>JBAIZL010000005.1:107525244-107710244 GCA_036971475.1 Prosapia bicincta | reverse complement strand
TGTTATTTTGTATTTTGTTGTGCTGCCGTGGTTAGTCGTAACAGTTATTTGCAAATGGGATGAAACATGTACGCATAGGGTATTTTGTTGTGCTGCGGTGGTTACGTAACCGTTATTTGATAATACCGCAAATGGGATGAAACATGTATGCATAGGGTATTTTGTTGTGCTGCGGTGGTTACGTAACCGTTATTTGAAAATACCGCAAATGGGATGAAACATGTATGCATAGGGTATTTTGTTGTGCTGCGGTGGTTACGTAACCGTTATTTGATAATACCGCAAATGGGATGAAACATGTACGCATAGGGTATTTTGTTGTGCTGCCGTGGTTAGTCGTAACAGTTATTTGCAAATGGGATGAAACATGTACGCATAGGGTATTTTGTTGTGCTGCGGTGGTTACGTAACCGTTATTTGAAAATACCGCAAATGGGATGAAACATGTACGCATAGGGTATTTTGTTGTGCTGCGGTGGTTACGTAACCGTTATTTGCAAATACCGCAAATGGGATGAAACCTGTCCGCATAGGGTATTTTGTTGTGCTGCGGTGTTTAGTCGTAACCGTTATTTGAAAAAACCGCAAATGGGATGAAACATGTACGCATAGGGTATTTTGTTGTGCTGCGGTGGTTACGTAACCGTTATTTGAAAATACCGCAAATGGGATGAAACATGTACGCATAGGGTATTTTGTTGTGCTGCGGTGGTTACGTAACCGTTATTTGAAAATACCGCAAATGGGATGAAACATGTACGCATAGGGTATTTTGTTGTGCTGCGGTGGTTACGTAACCGTTATTTGAAAATACCGCAAATGGGATGAAACATGTACGCATAGGGTATTTTGTTGTGCTGCGGTGGTTACGTAACCGTTATTTGAAAATACCGCAAATGGGATGAAACATGTATGCATAGGGTATTTTGTTGTGCTGCGGTGGTTACGTAACCGTTATTTGAAAATACCGCAAATGGGATGAAACATGTACGCATAGGGTATTTTGTTGTGCTGCGGTGGTTACGTAACCGTTATTTGAAAATACCGCAAATGGGATGAAACATGTACGCATAGGGTATTTTGTTGTGCTGCGGTGGTTACGTAACCGTTATTTGAAAATACCGCAAATGGGATGAAACATGTACGCATAGGGTATTTTGTTGTGCTGCGGTGGTTACGTTACCGTTATTTGCAAATACCGCAAATGGGATGAAACATGTACGCAGGGTATTTTAGTAGGCCTAATTCCTTTAGTCTTTAAGTAAATGCGTTTCGCCGTAGGGCATCTGCTATGTTCCCAATGGTAAACTAATTCAACTAGAAACATGCACAGCAATATAAATTTTAAGTTTATTTGAAAAGAGAAGTATCTGCCTACTTAAACCATGATTGGCTACATTGTCAGTAATATATACTCGACCCCTACTTCTAATACCTCAAGTAGCCCAGGATGGCCCATCGGATTGGGCAAGGAAATTATTCTGGGCAAGCTACTATTAAACAAACGCGACACGCAATGGACCAAAACATTTAAACGTTAATAACTTAGGCAGTTTAAACTGATCCAGTTGTTAGAAATCAGTAGCGGCTCAGAATCCGGCAACACTGCTGTAGCTTTATAAAGTGAGTGCAACTAAAGTCACGTGCAGCGGAATCACATCAGAGCAGGAACAGAACAAGAGAGTTGCGAATTGTTTGGTCACACTGACGGCTGTAATGGCCATGATACACCTCCCCCTGTAACACTGACGGCTGTAATGGCCATGATACACCTCCCCCTGTAACACTGACGGCTGTAATGGCCATGATACACCTCCCCCTGTAACACTGACGGCTGTAATGGCCATGATACACCTCCCTCTGTAACACTGACGGCTGTAATGGCCATGATACACCTCCCCCTGTAACACTGACGGCTGTAATGGCCATGATACACCTCCCCCTGTAACACTGACGGCTGTAATGGCCATGATACACCTCCCTCTGTAACACTGAGGGCTGTAATGGCCATGATACACCTCCCCCTGTAACACTGACGGCTGTAATGGCCATGATACACATCCCCCTGTAACACTGACGGCTGTAATGGCCATGATACACCTCCCTCTGTAACACTGACGGCTGTAATGGCCATGATACACCTCCCCCTGTAACACTGACGGCTGTAATGGCCATGATACGCCACCCCCTGTAACACTGACGGCTGTAATGGCCATGATACACCTCCCCCTGTAACACTGACGGCTGTAATGGCCATGATACACATCCCCCTGTAACACTAACGGCTGTAATGGCTATGATAGGCCTCCCCCTGTAACACTGACGGCTGTAATGGCCATGATAGGCCTCCCCCTGTAACACTGACGGCTGTAATGGCTATAATACACCTCCCCCTGTAACACTGACGGCTGTAATGACCATGAAACACCTCCCCCTGTAATACTGACGGCTGTAATGGCCATGATAGGCCTCCCCCTGTAACACTGACGGCTGTAATGGCTATGATACACCTCCCCCTGTAACACTGACGGCTGTAATGGCCATGATAGGCCTCCCCCTGTAACACTGACGGCTGTAATGACCATGAACACCTCCCACTGTAACACTGACGGCTGTAATGGCCATGAAACACCTCCCCCTGTAATACTGACGGCTGTAATGGCCATGATAGGCCTCCCCCTGTAACACTGACGGCTGTAATGACCATGAAACACCTCCCCCTGTAATACTGACGGCTGTAATGGCCATGAAACACCTCCCCCTGTAATACTGACGGCTGTAATGGCCATGATAGGCCTCCCCCTGTAACACTGACGGCTGTAATGGCCATGAAACACCTCCCCCTGTAATACTGACGGCTGTAATGACCATGATAGGCCTCCCCCTGTAACACTGACGGCTGTAATGACCATGAACACCTCCCACTGTAACACTGACGGCTGTAATGACCATGATAGGCCTCCCCCTGTAACACTGACGGCTGTAATGGCCATGATAGGCCTCCCCCTGTAACACTGACGGCTGTAATGGCCATGAAACACCTCCCCCTGTAATACTGACGGCTGTAATGACCATGATAGGCCTCCCCCTGTAACACTGACGGCTGTAATGACCATGAACACCTCCCACTGTAACACTGACGGCTGTAATGGCCATGATAGGCCTCCCCCTGTAACACTGACGGCTGTAATGGCCATGAAACACCTCCCCCTGTAATACTGACGGCTGTAATGGCCATGATAGGCCTCCCCCTGTAACACTGACGGCTGTAATGACCATGAACACCTCCCACTGTAACACTGACGGCTGTAATGACCATGAAACACCTCCCCCTGTAATACTGACGGCTGTAATGGCCATGATAGGCCTCCCCCTGTAACACTGACGGCTGTAATGGCCATGAAACACCTCCCCCTGTAATACTGACGGCTGTAATGGCCATGATAGGCCTCCCCCTGTAACACTGACGGCTGTAATGACCATGAACACCTCCCACTGTAACACTGACGGCTGTAATGACCATGAACACCTCCCACTGTAACACTGACGGCTGTAATGACCATGATACAATTCCCTCTGTAACACTGACGGCTGTAATGGCCGTGATACACCCCTCCCCGTAACACTGACGGCTGTAATGGCCATGACACTGGAGTTGTCGTTATTTCACCGCTACTATTCCTTCTCGATTTTCCCCATTTGTTACACAATTTCTCGAAATTGCAGTATTTTACGGTAGAGCATATCTTCCCTAAGCATAGTTTCTCCACCGCTTCCTTAAGCTTACCTTCCACATCCCTTCCCAAAGCATAGCTTCCCCACCACTTCCCTAAGCATAGCTTCCCTACCACTTCCCTAAGCATATCTTCCCTAAGCATAGCTTTCCCATCACTTTCCTAAGCATACCTTTCCCATCACTTCCCTAAGCATAGCTTACCCATCACTTCCCTAAGCATAGCTTTCCCATCACTTTCCTAAGCATAGCTCAAAATCAGCTCCCTAAGCATAGCTTTCCCTTCACTTTCATAAGCATAGCCTCCAAATCACTTCCCTAAGCATAACCTTTCAATCACTTTCCTAAACATAGCTTTCCAAATCACTTCCCTAAGCATAACCTTCCCATCACTTTCCTAATCATAGCTTCCAAATAACTTTCCTAAGCATAGCTTCCACATTAATTCCCTAAGCATAGCTTCCAAATCACTTCCCTAAGCGTAACTTTCGCATCACTTCCGTAATCATAGCTTCCTCATCACTTCCCTAATCATAGCTTCCACATCACTTCCCTAATCATAGCTTCCTCATCACTTCCCTAATCATAGCTTCCACATCACTTCCCTAATCATAGCTTCCTCATCACTTCCCTAAGCATAGCTTCCACATTAATTCCCTAAGCATAGCTTCCTCATCACTTCCCTAATCGTAGCTTCCTCATCACTTCCCTAATCATAGCTTCCACATCACTTCCCTAATCATAGCTTCCACATCACTTCCCTAATCATAGCTTCCACATCACTTCCCTAAGCATAGCTTCCACATTAATTCCCTAAGCATAGCTTCCAAATCACTTCCATAAGCATAGCTTCCACATTAATTCCCTAAGCATAGCTTCCAAATCACTTCCATAAGCATAGCTTCCACATTAATTCCCTAAGCATAGCTTCCAAATCACTTCCATAAGCGTAATTTTCGCATCACTTCCGTAATCATAGCTTCCACATCACTTCCCTAATCATAGCTTCCACATCACTTCCCTAATCATAGCTTCCACATCACTTCCCTAAGCATAGCTTCTACATTAATTCCCTAAGCATAGCTTCCAAATCACTTCCATAAGCATAGCTTCCACATTAATTCCCTAAGCATAGCTTCCAAATCACTTCCATAAGCATAGCTTCCACATTAATTCCCTAAGCATAGCTTCCAAATCACTTCCATAAGCGTAATTTTCGCATCACTTCCGTAATCATAGCTTCCACATCACTTCCCTAATCATAGCTTCCACATCACTTCCCTAATCATAGCTTCCTCATCACTTCCCTAATCATAGCTTCCACATCACTTCCCTAATCATAGCTTCCTCATCACTTCCCTAAGCATAGCTTCCACATTAATTCCCTAAGCATAGCTTCCTCATCACTTCCCTAATCATAGCTTCCTCATCACTTCCCTAATCATAGCTTCCACATCACTTCCCTAATCATAGCTTCCACATCACTTCCCTAATCATAGCTTCCACATCACTTCCCTAAGCATAGCTTCCACATTAATTCCCTAAGCATAGCTTCCAAATCACTTCCATAAGCGTAATTTTCGCATCACTTCCGTAATCATAGCTTCCACATCACTTCCCTAATCATAGCTTCCACATCACTTCCCTAATCAAAATTTTCACATTAGTTATCTAGGCGTAGCTAAAAAACACTTTCCTAGGTGTAGCTCCAAATGTTTTCTAAAGTACAACTTCCACATCACTTCTTTTACTTAGCTTCCCCATCACTTCCCTTTGTAGCTTCCACATAACTTCCCTTTGTAGCTTCCACATCCCTAAGTTTAGGTCTTACATCACATCTCTAATCTTAGCATCCCAATCACTTCCACATCCCTTAGTGTAGATTTTAAATCACATCTCTAATCTTAGCATCCCAATCACTTCCACATCTCTTAGTGTAGGTCTTACATTATTTTCCTAAGCGTAGCTTCCCAATCACTTCTCTAAGGATAGCCCCTCATCACTTCCCTAAGCTTAGCATCCCCATCATATCCACATTCCTAACCGTAGGTTTTCCACCACATCCGCGAATAACTACACACAGATTAAAATAAAAACAATTATAACAACAATTTGGTAATAGGTTAACTTTCTATGAGAACACAACGTTTGTTGCAGAGTACTGCGGTTATCTCGTTGAGCAAATAACCTAAGCGCAAGAGATTTACAGCTAAAGCAAGCGCAATAAATTGCCCAGTGTTGCTATTAATAAGCCTATATTAAAGCTCGGCAACATAAATCTTGGGCGCCATATTTAAAAAAAATACTTTGGTAATTTTACACCTGACGGCTGTGTAAACTTCATGATTGTCTTTTTTAGCGCGAGAAATATAAAAGTGGGCGTTGAGATTGGGTGGAAATGATGGACTTTATGAGAACCGGTTCGGCTTCTTTATAATATCTGGTAAAAAGTAAAACAAATTATAATAATTTAAATATAATTGTAACTCAATTAATATCGTGACGCAATACGTTCGTAGTTGTTCACTAACACTAAATTTAATCACACCTAATTTGTTTGTTACTTAAAATAAGTTCCTGGAGTTTTGTTTATCCAATTAGGTTATTTAAAAACTTTCTCTTGGTCCTTAAAATCCTTTGCTCTAACTTTTACCACCAAATAATGATTGGGGAATTTTTTAAACAACTATAAGTTCTAATTTTATATTAATTTTCTTCATGCACTGTAAAAAAACGTTTCCATAAATCCTGCTGGTTTTTTATGGTTATTATTTTATATATAAATATTTAACAAATTATTTTAAAATAAAAACATCTAAACTAACATTCTAAATATATTACAATTTTAGACGATTTTTAATATTAATTAAACAAGATAGATCTCGTCTCAGCCAATGTCAGCAGTTAATCGGTCTCTATTACCCTAACCTTAAACGTGACTAAATTATTGAGGTAATATTTTAAAAATTATTTCCTGGCGTTAGTTCGCCGCAGTCAACTCCATAATTGTGTCGCAAATATAAGGAAAGTTTTGAGATGAAATAATTTGTTTAAAACGACAACCCCTTCTGGTTGTAGATTTAATAAAACAGGGTTGCACTAAAGTAAATAAATAGAATGAAAGAGGCGGAAAGCAACGCCTAAGAAACACAATGCTCTGGTAACGGCAGCTGCTGATCCAGAAGCCTGAGGAAGGTGTGTCGTAAGCAGTAGAATCTCTTAGAAGAGGGCTACGTCTTCTACAAGAGGGGAACAGTTTTGTTCTTACTAACAGGACTAAAGCACTTTCTAGCGCCAACTAATAATGTAGAGCATCGTATTGCCGGCAGTTTATCACCACTGCTTTCACTGCGTATCGCGTTGCACTGCGCCCAATTAGGCCACGATATATTTCATCAGACCCTTCGAGTGTTCAGCAATTCATCACAGAAAGGAATGCAGTATTTGTTTTCATAAGTTTAAATATTTTGTTTTTAGTTTTCTTTGTGGAACAATACATCATGTCTATGAGAATATTATTTCGATATAGTCTCTCAAGTAACAACTGAAAGTAATTGATAAATAATCGATAAAGGTTTGTAGTTGGAACTATTACGCCGCTCCTGGCGTCTCCTTTCTACATTAATATTCCTCCGTTAGCGGTAATTTAGAGAACAAACATAAATAGTTTACACTTTATTGAGAAAATAAATGACCAAGAAGTGCTAAGCTTACTGCCAAGGATAGAGGTAACACATTGGGAAGGTTTTACTGATAGAGTAACCCTGTTCACAAGGGTCAAGAGGTAGGTTGCACCGAGGTATGTTCTGAGTCTGAGCCTCCGGCCAAACTAGAGTGATCCTCATACACTGAAGTCACAGAAGGGTCGTCCTTCAAGCTCGCAATGGGTCACATGATCCCAACTGTAGTATTTGGTTGGAACACACGTCTCGTCCCAGCCCTTACACTAGTCCCCGTTCCAAGATACCCTCAGCTGGAGGTGACCACAAGATAGGGAAACCAGTGCACAAAAGGTCGTTGGACAGTGGAGGTCGCCTTTCCTCTCCCCTCTGGCCTTCCCAAGCAGGAAGCACATAACGTTAGTAGGTCGGATATTCACGCCATCTAGTCGGTCTTTGACACAATCAGTTCGTTTTAATAATGAAACATTTAACATTAGTAAGCATTCGTAAGATAAATCGTATTTTCTCCAGGAACAATTTTTTAAGAAAATGTTGGTATATTTTTTCAGTATTTAAAATATCTTTTACAAACAGTTATCTTGTTTTAATTCTAGAAAATTGTTTTAATTTTTTAGAATGGAAATACGTTTGACTCAACAACGATGGTGATTAAGGATAAACTTGTTGACTGGACAATTTCAGGCCAATCAACTTGCTTATTTAGTAGTTAGAGCCATTGTGCATAACTAACAACCTGCGTAAAGGACATAGCTTTGCCCATCAAACTTTGACGTATCCAGGCGGCCGTGACCAATGTTTGTATGCACGAGTCGCGGTCCCATTGGGACCAATGTTTGTATGCACGAGTCGCGGTCCCATTGACGTGAAACTGGACTTAATGTTAAACTAATAAACTTAATATAAACGATTTTACTTAATTAATAAAGTTGTTGTTAGACCAGACCGAGTTCTGTTCTTGTTTATCATTGCTGGTATTAAGTACACGATGTAGTATAAATAGGTTAATTATTGTGTTGACACTAATTGTATAATGCACACGATTTAGTCTATACAGGTTAATTATTATGTTGACACTAATTGTATAATGCACACGATTTAGTCTATACAGGTTAATTATTGTGTTGACACTGATTGTATAATGCACACGATCTAGTATACATAGGTAAATTATTGTGTTGGCATTGATGGAATAATGCATACGATGTAGCCTACATAGGTAAATTATTGTGTTGACACTGATTGTATAATGCACACGATTTAGTCTATACAGGTTAATTATTATGTTGACACTAATTGTATAATGCACACGATTTAGTCTATACAGGTTAATTATTGTGTTGACACTGATAGTATAATGCACACGATTTAGTCTATACAGGTTAATTATTATGTTGACACTAATTGTATAATGCACACGATTTAGTCTATACAGGTTAATTATTGTGTTGACACTGATTGTATAATGCACACGATCTAGTATACATAGGTAAATTATTGTGTTGGCATTGATGGAATAATGCATACGATGTAGCCTACATAGGTAAATTATTGTGTTGACACTGATTGTATAATGCACACGATCTAGACTACATAGGTATATTATTGTGCTAGCACTGATGGTATAATGCACACGATGTAGCCTACATAGGTAAATTATTGTGTTGACACTGATTGTATAATGCACACGATATAGCCTACATAGGTAAATTATTGTGTTGGCATTGATGGAATAATGCATACGATGTAGCCTACATAGATAAATTATTGTGTTGGCACTGATGGTATATTGCACACGATATAGCCTACATAGGTATATTATTGTGTTGGCATTGATGAAATAATGCATACGATGTAGCCTACATAGATAAATTATTGTGTTGGCACTGATGGTATATTGCACACGATATAGCCTACATAGGTATATTATTGTGTTGGCATTGATGGAATAATGCATACGATGTAGCCTACATAGGTAAATTATTGTGTTGACACTAATTGTATAATGCACACGATTTAGTCTATACAGGTTAATTATTGTGTTGACACTGATTGTATAATGCACACGATCTAGTATACATAGGTAAATTATTGTGTTGGCATTGATGGAATAATGCATACGATGTAGCCTACATAGGTAAATTATTGTGTTGACACTGATTGTATAATGCACACGATTTAGTCTATACAGGTTAATTATTGTGTTGACACTAATTGTATAATGCACACGATTTAGTCTATACAGGTTAATTATTGTGTTGACACTGATTGTATAATGCACACGATCTAGTATACATAGGTAAATTATTGTGTTGGCATTGATGGAATAATGCATACGATGTAGCCTACATAGGTAAATTATTGTGTTGACACTGATTGTATAATGCACACGATATAGCCTACATAGGTAAATTATTGTGTTGGCATTGATGGAATAATGCATACGATGTAGCCTACATAGATAAATTATTGTGTTGGCACTGATGGTATATTGCACACGATATAGCCTACATAGGTATATTATTGTGTTGGCATTGATGGAATAATGCATACGATGTAGCCTACATAGGTAAATTATTGTGTTGGCATTAATGGAATAATGCATACGATGTAGCCTACATAGGTAAATTATTGTGTTGACACTGATTGTATAATGCACACGATCTAGTATACATAGGTAAATTATTGTGTTGGCATTGATGGAATAATGCATACGATGTAGCCTACATAGGTATATTATTGTGTTGACACTGATTGTATAATGCACACGATCTATTATACATAGGTAAATTATTGTGTTGGCATTGATGGAATAATGCATACGATGTAGCCTACATAGGTAAATTATTGTGTTGACACTAATTGTATAATGCACACGATTTAGTCTATACAGGTTAATTATTGTGTTGACACTGATTGTATAATGCACACGATCTAGTATACATAGGTAAATTATTGTGTTGGCATTGATGGAATAATGCACACGATGTAGCCTACATAGGTAAATTATTGTGTTGACACTGATTGTATAATGCACACGATCTAGACTACATAGGTATATTATTGTGCTAGCACTGATGGTATAATGCACACGATGTAGCCTACATAGGTAAATTATTGTGTTGACACTGATTGTATAATGCACACGATATAGCCTACATAGGTAAATTATTGTGTTGGCATTGATGGAATAATGCATACGATGTAGCCTACATAGATAAATTATTGTGTTGGCACTGATGGTATATTGCACACGATATAGCCTACATAGGTAAATTATTGTGTTGGCATTGATGGAATAATGCATACGATGTAGCCTACATAGGTAAATTATTGTGCTGGCATTAATGGAATAATGCATACGATGTAGCCTACATAGGTAAATTATTGTGTTGACACTGATTGTATAATGCACACGATCTAGTATACATAGGTAAATTATTGTGTTGGCATTGATGGAATAATGCATACGATGTAGCCTACATAGGTAAATTATTGTGTTGGCATTAATGGAATAATGCATACGATGTAGCCTACATAGGTAAATTATTGTGTTGACACTGATTGTATAATGCACACGATCTAGACTACATAGGTATATTATTGTGCTAGCACTGATGGTATAATGCACACGATGTAGCCTACATAGGTAAATTATTGTGTTGACACTGATTGTATAATGCACACGATATAGCCTACATAGGTATATTATTGTGCTAGCACTGATGGTATAATGCACACGATGTAGCCTACATAGGTAAATTATTGTGTTGACACTGATGTTATAATGCACACGATATAGCCTACATAGGTAAATTATTGTGTTGGCATTGATGGAATAATGCATACGATGTAGCCTACATAGGTAAATTATTGTGTTGGCATTAATGGAATAATGCATACGATGTAGCCTACATAGGTAAATTATTGTGTTGACACTGATTGTATAATGCACACGATCTAGTATACATAGGTAAATTATTGTGTTGGCATTGATGGAATAATGCATACGATGTAGCCTACATAGGTAAATTATTGTGTTGGCATTAATGGAATAATGCATACGATGTAGCCTACATAGGTAAATTATTGTGTTGACACTGATTGTATAATGCACACTATCTAGACTACATAGGTATATTATTGTGCTAGCACTGATGGTATAATGCACACGATGTAGCCTACATAGGTAAATTATTGTGTTGACACTGATGTTATAATGCACACGATATAGCCTACATAGGTAAATTATTGTGTTGGCATTGATGGAATAATGCATACGATGTAGCCTACATAGATAAATTATTGTGTTGGCACTGATGGTATATTGCACACGATGTAGCCTTCATAGGTAAATAATTGTGTAGGCACTGATGATATGATAAACACGATGTAGCCTACATAGGTAAATTATTGTGTTGGCACTGATGGTATATTGCACACGATGTAGCCTTCATAGGTAAATAATTGTGTAGGCACTGATGATATGATAAACACGATGTAGCCTACATAGGTTAGTTATTGTGTTGGCACTGATGGTATATTGCACACGATGTAGCCTACATAGGTAAATTATTGTATTTGGACTGATGGTATATTGCACACGATGTAGCCTACATAAATAAATTATTGTGTTTGGCACTAATGTTATAATGTACACGATGTAGCTATTTGTGTAAACCCTTGTGTTTATCATTGATAGCTTAAAGTACAAGATGTAGCCTACAAGGGTATATCCTTGTGTTTAGCACTGCGGGTATAATGTACTTAGTGTAGCCTACATGGGTAAACCCTTGTGTTTAGCACTGCTGTCATAATGTACACGATGTAGCCTACATGGGTAAACCCTTGTGTTTAGCACTGCTGTCATAATGTACACGATGTGGTCTACATAGGTAAATTATTGTATTTGCACTGATGATATGATAAACACGATGTAGCCTATATAGATAAATTATTGTTTTTAGCACTGATGCTATAGTGTACACGATGTAGCCTACACAAGAAAACCCTTGTGTTTAGCATTAAAGGTATCAAGTACACGATGTAGCCTACATGAGTACAAACTCTTGTTTAGCCCCACAGGTATAGAAAACAAGATGAGGTTTATATGGGTAAACCCTTGTGTTTAGTTCTACAGGTATGGTAAACGCGATGCAACCTACAAATGTGTAAGCAGCCAACCCTAGTGTTTAGCAATATTGGTATATATTGCACGATGTAGCCTACACGGGGAAAACCTTAGTTTTAAATTGCTGGTATTAAGTACACGATGTAGCCTACATTAGTACAAACTCTTGTTTAGCCCCACAGGTATAGAAAACAAGATGAGGTTTATATGGGTAAACCCTTGTGTTTAGTTCTACAGGTATGGTAAACGCGATGCAACCTACAAATGTGTAAGCAGCCAACCCTAGTGTTTAGCAATATTGGTATATATTGCACGATGTAGCCTACCATAGATAAATTATTGTATTTAGCACTGATAGTATTATGTACAAGATTTAGCCTACATAGGTAAATTATTTGTTTAGCACTGGAGGTATATTGTACACGATGTAGCATACACAAATAAATTATTGCGTTGGCTTTGATGGTATAATGTACACGATGTAGCCTACATAGGTAAATTATTGTGTTTTGAACTGATGTTATAATATACATGATATAGCCTACATAGGTAAATTATTGTGATTAGCACTGATGTTATAATATACACGATGTAGCCTACACAGATAAATTATTGTGTTTAGCCCTGCTGTTACAATGTAAACGATGTAGCCTACAAAGGTAAATTATTGTGTTTAGCACTGATGGTATAATGTGCACGATGTAGCCTCCTTGTGTAAATGCTTGTGTTAATCATTGATAGCATAATGTATACGATGTAGCCTACATGGGTAAACCCTTGCGTTTAGCACTGCTGTCATAATGTACACGATGTAGCCTACACAGATAAATTATTGTGTTTAGCCCTGCTGTTACAATGTAAACGATGTAGCCTTCAAAGGTAAATTATTTGGCTTAGCACTGATGTTATAATGTACATGATGTAGCCTACATGGGTAAACCCTTGTGTTCAGCATTACTGGTAAAATATACACTATGTAGCCTACATGGGTAAACCCTTTTGTTCAGCATTGCTGGTACAATATAGCCTACAATATGTAGCCTACATGGGTAAACCCTTGCGAACAGCATTACTGGTAAAATATACATTATGTAGCCTACATGGGTAAATGCTTTTGTTCAGCATTACTGGTACAATATAGCCTACATTATGTAGCCTACATGGGTAAATGCTTTTGTTCAGCATTACTGGTACAATATAGCCTACATTATGTAGCCTACATGGGTTAAACCAGTTAGAATGTTTAGAAACTAAGGGAAACACTACATCGAAGGATCAAATGAATAGAACAACATTGCAGGTGTTTAGCTACTGCAAGTAAGTTATGTAATGAACGTAAATCCATGCACTTTGCGCTACTTTAATAAATTCATCAAAAGCTTCGGGAAGTTTTATCTGCCAATATTGACAATCCGTGACAAAGTCGAGGGAAACAGGATGGAATAAAGGCAATTTATTTTTGAAGAGCTGTTGGGACTGATTGTCATCGAAGTCGGGGGCAAAATTACAAATTAACCTGAATCTGTTCGGTCGGGAAGAAACATTTGTTTATAAATACACAGTTCTTCCAAAACGCTCAATTATGTAATCTTTAAAGATATCACGTATGAATTATTTAATTAAGGAAATAATGTTATGTTCACGTTTCTATGCGGTTTCCATCTGTTTTTGCAGCTATTTCGAATAAATAAATTCCTATTCGAATTTCTAACTATGAAATCACTCGCTATTGGACTTCGCTACACAGTTTTTTGTATGTTTAAACATTTTATAGTTTCATTTATGCCTTTATCTCATTCATTTTAGAAAATAAGAACAAGAAGGGGCTAAACTATAAAGAAAACGACACACACACACACACACACACACACACTTGTGACGACCAAATGCTTCCGTGAAAGCGCCTAAAATAGAGGAAAGTAGATCTTGCAGAAACAAACTTTACAACACTCAATAATATTAGATTGTTATCACACTATGAAAATAATGAGAAACTATAAAGTAAGTGAAATTAGTTGTAAAGGATAACGTGAACCATATTTAAACTTCGGGATCACCTGCTTAAATACGAGAAACAGTCATTTAGTAGCTTTGGAAAACCTTTTCACAAAAGATTAGATCAAAAGTCATAGATGTAGAAAGTTACCGGACTGTATCACCAACCATAAAACATCATAAATGAAACAAATTGGAAACAGATGGAAAAGGAAACCTCAAACAAATTTGAGTGGGGTTTCAGTAAAGTTAAATTGACCAAATTCAGAGTAGAGTGAGAGATAACATGATGAGTATAGGGAAGAAATGTAAGATGATACGAACGGACAAATAAAGAACATGGGTTTTGGAGCGCCTGGCATCCCTTCCTCCAAAGCAGGAACATTGACGGCATCACGATCTAGATGACTAGGGTCAGTATCTCAACCCTTACGCTGTATTTGCATGTAGGAACCAGTAAGCCATGCAGTCTAGGGCGAGACAAGTGCTAGGCCGCACTTGATCACACGTACCGCAAGAATACCCCGTCTAGTTACTAGAGGAAGACCTTAACCCAACCTGCCCAGTGACCCTTCAGAGCACACAAGCGTAATTTATACATCATAGCTAAAATGTGTATAAAATGTACATCATAACATGATGTGTATTGTCACTACATCACAACTAAAATGATACCCTAATAGTTGGGTCAGACTAGAGAAACCCTTAATAAAATGACGAACGACACCAAAAACAAAACACAAGAGTATTAAGTACATATCCACGTTCTGGTTATTTGTTTAAAAACTTTTGAAATAAATGTGTACTCAATACATTTTTGTATTGGTTTATTTCGACCAATTAAAGTACGCAAATTACAAGGTGTTGCTTATTTTACAAAGTAGCTGTAAAAGGTCACAGCCTTGAGGTGATGCTCGCAGGGGATTGTAACTTTACCTTTCCAGTAAATTGATTACATTGGCAACGACATAATTCAAAGTGACTTATGACGTCATCCGATATTTCTGGCTCCTTGTGTCAACGTTGGAAGTCTAGTTAATTAGGGGAAGAGGGAGCAAGAAGGTCGTGGCTCTTCGTCAGTAGTGACTTGAGCATATATACAAGAAAGTAGTTCTTATATAAAGTGTGTGTGAGAGAGAGACTTGGACGTAGGTGTAAGATCGCGAATCACGGCGGAAATATAAATAAATAAAATTCACCCTTGGGATAGTAAACTTATGACGGCCTCTACAGAACAATTTGGAGTTTTAATATTTAGTCAGTGTATGCTTTTCAGATTCGTATCATTTCACTTTTCGCTAGTTTCGTCTCCAAGTATCTTTTGCAAATAGTCGAGCTGCATGATGTCTGTGTAGACCCGTTATTATGACCCCAGTAGAAATTAGGTTTACTTCTCACACGCGACTTTACACATATCCTCCAGGTAACCTTTAACGCGGCAAGCAACCGCTCTCTCCACTCGGACATCTGCTGGTTCCTCGTGTATTGGCCCAAAACATGTAAATAATGTCCCTGGCACTTAAAACACCTTTATATTACTGTGCACAGATATGAGCCAACCCATTCAGTGCAGAGTCATCTCGCTACTCTTTGTGTGTTTTGTCCGTTTACTTGGCTCTTCAGATTTTGCAACCCTTTGCAAGGGTTGGTAAGTAATTGCACTGCATCTGAACGAAAGCCGATGCTCATCCCCTCTCGAGTAAACACTCCACATTAGCCTGCATAGCTTAATGAATTGCATTCCATTTGTAAATAGTTCTACTCTTAGCCAGGACATGGCAATTCTGAACATACAAATATGCCCCTATTTTCAATTTCCACACGGATAAGAACAATGATAAGGTATTATAAAAGTACGTAAAGTTGTAAATATATTTTAATTTTTTGAATCGAAACTATTTAAAATAAAGTAGACCTATGTGAATATCGAGCAGTTTACGTTTGCATAAAGTTACAGTAAGTTGAGAATAATCGGCAAGTCTGTTGTGTTGGAACTTCTGATACGGAGGGAGGGGTGTTACTGTAGATATCACAAGCTGTACGCCCTAAAATACAACTGCTACGAGTATCTCTGTAAACATATACTCACTATGAGAATATCACTATTTGTAGGTACAGCAGAGTGTTAACATGGCAATGAGTGGGACATGTATAGACGGCGCTGGGTAGGCAATCTACCGTCTCACTGGTAAATACCAGTCCCAACACAGTGAGCTTGGGAACACCATTTAAAAACATAATTTTTCATGTAATTTTTGTCAACAGGCATTATTATTATTATCACCACGTGGTCTGTATGTTGGCACTTGTCATATTTATAGTATTTATACAAATATAAAATACTGTTTTACTTCACTCCACAAATAAACACTTAGTAGGAGGTATCACGTGGATTCTGTGTGACGTTTGTTGGTATTTAAGCCTATACAACAAATAGATGTGTAAGCAACATTTCATACTCCATTTGCCTAGACCAGGAAGAGACTGTTACCCCACCTGGCGCCATTCGTCACACCAAATAACAGACATAACTCTCTATATCGGAGTTGAACATACGCCATAAATCAGACTGCATCTGTAATACGTCTGTATTAGTGCTATAAATTAACGAAGCGGTCTCCAATTAGCCACTTCATTTCAACAATGGCTTGGCGCCATCACTTCATATTTCCAAGCATGTGTAATGCATTAGCTCATTTATTTGTTCGCAGTGACTTTAACATGTTTAGAAGCGATGTCTCTGACAACCGATTAAGGTTTTCCCTTCCTGCTCTTGGGTGTAAGCTCTTGATACATGTTCATACTTTGTTGTTTTGTGAAACTTTTGTCTGCTTGTTTATAAAAGTTTATCTGTAAAGGCATCAAATACCATTCCATTAACCAAAGGTTTGAATTCAGTGTTAACTATGTCAATTCCTAAAATTAAAAAAAAAATATATGAGAATTAACTTTGGAATTAAAAAAAAAAACAAACACTATATAAAATGAGTGTAATAAGGCGATAGTCAGTCCAAAGGAAAATTATCTCTAGATTTATAGAATATCTTGCACACAATATATACGTCAGGCCGGAAAGTCTAGTAACACTGTAAAACCCCTTCAATATAAACATCTAATGGGTGTTAAAAATATTAAATTTGTTAAACATTAAACTTTAAAGTCCTAAATAGTTGCGAAAGTAATTTTTATAGTTGAAATATAAAAGCAATTTAGTGAATTTATATAGAGAGCTACCAATACCTTATTTTGTACGTTTTATGATTATAGAATTATTTTAATGATTTGTTGACGTACACACACACACAAACACACACACACAAACACACACACACACACACACACACACACACACATATATATATATATATATATATATATATATATATATATATATATATATATATATATAACCTTTATGAGTATAAAATTATTTTCCTAATTACACAAGTTACAACTCGGTGCAAATTGTACTTTAAACTGTGTACGTTAAATACGCCGTTTTGCTTAATTACAACCCCTAATTAAGGGTGAAGGGTGTTTACTGCCTCTGATCGTTTGAACCAAGTTCGATAATTATAGGAAGACGATTACGTCATCGCATTGACATTCCGACGAGGAAATGTCGTTACTTTACATTGTAGGGGATGAGGTAGACACCCACTACAGGGTTTGTGTACCTGAGGGAAGCTGTCATAGTCTCTTCACAAAATCTCGTGTCCAAACCGCTCTTCGTTACCCTTACTACTTCATAGAAATGGTCCAATGAACCGGTTCTGAAGTTTGGACGTAACTAAGTGACAGAAGTGGCTAATGACTGGGATTATTAGTAAGGGTAAAACCTCCTTAGAGGGTCGTCAAGCGCTTGTATTTTTTTAAGTATGTTTTCTTGAGTCATTTCTTGAAGAATATGGCTAAAATTCCTGTCAACATTGTAATATAATCAATCCAACGTTAAAATCAATGACCACATTAAAATTGAGTTGGTCATAACTGCTTTTTTCCTAAAGGTATCTTGTAAACGTACGAACTGTTACATGTATAGAACGTACGAACTGTTACATGTATAGAACGTACGAACTGTTACATGTATAGAACGTACGAACTGTTACATGTATAGAACGTACGAACTGTTACATGTATAGAACGTACGAACTGTTAGATGTATAGAACGTACGAACTGTTAGATGTATAGAACGTACGAACTGTTACATGTATAGAACGTACGAACTGTTAGATGTATAGAACGTACGAACTGTTACATGTATAGAACGTACGAACTGTTAGATGTATAGAACGTACGAACTGTTACATGTATAGAACGTACGAACTGTTACATGTATAGAACGTACGAACTGTTAGATGTATAGAACGTACGAACTGTTACATGTATAGAACGTACGAACTGTTAGATGTATAGAACGTACGAACTGTTACATGTATAGAACGTACGAACTGTTGCATGTATAGAACGTACGAACTGTTAGATGTATAGAACGTACGAACTGTTACATGTATAGAACGTACGAACTGTTGCATGTATAGAACGTACGAACTGTTAGATGTATAGAACGTACGAACTGTTACATGTATAGAACGTACGAACTGTTACATGTATAGAACGTACGAACTGTTAGATGTAAAGAACGTACGAACTGTTGCATGTATAGAACGTACGAACTGTTAGATGTATAGAACGTACGAACTGTTACATGTATAGAACGTACGAACTGTTACATGTTTAGAACGTACGAACTGTTACATGTATAGAACGTACGAACTACATGTATAGAACGTACGAACTGTTACATGTATAGAACGTACGAACTGTTACATGTATAGAACGTACGACCTGTTACATGTATAGAACGTACGAACTGTTACATGTTTAGAACGTACGAACTGTTAGATGTATAGAACGTACGAACTGTTACATGTATAGAACGTACGAACTGTTACATGTTTAGAACGTACGAACTGTTACATGTTTAGAACGTACGAACTGTTACATGTATAGAACGTACGAACTGTTACATGTATAGAACGTACGAACAGTTACATATATAGAACGTACGAACTGTTAGATGTATAGAAATGTCGTTACTTTACATTGTAGGGGATGAGGTAGACACCCACTACAGGGTTTGTGTACCTGAGGGAAGCTGTCATAGTCTCTTCACAAAATCTCGTGTCCAAACAGCTCTTCGTTACCCTTACTACTTCATAGAAATGGTCCAATGAACCGGTTCTGAAGTTTGGACGTAACTAAGTGACAGAAGTGGCTAATGACTGGGATTATTAGTAAGGGTAAAACCTCCTTAGAGGGTCGTCAAGCGCTTGTATTTTTTTAAGTATGTTTTCTTGAGTCATTTCTTGAAGAATAGGGCTAAAATTCCTGTCAACATTGTAATATAATCAATCCAACGTTAAAATCAATGACCACATTAAAATTGAGTTGGTCAAAACTGCTTTTTTCCTAAAGGTATCTTGTAAACGTACGAACTGTTACATGTATAGAACGTACGAACTGTTACATGTATAGAACGTACGAACTGTTACATGTATAGAACGTACGAACTGTTAGATGTATAGAACGTACGAACTGTTAGATGTATAGAACGTACGAACTGTTACATGTATAGAACGTACGAACTGTTAGATGTATAGAACGTACGAACTGTTAGATGTATAGAACGTACGAACTGTTAGATGTATAGAACGTACGAACTGTTAGATGTATAGAACGTACGAACTGTTACATGTATAGAACGTACGAACTGTTAGATGTATAGAACGTACGAACTGTTACATGTATAGAACGTACGAACTGTTACATGTATAGAACGTACGAACTGTTAGATGTATAGAACGTACGAACTGTTACATGTATAGAACGTACGAACTGTTACATGTATAGAACGTACGAACTGTTAGATGTATAGAACGTACGAACTGTTACATGTATAGAACGTACGAACTGTTAGATGTATAGAACGTACGAACTGTTAGATGTATAGAACGTACGAACTGTTACATGTATAGAACGTACGAACTGTTAGATGTATAGAACGTACGAACTGTTACATGTATAGAACGTACGAACTGTTAGATGTATAGAACGTACGAACTGTTACATGTATAGAACGTACGAACTGTTACATGTATAGAACGTACGAACTGTTAGATGTATAGAACGTACGAACTGTTACATGTATAGAACGTACGAACTGTTAGATGTATAGAACGTACGAACTGTTAGATGTATAGAACGTACGAACTGTTACATGTATAGAACGTACGAACTGTTAGATGTATAGAACGTACGAACTGTTACATGTATAGAACGTACGAACTGTTAGATGTATAGAACGTACGAACTGTTACATGTATAGAACGTACGAACTGTTACATGTATAGAACGTACGAACTGTTAGATGTATAGAACGTACGAACTGTTACATGTATAGAACGTACGAACTGTTACATGTATAGAACGTACGAACTGTTAGATGTATAGAACGTACGAACTGTTACATGTATAGAACGTACGAACTGTTACATGTATAGAACGTACGAACTGTTGCATGTATAGAACGTACGAACTGTTAGATGTATAGAACGTACGAACTGTTACATGTATAGAACGTACGAACTGTTGCATGTATAGAACGTACGAACTGTTAGATGTATAGAACGTACGAACTGTTACATGTATAGAACGTACGAACTGTTACATGTATAGAACGTACGAACTGTTAGATGTAAAGAACGTACGAACTGTTGCATGTATAGAACGTACGAACTGTTAGATGTATAGAACGTACGAACTGTTACATGTATAGAACGTACGAACTGTTACATGTATAGAACGTACGAACTGTTACATGTATAGAACGTACGACCTGTTACATGTATAGAACGTACGAACTGTTACATGTTTAGAACGTACGAACTGTTAGATGTATAGAACGTACGAACTGTTACATGTATAGAACGTACGAACTGTTACATGTTTAGAACGTACGAACTGTTACATGTTTAGAACGTACGAACTGTTACATGTATAGAACGTACGAACTGTTACATGTATAGAACGTACGAACAGTTACATATATAGAACGTACGAACTGTTACATGTTTAGAACGTACGAACTGTTACATGTATAGAACGTACGAACTGTTACATGTATAGAACGTACGAACTGTTACATGTATAGAACGTACGAACTGTTACATGTATAGAACGTACGAACTGTTACATGTATAGAACGTACGAACTGTTAGATGTATAGAACGTACGAACTGTTACATGTATAGAACGTACGAACTGTTACATGTATAGAACGTACGAACTGTTGCATGTATAGAACGTACGAACTGTTACATGTATAGAACGTACGAACTGTTACATGTATAGAACGTACGAACTGTTGCATGTATAGAACGTACGAACTGTTAGATGTATAGAACGTACGAACTGTTACATGTATAGAACGTACGAACTGTTACATGTATAGAACGTACGAACTGTTAGATGTAAAGAACGTACGAACTGTTACATGTATAGAACGTACGAACTGTTAGATGTAAAGAACGTACGAACTGTTGCATGTATAGAACGTACGAACTGTTAGATCTATAGAACGTACGAACTGTTACATGTATAGAACGTACGAACTGTTACATGTTTAGAACGTACGAACTGTTACATGTATAGAACGTACGAACTACATGTATAGAACGTACGAACTGTTACATGTATAGAACGTACGAACTGTTACATGTATAGAACGTACGAACTGTTACATGTATAGAACGTACGAACTGTTACATGTATAGAACGTACGAACTGTTACATGTATAGAACGTACGAACTGTTACATGTATAGAACGTACGAACTGTTACATGTATAGAACGTACGAACTGTTACATGTATAGAACGTACGAACTGTTACATGTATAGAACGTACGAACTGTTACATGTATAGAACGTACGAACTGTTACATGTATAGAACGTACGAACTGTTACATGTATAGAACGTACGAACTGTTACATGTATAGAACGTACGAACTGTTGCATGTATAGAACGTACTAACTGTTAGATGTATAGAACGTACGAACTGTTACATGTATAGAACGTACGAACTGTTACATGTATAGAACGTACGAACTGTTAGATGTAAAGAACGTACGAACTGTTGCATGTATAGAACGTACGAACTGTTAGATGTATAGAACGTACGAACTGTTACATGTATAGAACGTACGAACTGTTACATGTTTAGAACGTACGAACTGTTACATGTATAGAACGTACGAACTACATGTATAGAACGTACGAACTGTTACATGTATAGAACGTACGAACTGTTACATGTATAGAACGTACGACCTGTTACATGTATAGAACGTACGAACTGTTACATGTTTAGAACGTACGAACTGTTAGATGTATAGAACGTACGAACTGTTACATGTATAGAACGTACGAACTGTTACATGTTTAGAACGTACGAACTGTTACATGTTTAGAACGTACGAACTGTTACATGTATAGAACGTACGAACTGTTACATGTATAGAACGTACGAACAGTTACATATATAGAACGTACGAACTGTTACATGTATAGAACGTACGAACTGTTACATGTATAGAACGTACGAACTGTTAAATGTATAGAACGTACGAACTGTTACATGTATAGAACGTACGAACTGTTACATGTATAGAACGTACGAACTGTTACATGTATAGAACGTACGAACTGTTACATGTATAGAACGTACGAACTGTTACATGTATAGAACGTACGAACTGTTACATGTATAGAACGTACGAACTGTTACATGTATAGAACGTACGAACTGTTACATGTATAGAACGTACGAACTGTTACATGTATAGAACGTACAAGTGAAAGTGGTGGTCAGGACGATCAGAAGCGACAAATCTGTCGTGTATTAGGATCAGCGTTTCCGTCGATTATAAAATGTAGAAAACAGGAATAGAATTCGGTTTGGAGCTTGACTGGTGGTATCTACGTTCTAAACTACACAAATAAATTACGAACTCAATTCGTACATCAAAGTTGTAAAGTCTTCAAATCGAGGGTCACAATGAGAACAGAATCGGTTACTGTCCCTATTTCTTACTCGCTCCGTATTTACGCTTTATATTTTTTAAAGTTGGGGCGGAATTATTAAAATAATACCTACAAGTAAAGTGTACAGTGAAAGTGTATTTTATCATGTGATCTTGTATCTACAGTAAAGCTCTAACGTCTGTGTATAAAGTCGATATTATACACTGGAAATTATTGCTTTCTATTTGGTTCTCATTGGCTAGTTAAATTCATTTATTGGGAGTATTTGTTTCTTAAAAGAAAGGAAACAATAAATCTACCTAAAATGCGTCAGTTTTTGTTTATTACATTGAAATCAAAATGCCTTCCCTTAAAAGAGAACATCAACGACAAATCACTTAACGGAAAGCCTTTCTTTAGTGTATTAAGCATTAAATACTTGCGTGATATTAAAACATAACCGTAATAATAACAGAAGTGTTTAACGACGGGACATGAAAGCATTCGCGGAGTTTACGGCAGTGCGAGATAAGAAATACGACGGACGAATGTGAATCGGGCGTTGTGGGAATTACTTTATCGGCTACAATCCGTGAGCAGGGATTCCAGATATAACGGATTCAATAGACAAGGGGATCAGAATAGTGTCCCAAGCTCGCTTCAGCCAGAATCTGACAGTGCCAGCTGTTGACGGCTATGACGTCAGAAAAGAAGGAGAAGAGACCTAGAAGTGCTAGTATAGAGTGCTGTATAGAGGTTGCTCACCTCAGACAACTTTATGAAAATATATTTATATTGTTTTACCTGAAAATAGCATTTTATCCGAAGCAACTATCCTACGTTTCTCTCATGCTAATTGGAAATTTAATTTATTGTATCAAACAAGATTATAATATTTTATTGTTATATTAAAATACATTTATATATTATTGCCATGAATGATTAATAATATCAGTATTTTATATTGAACTATTATTATGGTAGTTTATTATTATAAACATAAAACATAATATAACTTGAAGTTTATCTGGTAAGATTAAACATATAATAAATGCACACTTCACACAGAAATGGGCAATGGGACTGTGTTGTCAGAAAGGTGTTTAGGGTACGTTTCTTATATAAAAAAATTAAAGTAAATATTTTCAATCATTCATCCTTTATATTTTAATTTACAGAAATATTCCAACTGCTACGGAGAAAAGTCTAAAAATTTTAAAATAGATCAAAAAAAGAGGCGTGTCACTTATTTTGGCAGGAGTCAGTTTGCCGATGCCTGAGATCGCGCTAATTCTCTCGGACGTCTGACGTCAGCAACGTCATCGAGTCCTTGCCTTTGTTATAATTATTTACTAAAGCCCGGACCTGTCTCTGTTATTAATCACAGATATTTAATTACACCGTGGATTAGCTCTGAACAGCAGCTCAGTCTAGCGGACGTTTTCAAAAAAATGTTTTATTTAATTTCATCATCACGAAACAGAACATTTTTAAAATTTAAAATTGTAACTCCTTTCTATTGGTTGCTGCCAATGTGCCACATGTTTTCTTCTTAATTCCAATAGCCAATAAAAACCAATTAATGTTTTTAGATTTAGTGTTTCAAATTTATTATTTAAAAAACAAATTCTTTTATTTTTTTCAGTAGCGAGTAATAGGATACATATTTATACATTCAAACTTCTGATAAAAACAAATTAACATAAATTTCTAAATTAAAATATCAATTCTACTTGTGGAAGATGCAGCACTGACTAAACCAAATCACCTGCAAAGCTGTCACTAGTGGTGCTGTAAATGGGAGGTCAAGTGAGATTGCCTGTCAGTATGGCGACCAAACAATCAGAACCTGTAACGCAGTGAACACAGTAGCCTGATTGTATCCTGACGTCCAATCCCCAACGCATTTTCCCGAGGTATTAGTTTCATTTTGTGCCGCACCTTACGCCACTGTAAGTGGTAATATAGCTACATCTGGATTTGTCGAAGCGTACGAGGTGGCCTCAATTTATTCGATGAATAGAAGCAAACAAATAGCGTGAGAAAGCGGAAAGTATTTAATTTACGAGATGAGAGTAGAGTGATAATGCCAGTGATGAGAAACCAAAGAAATGAGGTTCGAAAATGTTAAAAAAATAAATCTTTCTGCTGCAGCATCACGGCAACAATGTACAACATGAAACGATTTTCCCATAATTATAAACAGATTACGATTATTTTAGTAGGATTCGCTGCTATTCTCTCCCTAAAAGGCTTTCGTTCGTAATTATTATGCCGCTAAAGGGCACAAAGATCAAAACCCATATCAATGTTAATAATATTATATATACTATATAAAACATAGAAGCAAAAACGGAATCATAAATTCTGATTTTAATTTATGTTACTGAAGACAAAAATATTCCAGCAGCAAGTGGAACCGTTGTACGGGAGAACGCTGAAGGTTAAACACGGGACTTGATATATCTGTCACTTACACAAAGAGTGTGTGGGTTACTCCTTAAACACAGCCTGCAGGCATTTCAATAGTTATTGGTAAACAGGAATAGGTTTCACATTTGAAGGGAATTTATTACGTTAGAAGGAATAAAACGTGTAAACTCAGGAGCTGACACTAATAATGTAATGGAAAACGAATCGCAAATGATTAGTTATAAATTAGCTTAGGCTGAGATTCATAATGGCTTGCGACTAAATTATTAGCCTATATCGTGCGAGGAACAAGTGAGACGAATTGGAGTGATCTAATAAGACTTTAAGGGGAGGGTAAGAGATGAAACGGCCCTAGTCACTAGTGCCGGACTTACAGTAAGGTGATGAGACTGTTGCATACGGGTCGTGGCACCAAGAACCATGTCCCGGGACTGACGCTTATCCTCCGGGAGTCGAAGGTCGGTTTCGTGGGGGTAGTGGTTTCATTTGCTAGCTAGTTAGATGCTCCACATAATCTTATGTTTGTATGATTTAACAGGTACTCCTTTGCACCATTCCTATCTTTCTGCAACTTTCTTTCCACTTACACACTTCCACTTACACACTGCCCAATGACTGTTCAGGAGATATTGATATCTACCTGTTAGACCTACGATACATCTCTACACAAGTGAGACATGAGACCCCCCCCCTCCCGTCTCGTCGCTACTTTAATGTTGCCACATCTCCCCTGCGCATCACTTTCACCAAACTAAGAGTTCGATATTCCCTTTTATAGCGACAGAAGAAGCTTGATATGGTTTTGGGTTAAAGCAACAAAATTATCTTCCCTATTTGACACTTCTATTTCTCTATTTATAAAAAACAAATTAAACAAAGCAAATGTAGAAGCCGCTAAGGGACAACCGGTGCGGGGCAATGAGGCCGCTGTTAAGACTAACAAATTGAGGGCGGTAAATCCAACAGGTAAGCAATTATTAAAATGTTACCTCCAAGATTTACGCCTTGCCGAGTTTAATGCAGACCGATTAGCCGCGGTATCGGGGAAGCCATTGCTCCTGCGAAGCCGTAAATCTTCCTTTATTAATGTTCCGAAATAATTTCAATAAAGGCGGATTATTTAGCCTGATTTATCTTGGAGGCTAAATCACAGCTATGTGTAGCGACTTAACGCAGGGGATGAACAGACTACAACAGTTTAATCGGATAATGTTTATAGTATTTCCTAACAGAATTACTTTTGAAAAGTTAGTAGGTTTTAGTTTACAAATTTTACTTTAAATAAACAAATATTTATAATGCTTTAATACATAATTATAATAAAAACATCTCTGCAGTCAATCTCTACAGTTGTACGTACATTTTTATAAGTGGTGGAGACAAATGCAAGTATAATACAATATATTATGTACGCGGAAACAAATTCATTTATAATTTTATAATGTATACATTCTCGGTGATTTGTAGGAAAGGTTGAACTTTAAGGTCCCGGGGTGGATCCCCCAGAGCAAGAAAAAAACTGTGCGATTTTTAAACCCCAGGTTGTCTCCTAAACTATTATATAATACGGTATCCACTCTCTAATCCGGAACCCTCGGGACATTTAGCATGCCGGCATAGAGGTAGTGTATTAACACACATGCAAGTTTGTATATATATATATATATATATATATATATATATATATATATATATATATATAAACACACAAAACTCTTATGCCATTCAATTCAGACACTACTGTCCTCTACAATATCTATTGAACATAATTTTGTACTTTATAGTAATTGAATTAAAGAAATATACCGAGCTTTCCGTTTACATAGCTATTGGAATTAAACAATACAAAAAAACAAACACATCTGAGTATAAAGTGAGAATAAATAGCTTTAACAATAGAAAGTAATAAAATATAAAAGCATCCCTTGCTTGTATGTATCTATATAGAAGTCTGAAATACAATTCATCGAGTGAGGTTTTGTTGCTCCAATCTGTTACGTATTGTAAAACCGTTGCACAACCAAAACACGTCATCCAAGGAGACACGTTCATTCCTTTTTGTGGAAATCCTTCATAAAATATAAATCAGTTGTCAAGGAGTGAGAATAAAGCAGCTTGAGGTAGGCGACGACATTGACAGCGGTCCAGAGGAATAGAGTTGGCGTTAAACGTGGTTGTGGAGATAAAAGTAAAGTAGTTTGCTATGTCGTAATGTGTTCAGTCAGTCGAAATAAAGTGATGCAGACCTTACCAAGGCAGTGGGATCAGAATATGTTCCTGGTTACCTAACCTTTTATCCCTCATCGTGAGTTTCAGTGATATACACCCCCCTAAGACTTTTACATGATACTTATCCCAACAACTCCGCACAAACATGGATCGATATTGCGTATCGTGTAAGCTCAGGATGGGAAACTTCTGGCGTGTCTGCATGGTACTTACCGTGTAATTGTTGGAAGCCTTTACTGTTAGGTCCACCTCTGGATCGAGCCGAGCTCCCCTATTACAGCCTACAGTGGCATAACTATCTGGGACTAGAAGATCTATCCGACGGTCTGTGTCTCCGTGTCGCTAGAGTATTTCTGGCGTCTCTGCATGGTACTTACCGTGTAATTGTAGGAAGCCTTTACTGTTAGGTCCACTCTGGATCAAGCCGAGCTCCCCTATTACAGCCTACAGTGGCATAACTATCTGGGACTAGAAGATCTATCCGACGGTCTGTGTCTCCGTGTCGCTAGAGTATTTCTGGCGTCTCTGCATGGTACTTACCGTGTAATTGTAGGAAGCCTTTACTGTTAGGTCCACTCTGGATCAAGCCGAGCTCCCCTATTACAGCCTACAGTGGCATAACTATCTGGGACTAGAAGATCTATCCGACGGTCTGTGTCTCCGTGTCGCTAGAGTATTTCTGGCGTCTCTGCATGGTACTTTGTGTGTAAGGGTTGGAAGCCTTTACTGTTAGGTCCACCTCTGGATCGAGCCGAGCTCCCCTATTACAGCCTACAGTGGCATAACTATCTGGGACTAGAAGATCTATCCGACGGTCTGTGTCTCCGTGTCGCTAGAGTATTTCTGGCGTCTCTGCATGGTACTTTGTGTGTAAGGGTTGGAAGCCTTTACTGTTAGGTCCACCTCTGGATCGAGCCGAGCTCCCCTATTACAGCCTACAGTGGCATAACTATCTGGGACTAGAAGATCTATCCGACGGTCTGTGTCTCCGTGTCGCTAGAGTATTTCTGGCGTCTCTGCATGGTACTTTGTGTGTAAGGGTTGGAAGCCTTTACTGTTAGGTCCACTCTGGATCGAGCCGAGCTCCCCTATTACAGCCTACAGTGGCATAACTATCTGGGACTAGAAGATCTATCCGACGGTCTGTGTCTCCGTGTCGCTAAAGTATTTCTGGCGTGTCTGCATGGTACTTTGTGTGTAAGGGTTGGAAGCCTTTACTGTTAGGTCCACCTCTGGATCGAGCCGATCTTCCCTATTACAGCCTACAGTGCCATAACTATCGGGGACCAGTAGCTTCCGAATGGCCCGTGTCTCCGTGTCGCTAGAGTATTTCTAGCGTGTCTGCATGGTACTTTGTGTGTAAGGGTTGGAAGCCTTTACTGTTAGGTCCACCTCTGGATCGAGCCGATCTTCCCTATTACAGCCTACAGTGCCATAACTATCGGGGACCAGTAGCTTCCGAATGGCCCGTGTCTCCGTGTCGCTAGAGTATTTCTAGCGTGTCTGCTTGGTACTTTGTGTGTAATGGTTGGAAGCCTTTATTGTAAGGCATGCCTCTGGATCGAGTCGAGCTCCCCTATTACGTACTTCTGGTTAGTTACGAAGCCCCATCCTTGGAGTGCACTTCTTTCCAAAGGACTTAATAGAAGGTACGTTAAGCACAGATTATGTAGCTGGTCTGATAGAAGGAAAGACGGAGGGATTTTCATCAGGGCTAAACTTTCCCACGGCTGTAACATAAATTCCCTTCAATGTGCAATTAGTAATTTTAAAAATTGCGGTACTTTTTCGTATGATTTAATTCCTTCTCTGCCGAATGTATCTATCTACAGTAAAAGTATTCTTGAGTGAACCGATGTTGTAAAATTTAATTAAGGCTTTTTTATGAAAATTATTGAATTTTATTGTTTGGAAGGAATATATATATATATATATATATATATATATATATATATATATATATATATATATAGAGAGAGAGAGAGAGAGATTGAAAGAGGAAAATAGTTAAAGAAGTATAGATAGATATAGAAGGAAGGAGAAATGAGGCATATAAAACCAAAGTTTAGGAGAAATATAATTAAGGAAACCAATATAAAAAAACGAGGTAAGAAAAAAAATAAATAGGAATAGTAGAAAGAGAATCTGAAAATAAAAGTAGAAATATTTTTATATTGTTAGGAAAACCTGATTCCTTATGTGTAAAAACATTTTCACATTTCAGAAATAAAGCCGTTCCTTTATTTGGGTCTGATTCAATTGAACCAACAAAGAAAGTTATGAGAGGGGAGACATAGCCGTCATGTTTACAGCATGTATTATCAATAAACATCGCGATCCAATGTCCAATAAATTGCCTTTCTACACGGAAACCTCACAACAGCCTATCCGAAGCGACTCGGCTGTATAGACGCCTTAACAATGCATCGGTGTCCAACAACAACACGCAACACCAGTTTGCCTCCTCCTTTACTCGTGCAGATGACTTCACGTTGCTAAATGTAACATTTCTGTCAGAGAAGCTCCGGTTAGACTCTTGGCAAACTTTCTCCTACTTTATTACTACAATTACAGAATAATTAGCGGGGGATTAGAAAATAATAATAACAATGTAACGGAAACCACTTTACTCGTGCAGATGACTTCACGTTGCTAAATGTAACATTTCTGTCAGAGAAGCTCCGGTTAGACTCTTGGCAAACTTTCTCCTACTTTATTACTACAATTACAGAATAATTAGCGGGGGATTAGAAAATAATAATAACAATGTAACGGAAACCACTTTACTCGTGCAGATGACTTCACGTTGCTAAATGTAACATTTCTGTCAGAGAAGCTCCGGTTAGACTCTTGGCAAACTTTCTCCTACTTTATTACTACAATTACAGAATAATTAGCGGGGGATTAGAAAATAATAATAACAATGTAACGGAAACCACTTTACTCGTGCAGATGACTTCACGTTGCTAAATGTAACATTTCTGTCAGAGAAGCTCCGGTTAGACTCTTGGCAAACTTTCTCCTAGTTTATTACTACAATTACAGAATAATTAGCGGGGGATTAGAAAATAATAATAACAATGTAACGGAAACCACTTTACTCGTGCAGATGACTTCACGTTGCTAAATGTAACATTTCTGTCAGAGAAGCTCCGGTTAGACTCTTGGCAAACTTTCTCCTACTTTATTACTACAATTACAGAATAATTAGCGGGGGATTAGAAAATAATAATAACAATGTAACGGAAACCACTTTACTCGTGCAGATCACTTCACGTTGCTAAATGTAACATTTCTGTCAGAGAAGCTCCGGTTAGACTCTTGGCAAACTTTCTCCTAGTTTATTACAGAATAATTAGCGGGGGATTAGAAAATAATAATAACAATGTAACGGAAACCACTTTACTCGTGCAGATGACTTCACGTTGCTAAATGTAACATTTCTGTCAGAGAAGCTCCGGTTAGACTCTTGGCAAACTTTCTCCTAGTTTATTACTACAATTACAGAATAATTAGCGGGGGATTAGAAAATAATAATAACAATGTAACGGAAACCACTTTACTCGTGCAGATGACTTCACGTTGCTAAATGTAACATTTCTGTCAGAGAAGCTCCGGTTAGACTCTTGGCAAACTTTCTCCTACTTTATTACTACAATTACAGAATAATTAGCGGGGGATTAGAAAATAATAATAACAATGTAACGGAAACCACTTTACTCGTGCAGATGACTTCACGTTGCTAAATGTAACATTTCTGTCAGAGAAGCTCCGGTTAGACTCTTGGCAAACTTTCTCCTACTTTATTACTACAATTACAGAATAATTAGCGGGGGATTAGAAAATAATAATAACAATGTAACGGAAACCACTTTACTCGTGCAGATGACTTCACGTTGCTAAATGTAACATTTCTGTCAGAGAAGCTCCGGTTAGACTCTTGGCAAACTTTCTCCTAGTTTATTACTACAATTACAGAATAATTAGCGGGGGATTAGAAAATAATAATAACAATGTAACGGAAACCACTTTACTCGTGCAGATCACTTCACGTTGCTAAATGTAACATTTCTGTCAGAGAAGCTCCGGTTAGACTCTTGGCAAACTTTCTCCTAGTTTATTACTACAATTACAGAATAATTAGCGGGGGATTAGAAAATAATAATAACAATGTAACGGAAACCACTTTACTCGTGCAGATGACTTCACGTTGCTAAATGTAACATTTCTGTCAGAGAAGCTCCGGTTAGACTCTTGGCAAACTTTCTCCTACTTTATTACTACAATTACAGAATAATTAGCGGGGGATTAGAAAATAATAATAACAATGTAACGGAAACCACTTTACTCGTGCAGATGACTTCACGTTGCTAAATGTAACATTTCTGTCAGAGAAGCTCCGGTTAGACTCTTGGCAAACTTTCTCCTACTTTATTACTACAATTACAGAATAATTAGCGGGGGATTAGAAAATAATAATAACAATGTAACGGAAACCACTTTACTCGTGCAGATGACTTCACGTTGCTAAATGTAACATTTCTGTCAGAGAAGCTCCGGTTAGACTCTTGGCAAACTTTCTCCTACTTTATTACTACAATTACAGAATAATTAGCGGGGGATTAGAAAATAATAATAACAATGTAACGGAAACCACTTTACTCGTGCAGATGACTTCACGTTGCTAAATGTAACATTTCTGTCAGAGAAGCTCCGGTTAGACTCTTGGCAAACTTTCTCCTAGTTTATTACTACAATTACAGAATAATTAGCGGGGGATTAGAAAATAATAATAACAATGTAACGGAAACCACTTTACTCGTGCAGATCACTTCACGTTGCTAAATGTAACATTTCTGTCAGAGAAGCTCCGGTTAGACTCTTGGCAAACTTTCTCCTAGTTTATTACTACAATTACAGAATAATTAGCGGGGGATTAGAAAATAATAATAACAATGTAACGGAAACCACTTTACTCGTGCAGATGACTTCACGTTGCTAAATGTAACATTTCTGTCAGAGAAGCTCCGGTTAGACTCTTGGCAAACTTTCTCCTACTTTATTACTACAATTACAGAATAATTAGCGGGGGATTAGAAAATAATAATAACAATGTAACGGAAACCACTTTACTCGTGCAGATCACTTCACGTTGCTAAATGTAACATTTCTGTCAGAGAAGCTCCGGTTAGACTCTTGGCAAACTTTCTCCTAGTTTATTACTACAATTACAGAATAATTAGCGGGGGATTAGAAAATAATAATAACAATGTAACGGAAACCACTTTACTCGTGCAGATGACTTCACGTTGCTAAATGTAACATTTCTGTCAGAGAAGCTCCGGTTAGACTCTTGGCAAACTTTCTCCTAGTTTATTACTACAATTACAGAATAATTAGCGGGGGATTAGAAAATAATAATAACAATGTAACGGAAACCACTTTACTCGTGCAGATCACTTCACGTTGCTAAATGTAACATTTCTGTCAGAGAAGCTCCGGTTAGACTCTTGGCAAACTTTCTCCTAGTTTATTACTACAATTACAGAATAATTAGCGGGGGATTAGAAAATAATAATAACAATGTAACGGAAACCACTTTACTCGTGCAGATGACTTCACGTTGCTAAATGTAACATTTCTGTCAGAGAAGCTCCGGTTAGACTCTTGGCAAACTTTCTCCTAGTTTATTACTACAATTACAGAATAATTAGCGGGGGATTAGAAAATAATAATAACAATGTAACGGAAACCACTTTACTCGTGCAGATGACTTCACGTTGCTAAATGTAACATTTCTGTCAGAGAAGCTCCGGTTAGACTCTTGGCAAACTTTCTCCTAGTTTATTACTACAATTACAGAATAATTAGCGGGGGATTAGAAAATAATAATAACAATGTAACGGAAACCACTTTACTCGTGCAGATGACTTCACGTTGCTAAATGTAACATTTCTGTCAGAGAAGCTCCGGATAGACTCTTGGCAAACTTTCTCCTAGTTTATTACTACAATTACAGAATAATTAGCGGGGGATTAGAAAATAATAATAACAATGTAACGGAAACCACTTTACTCGTGCAGATGACTTCACGTTGCTAAATGTAACATTTCTGTCAGAGAAGCTCCGGTTAGACTCTTGGCAAACTTTCTCCTAGTTTATTACTACAATTACAGAATAATTAGCGGGGGATTAGAAAATAATAATAACAATGTAACGGAAACCACTTTACTCGTGCAGATGACTTCACGTTGCTAAATGTAACATTTCTGTCAGAGAAGCTCCGGTTAGACTCTTGGCAAACTTTCTCCTAGTTTATTACTACAATTACAGAATAATTAGCGGGGGATTAGAAAATAATAATAACAATGTAACGGAAACCACTTTACTCGTGCAGATCACTTCACGTTGCTAAATGTAACATTTCTGTCAGAGAAGCTCCGGTTAGACTCTTGGCAAACTTTCTCCTAGTTTATTACTACAATTACAGAATAATTAGCGGGGGATTAGAAAATAATAATAACAATGTAACGGAAACCACTTTACTCGTGCGGATGACTTCACGTTGCTAAATGTAACATTTCTGTCAGAGAAGCTCCGGTTAGACTCTTGGCAAACTTTCTCCTAGTTTATTACTACAATTACAGAATAATTAGCGGGGGATTAGAAAATAATAATAACAATGTAACGGAAACCACTTTACTCGTGCAGATCACTTCACGTTGCTAAATGTAACATTTCTGTCAGAGAAGCTCCGGTTAGACTCTTGGCAAACTTTCTCCTAGTTTATTACTACAATTACAGAATAATTAGCGGGGGATTAGAAAATAATAATAACAATGTAACGGAAACCACTTTACTCGTGCAGATCACTTCACGTTGCTAAATGTAACATTTCTGTCAGAGAAGCTCCGGTTAGACTCTTGGCAAACTTTCTCCTAGTTTATTACTACAATTACAGAATAATTAGCGGGGGATTAGAAAATAATAATAACAATGTAACGGAAACCACTTTACTCGTGCAGATCACTTCACGTTGCTAAATGTAACATTTTTGTCAGAGAAGCTCCGGTTAGACTCTTGGCAAACTTTCTCCTAGTTTATTACTACAATTACAGAATAATTAGCGGGGGATTAGAAAATAATAATAACAATGTAACGGAAACCACTTTACTCGTGCAGATGACTTCACGTTGCTAAATGTAACATTTCTGTCAGAGAAGCTCCGGTTAGACTCTTGGCAAACTTTCTCCTACTTTATTACTACAATTACAGAATAATTAGCGGGGGATTAGAAAATAATAATAACAATGTAACGGAAACCACTTTACTCGTGCAGATCACTTCACGTTGCTAAATGTAACATTTCTGTCAGAGAAGCTCCGGTTAGACTCTTGGCAAACTTTCTCCTAGTTTATTACTACAATTACAGAATAATTAGCGGGGGATTAGAAAATAATAATAATAATGTAACGGAAACCACTTTACTCGTGCGGATGACTTCACGTTGCTAAATGTAACATTTTTGTCAGAGAAGCTCCGGTTAGACTCTTGGCAAACTTTCTCCTACTTTATTACTACAATTACAGAATAATTAGCGGGGGATTAGAAAATAATAATAATAATGTAACGGAAACCACTTTACTCGCGTCTAACATCTTAAGATCAGGCTCAGATGCATTCGTTAAATCGATTTCTTTTAATCAGCTGTTTTCAACCATTAATTAACTTTTTCCTTTATGTTTTCTCCTCTACATTGTTTTACTTGGGTTGTTGGGAGCCAATTTCACCCTAATGGCGTATAAGTTATGCTTAGTTGGCAAACCTGCTTTAGAGAACACTTCGACCTCTTCGTGGAGGATTTTAACCCAACTATTTCTTCTGCTGCCCAAACGAACAAACATTCTTTATTATACACGGATTGTTTTTAAGATGCAGAAGTTGTCACTTTACACCGCGGACTGTACAAGGCTGTTTGACACTCACAAATCTAACATATTTATAATTATTCTTGGTCACCCTTTTGGTATTAGAAACCATTCTCTGCGGACACTCACAAGAAGAAACCCCATATTACGTGCAAGAGATTTGCTCTGAGCAAGTCCCCAAGGGATGGAGACATGTGGGGTACTTAAGTTATTACAAGGCAAGACCTTCATCTTGGATTTACAAACCTAGGGGTAGAGAAACATTTGCATAGTACGGAAATAAAAGTTTAAAAAATATGTAAGTATTTAACGATAATCGATAAGGACGGTATCGATAGTGATAATTTGCTTGGTTACCGGTTAAAATTAAAGTTTCATAACATTTATTGAGGTAATGGATTTAACCTCAATGTTTGAAGTTTCTTTGCGTTGATCTGGCAACTTTTACGTTTGGAACCTGTCTGTTGATTTGGTAATTAACTGTTTATTTTGTTTTCGTAGAAAGAATTTTGCAAATATATCCTTCACATGCTAATATTATTATTATATGTCATACATTCTGAGCACGAGCATTCTGAGAGAATGTTTACCCAAAACTGTGCGATTTCAACCCGTTCCAGGTTCCCACTTTACACAAACGTCCTGATGGAGTCAGTCAGAGCAACAATCCACCTTCGCCGCGCCGTTGAGAAGGGTTAAAGCCCCCCCCCCCCCTATTCTGTGCCTCCGGTTGCGAGTCACTTCTAAAGCCTGACATAAAGTCTCCATTGTTTCGTTCGAATTACATATTTATATAATCACATGAATGGTAGCGAGTCAAACTTCAGTTATGTAAAAGTATAAGATACTTAAAAGTATCCGTTATATAAGAGTATCAGTTATATAGGAGTATCAGTTACATAACAGTAACAGTTACTTAAGAGTATCAGTTATATAAGAGAATCAGTTATATAAGAGTATCAGTTATATAAGAGTATCACTTTTATAAGAGTATTAGTTATATAGAAGTATCAGTTACATAACAGTATCAGTTATATAAGAGTATCAGTTATATAAGAGTATCACTTTTATAAGAGTATCAGTTATATAGGAGTATCAGTTACATAACAGTATCAGTTATATTGGAGTATCAGTTATATAAGAGTATGAGTTACATAAGAGAATCAGTTTCATTAGAGTATTAGTTATATAAGAGTATCAGTTACATTAGAGTATTAGGTATGTAAGAGTATTAGTTACATTTGAGTATTAGTTATGTAAGTGTATCAGTTACATAAGAGTATCAGTACTATATGAGTGTCAGTTACATAGATGATCAGTTACATAACAAGCATATAACAGTATCAGTTACATAGGTATTTCAGTTATATAAGAGTATCAGTTATATAAGAGTATCAGTTATGTAAGAGTATCAGTTATATAACAGTATCAGTTACTTAAGAGTATTAGTTATATAAAAATATCAGTTACATAGATGATCAGTTACATAACAAGCATATAACAGTATCAGTTACATAGGTATTTCAGTTATATAAGAGTATCAGTTATATAAGAGTATCAGTTATGTAAGAGTATCAGTTATGTAAGAGTATCAGTTATGTAAGAGTATCAGTTATATAAGAGTATCAGTTATATAAGAGTATCAGTTATGTAAGAGTATCAGTTATGTAAGAGTATCAGTTATATAAGAGTATCAGTTATATAAGAGTATCAGTTATGTAAGAGTATCAGTTATGTAAGAGTATCAGTTATATAAGAGTATCAGTTATATAAGAGTATCAGTTATGTAAGAGTATCAGTTATGTAAGAGTATCAGTTATATAAGAGTATCAGTTATGTAAGAGTATCAGTTATGTAAGAGTATCAGTTATATAAGAGTATCAGTTATATAAGAGTATCAGTTATGTAAGAGTATCAGTTATGTAAGAGTATCAGTTATATAAGAGTATCAGTTATATAAGAGTATCAGTTATGTAAGAGTATCAGTTATGTAAGAGTATCAGTTATATAAGAGTATCAGTTATATAAGAGTATCAGTTATGTAAGAGTATCAGTTATGTAAGAGTATCAGTTATATAAGAGTATCAGTTATATAAGAGTATCAGTTATGTAAGAGTATCAGTTATGTAAGAGTATCAGTTATATAAGAGTATCAGTTATATAAGAGTATCAGTTATGTAAGAGTATCAGTTATGTAAGAGTATCAGTTATGTAAGAGTATCAGTTATATAAGAGTATCAGTTATATAAGAGTATCAGTTATGTAAGAGTATCAGTTATGTAAGAGTATCAGTTATATAAGAGTATCAGTTATGTAAGAGTATCAGTTATATAAGATTATCAGTTATATAAGAGTATCAGTTATATAAGAGTATCAGTTATGTAAGAGTATCAGTTATGTAAGAGTATCAGTTATATAACAGTATCAGTTACTTAAGAGTATTAGTTATATAAAAATATCAGTTACATAAGAGTATCAGTTATATAAGAGTATCAGTTATATAAGAAATGGCATTAGGAAGCAGATATGCAGAAGGAATGGATATGACGATTTCCTAGTACTGAGAAGTAGATATTGTTTCGCGTTGCCAAATACTGTAAAGGCCTTCCACTTGGAAGTAGATAAGAACAAGGAATGGAGATAATTGGAAGAAGACAAATCTTGGCGCAGGGTCGTTTAGTGAGGTTGGGTATGCGTTTAACCGCTGTTTGCAAAAGTCTATCGAAAAACTATTTACAATGATAAAGGTTCTTTATAGGCGCCGGATCGGCGAAATGCGATGTTTCTATAAAACCTTTTTACCCAAACACAAACCTTACCGGGAGAAGCATTAGCTGACATCTTGCGCAGAAAGACGCCTTCGCTGTCTCTCGCTCTGTCAGGTTCGTCTGTTCACAACCGCATTCACTCAGATAGACCTTCGCCTGTTCCTATCTGTGGTATTAGTGTTTCTCATCCGTAGAGAAACCTACGTTGAAGTAGCTTCTGATAGACCTTATTTTCAGTAACAATTTAAAAAAATTAATTTATGAAAACTCGTGCGGTAGAAAAACTGTCGATTCTAAGCTCACAGTAAGCAACTCTGATACAGGAGGAACCTGATAATGTCAAATAGAATTTTTGTAAACGGTTAGTAACGCGTCTTCCTTCAGAGAGATTCGTGGAAATGTCTTTACGAACGCTGCTCACTTAGATCCGTGCTATGAAGGTTGAGAGTCATGAACTCGTGTCTGCAAACACAAGTAGTTTGTTAATATTAAAATTATTTAATTCCTGCTTCCAAGGCCATTCTTACAAGCACCAGCAGACTATCATGTGCCGTAGCGTCCTATCTAATCATCTCTCTCCAGGATCGGTCACGTGACCATAAATACTCACACTAAATCCGATTACATCGAATGTGAATCACTCACACTATCGGATTTACAACAGCCGAACGTATTTCGTCGCGAGACTGTATCAGATGGATCAACTCATAGAAGAGACTCACTATCAAACACCCAAGTATGTTTTATCAATGTTACGGTGGAAATGCTGTATGTTGGAAAAATATATTTGAATTTTAAGGAATAAGTGGAGTATCAGACGGACAAAAAATGGCTGTTGGTTTGATCCAAGCGACATCGTTCCTTCCCTGTTGTCAAATGCTTATTGGCGTAGTGTCGTGACGTCATTATTAAACAAAAGTGCATTAAACTCTTTCAACGACGAACATAACAGTTTCAATTCGTTACCTTGCACGCAATGTCATTTTAGTTTTATTAAAAGATTTCTTTTTAAAAGAGAACTTTACTAAACACTTTATATTCGTATTGCTTTTTCAAGGTTATATTTATTGAAAACATTTTTTAAGGATAAATCTAAGAGTAAGGTTATAAATACAAGGTTTTGTAATTAACGAAAACTCAAAAACCTGTATGCCCAAATAAGTTAAGAATTAGTTATAAATTTTATTAAAAAGAAAATATGTTCTTTCCAATTAGCGATTTATATAATTAAGCTTCACGAGCGTATCACCCTAACCTGGTCTTCAAGTGAGAGTGTTTCTCGAAGAATCCAAGACCCCAAAGGGCTTACTGTTATCTTCACTAGTGTATAGCCCTAACCTGGTCTTCAAGTGAGAGTGTTTCTCGAAGAATCCAAGACCCCAAAGGGCTTATTGTTATCTTCACTAGTGTATAACCCTAACCTGGTCTTCAAGTGAGAGTGTTTCTCGAAGAATCCAAGACCCCAAAGGGCTTATTGTTATCTTCACTAGTGTATAACCCTAACCTGGTCTTCAAGTGAGAGTGTTTCTCGAAGAATCCAAGACCCCAAAGGGCTTACTGTTATCTTCACTAGTGTATAACCCTAACCTGGTCTTCAAGTGAGAGTGTTTCTCGAAGAATCCAAGACCCCAAAGGGCTTACTGTTATCTTCACTAGTGTATAGCCCTAACCTGGTCTTCAAGTGAGAGTGTTTCTCGAAGAATCCAAGACCCCAAAGGGCTTATTGTTATCTTCACTAGTGTATAACCCTAACCTGGTCTTCAAGTGAGAGTGTTTCTCGAAGAATCCAAGACCCCAAAGGGCTTATTGTTATCTTCACTAGTGTATAACCCTAACCTGGTCTTCAAGTGAGAGTGTTTCTCGAAGAATCCAAGACCCCAAAGGGCTTACTGTTATCTTCACTAGTGTATAACCCTAACCTGGTCTTCAAGTGAGAGTGTTTCTCGAAGAATCCAAGACCCCAAAGGGCTTATTGTTATCTTCACGAGCGTATCACCCTAACCTGGTCTTCAAGTGAGAGTGTTTCTCGAAGAATCCAAGACCCCAAAGGGCTTACTGTTATCTTCACTAGTGTATAGCCCTAACCTGGTCTTCAAGTGAGAGTGTTTCTCGAAGAATCCAAGACCCCAAAGGGCTTATTGTTATCTTCACTAGTGTATAACCCTAACCTGGTCTTCAAGTGAGAGTGTTTCTCGAAGAATCCAAGATCCCAAAGGGCTTATTGTTATCTTCACTAGTGTATAACCCTAACCTGGTCTTCAAGTGAGAGTGTTTCTCGAAGAATCCAAGACCCCAAAGGGCTTACTGTTATCTTCACTAGTGTATAACCCTAACCTGGTCTTCAAGTGAGAGTGTTTCTCGAAGAATCCAAGACCCCAAAGGGCTTATTGTTATCTTCACTAGTGTATAACCCTAACCTGGTCTTCAAGTAAAAGTGTCTCTAAAAGAAGAATCCATGACCCCGATAAAGCCTAAAGGGCTGATTGTTATCTTTACTTTCCTAGTTCGACTATAACTGAAACGTTTTTGAATTATAAAGAGCCAGATGTGAGTCCCCACTTCCGACGGTTAGTTTGCTTCCTTTGCCTATAGCACGTTTTTGCCTAGACAAGATGTTTCAATCACCTATCTCGCGCAGAACTCTTTATAAACACTTTTACATTTTATTCTAATATGCAATACATTATTTACAGTGTTATTTTAGAATTAAAAAAAATTATTTCCATCAAAATCAAGAAGTATCAAAGTATATCCAAATAAAGCCGCAAATATTTCTACGAATTATTTGGAAAAAAGTAATAAAGCGTTAGAAATCATAAAAATTCAACAAAACCCAAGTTGAAACTATTTTAAGATACCATTGACCTAGAATCATCGCGAATCTCTTTTTTTAATTAATATCTTAGGTTTTGTGTTTTGGCACGTTCGTATTGTTGTATTATGTTATTAAACTAAAAACAGCTCCCCATCTTTGCCAAATAAAAGGTAACAAAAATGTTTTCTTACCGTGCTGCCTAAACTTTACGGGGGAAATATGGCAACACCGCTTCGCCTGAGGCAGGATGGGGCAGTGATTGAAAGTAAACAATCACATTGCTGCGCGGAATACAAAATAGATTTTAATAAAGACACACGATACAGGTTTACGTTTTGCGTTCCACCTGATCCCCTGCGTTACCGCCACAAAGCATGCTTTCAATGTAAAGTAAACGGTTGCAGAATTGTAAATTTATATTCATTTTTATACAGTGCTGAGTCGTTACTCTTTGGCAGTACCTCATAACGCTATGTATACATGACAACTATTATTTTTATTCTCTATTTTCCCTCAAAAACGTTTTTAAAAATAATATATATATTAAAAAGATTTCCTTCATTAAACGGCGTTTTTCATCTGGAGGAAGTTTAAAAACAAAAATTCACAAATACCATTGCATTGTTTCGAGCATTTCTCAAGTGACTATTACACTGTGTTTTTGAGTTAACAGGTGTTTTGTTACTATACTAGAGTACGAGTGTATTGATGGTAAATTTGTCCAGTGTTGCTTAGTGAAGGAAGTGTTAAAATCACTAGCTCAAGTTATTTTAGTTGTGAAGAGAGTATCAAGGGCATTAAAAGTACTTTTGTAGGTGTTTTTGTAAATAGCCTCAAGTAAACGCTTCTAGGTTGCTTGACTAAGATGTTTCCTTTGTTTGTTTGGTCACACAAAGTACTAACTAGCACGATGCTGATTGGTGTCGATTACAAAGGAAGGAAAGGAATAATAGAGAAAAGTAGTTGTGCAGTCAGCACTTTCCTGCAAGATACTAACTAGCACCATGCTGGTTGGTGTCGCCTACAAAGGAAGGAAAGGAATAATAGAGAAAAGTAGTTGTGCAGTCAGCACTTTCCTGCAAGATACTAACTAGCACCATGCTGGTTGGTGTCGCCTACAAAGGAAGGAAAGGAATAATAGAGAGGAGCAGTAGTGCAGTCAGCACTTTCCTGCAAGATACTAACTAGCACCATGCTGGTTGGTGTCGCCTATAAAGGAAGGAAAGGAATAATAGAGAGGAGCAGTAGTGCAGTCAGCACTTTCCTGCAAGATACTAACTAGCACGATGCTGATTGGTGTCGCCTATAAAGGAAGGAAAGGAATAATAGAAAGGAGCAGTATTGCAGTCAGCACTTTCCTGCAAGATACTAACTAGCACGATGCTGGTTGGTGTCGCCTATAAAGGAAGGGAAGAAATAATAGAGAGGAGCAGTAGTGCAGTCAGCACTTTCCTGCAAGATACTAACTAGCACCATGCTGGTTGGTGTCGCCTATAAAGGAAGGAAAGGAATAATAGAGAGGAGCAGTAGTGCAGTCAGCACTTTCCTGCAAGATACTAACTAGCACCATGCTGGTCGGTGTCGCCTATAAAGGAAGGAAAGGAATAATAGAGAGGAGCAGTAGTGCAGTCAGCACTTTCCTGCAAGATACTAACTAGCACGATGCTGGTTGGTGTCGCCTATAAAGGAAGGGAAGGAATAATAGAGAGGAGCAGTAGTGCAGTCAGCACTTTCCTGCAAGATACTAACTAGCACCATGCTGGTTGGTGTCGCCTATAAAGGAAGGAAAGGAATAATAGAGAGGAGCAGTAGTGCAGTCAGCACTTTCCTGCAAGATACTAACTAGCACGATGCTGATTGGTGTCGCCTACAAAGGAAGGAAAGGAATAATAGAGAAAAGTAGTTGTGCAGTCAGCACTTTCCTGCAAGATACTAACTAGCACCATGCTGGTTGGTGTCAGTAGATCTACCCATAGAATAGGACAGCCACCCCTAAACTCGGCCGCTACGTAACCTAGGACTATAGGGGTAGTTTTGGATGATGCTCAAGGTCATCCCAGCCCTGACCCCAGACCAAGGGGTGGTTTCGACCACGTTCAGGGGGTAGGGGGTAGTTTTTCGAAAAAAAAAAAAAAAAATCGGCCGCTACGTAACCTAGGACTATAGGGGTAGTTTCGGATGATGCGGGCGGACGTCGTGACCCTGATCCCAGCCCTAGGGGCGGTTTTGAACACGTCCAGAGGGGTAGGGGGTAGTTTTTCGAAAAAATTTATTTCCAACACACTGACCTAAGCCAGCCAAAATGGATCTAACCTAACCTAACCTAAGTGTTGGGGGTGACCCCGGCTACGTTCAGGAACATCTCCGGGGGTAGCTCCGGGGGTGGATTGGGGGTGGGGGGTAGTTTTCGAAAAAATTTTGGAAAAACGTGCCTTGACCGATAGGGTGTGTCTAGAGTGCATTATCGCGTAGGTAGGGGTAGTTTCACCTAGGGGTAGTTTTTACAAAAAATATGAAATTGCCGAAAATCGATCGGTTCGACCAACAGACAGTACGGGATACGTGCAGAGGCTCTTTTGGACCGTTGCGGGGGTGGTTTACCTAGGGGTAGTTTTTACAAAAAAATATGAAATTGCCGAAAATCGATCGGTTGGATCAAATGACCGTATATGGTATGGTTAAAGTCTATTATGGACCGTTGTGGGGGGCGGGTTCACCTGTTTTCAGATAGCCAAAAATAATCGGGGTCCTAGGTAAAATCCACCGGGGCATTAGTTAAACCCGCCAAGGTAGAGCCAATATGGAGCACGCTCTCGGTTAAAGCCAATCCGAGCCTAGCCACCCAGCAGCTAGGCCTTAGGTAAAGCTAACACGGAGTCGTGCTCAAGGTAAAGCCAGCCAGGAGCCAGGCCTTAGGTAAAACTAACACGGAGCACGGTCTCGGTTAAAGCCAATCCGAAGCCTTGTCCAAGGTAACCCCTGGAACCTGGCCTTAGGTAAACTCACCCTGGAGCCGTGCTTGAGGTAAGGCCACCCTGCAGCCGGGCCTTAGGTAAAGCTAACATGGAGCACAGTCTCAGGTAAAGCCACACCCTAGGTAAAGTAACCCCGGAACCAGGCCGTAGGTAAAGCTACCACGGAGTCGGAGCCTAGGTAAAGCTACCATGGAGTTAGACCTTAGGTAAAGCTAACACGGAGCAAGGCCTCAGGTAAAAGCCAACCTAGGTAACCCTGGAATTAGGCATCATGTGGGGTTGTTATCAAATGAAATTGTCAAAAAATGATCGGTTAGATCAAATGACCAACGATTCAACTAAACGCTAATTTTAACCGACCAACAATTATACACCGAGTTCAATTAGACAACAAGTTGAAGGCTTATATACACCGTTAAACCAATATATATGATAGCCCACATAATGTGTTAAACAAATATGTAAGCCTACATACATACTATGCTAGGCCAACATACATGGGCCTACTATGTTTGTAAACCACAGGCCAAACCCTTATGACCTGAGCTATTTTCACCTCTTCTATCAGGTAGAACCTGGCAACCGTATAATACGGGAAGTACTATATGGTATAGCTAACAATGTTAACCTATCACGCCCATGACGGTCAACAAATATTACAATATAATTTAAAAAAGTTACGCAACCTATATACATACAATGCTAACCAATATAGGCATATATACTATGTTAAACCAGCATGCAATATACTCTAAATAGCCATATATACGCTGTTAAACCAATATGCAGGTTAACCTATATACATCCTGTATTAGGCAAATATCCCCGTTACCCGCATAGGCCTATGTTAAGCCAGGATGAATGATAGCTTATATAGTGTGTTAAACAAATATGCTTGTAAACCTACATAAATAATATGCTAAGCCTGTACTAAACAGATATGCGTGTAAACCTACATAAATACCACGCTAACCAGCATGGATGCTATCCTACATAAGCTTATATACTATGTTAAACCAGCATGCAATATACTCTAAATAGCCATATATACGCTGTTAAACAAATATGCGTGTAAACCCACATAAATACGCCAAGCCAATATCCGTGCTATCATAGATAGGCGTATATACTATGTTAGGCCTACATACTGCGTTAAACAAACATGTATGTAAGCCGACAAGGGCCTACAAATTATATCCACTGCATAGTTTAGCTAAACGGCTATCACACACTATCCTACAGGTACCACATAATACCTGATCAATAACACATAGTATCCGATACATAGCCTGACGAAGGTTTAATATATAGTATCCAGAGGCCTCGCTAACGATTAACACGTTGTATCCATAAGGCCTACTATGTCGGTAAATCACTGGCCACAGCCTATATGAACTGAGATAGTTTCACCTCATATATCAGGTAGAACCGGGCAATCGTATAATATAGGAAGTACTATAAGGTACATCTACCAATGCATAACCTATCAAGCCCACGTAAAGATATAATATATCTGATGACGTACGAGCGACATGCGCACCTATAACCAGAGTGGCCTACCCCTAAATAACATAGAAGAAGTAAGGATATGGACAGATAGGAGAAGCAAGGACCTGGACCGATAAAAAGAGCAAATACCTGGACAGATAGAAGAAGCAAGGACCTGTACCGATGGAAGAAGCAAGTACATGGACTGATAGAAGAAGCAAGGACCTGGACCGATAAAAGAAACAAGCACCTGGGCAGATAGAAGAAGCAGGTACTTGGACAGATAGTAGAAGTAAGCACCTGGACAGACAGAAGAACCCAAGGCCTACATATATAATCAGAAATCAATGTAAATAATCAAATAGCCTCAATGGATATATCCTATAGCTGCAAATGTATCTAGATATAAAAGTATATATGGAGAAACACTAATAAAGAGGCCCATCACAAAGCGTGAATAAAAAGATCCTAAAACGGTGCTAAACCAACATGCATGCTATCATACATATTCGTATATACCGTGTTAAGCCTACATACGTGATAGTCCACATAATGTGTTAAACAAATATGCATGTAAACCTGCATACATACTATGCTAAGCCGACTTACATGGGCCTACTATGTCGGTAAACCGCCGGCCAAGGCCTATATGATCTGAGCTAGTTTCACCTCGTCTATCAGGTAGAACCTGCCAACCGTATAATAGGGGAAGTACTATATGGTATAGCTAACAATGCATAACCTATCACGCCCATCACGGTCAACAAATATTACAATATAATTTTAAAAAAAGTCGAGCAACCTATATACATACAGTGCTAAGCCAACATTCAGGCATATATACTATGTTAAAACAGCGTGCAATATACTCTAAATAGCCAAATATACGTTGTTAAACCAATATGCAGGTTAACCTATATACATCCTGTATTAGGCAAATATCCCCGTTACCCACATAGGCCTATGTTAAGCCAGGATGAATGATTGCCCTTATAGTGTGTTCAATAAATATGCGTGTAAACCAAATAAATACTCTGGCAAGCCAACATGTATGCTATCATAGATAGGCGTATATACTATGTTAGGCCTACATATCGCGTTAAACAAACATGTGTAAGCCACCATACATATTATGCTAAGCCGACAAGGGCCTGAACACATTATATCCACTGCATAGGTTAGCTAAACGGCTATCACACACTATCCTACAGGTACCACATAATACCTGATCAATAACACATAGTATCCAATGCATAGCCTGACGAAGGTTTAATATATAGTATCCAGAGGCCCCGCTAACGATTAACACGTTGTATCCATAAGGCCTACTATGTCGGTAAACCACAGGCCCAAGCTTATATGATCAGAGTCCGACACACATTTTCACCCGTCTATCAGGTAGAACCTCAGGCAGGCGGCTGTATAATACGGGAAGTACTATATCGTATAGCTAACAATGCATAACCTATCACGCCCATGACGGTCAGCAAATACTACAATATAATTAAAAAAAGTTGCGCAACCTATATACATACAGTGCTAACCAATATAGGCTTATATACTATGTTAGGCCCGCATACGTAATTACCCTATATAGTGTGTTAAATAAATATGCGTGTAAACCAAATAAATACTATGCTAAACCGACATGCATGCTATCATACTATGTTAGGCCTACATAACGTGTTAAACATATATGTGTGTAAGCCTGCATAGATATTATGCTAAGAAGACACGGGCCTACAAAGTATAACACATTCAGTGCATAGTTTAGCTAATGGATATCACACACTAACCCACAAGCAGCCCACAAATTATCACATAATACCAGATACATAGCCCGGATAATCATTAACGCATAGCGGCCGATGCAAGTCATGACTAGGGCTAACACAACATATTCAAACCATAGCCTGACTACGGCTAACACATAGTATCCGATGAGAAGTATGAATACAAAGTAACACATAATATCCGTTGCATAGCTCGGCTAAAGTTCGTCATATAGCACCCGAAGTATAGCTTGACAAACACACAGCATTTCATGAGCGGCGTGATATAAGGTAACACATAGTATCCGATACACAACCTAGGATCGAATATGACGTCATTCAGGTGGAGAACAAGATGGTGGCAATGTTGATACCGACCTCAAAATGGGCTATGGCCTGTGTAGGCTAGATCAAATAACCAACGTTTCAACTAAACTACTGTCATACGCGTAGTTTAACCAACCAACATACGTGAAGTTCAAACGAACAGCATTGACACCAAGTCCAAATAGGCTATGGCGGCTATGCCCAGATCAGCGTATCAGCTAATCAAAATGAAAGACTTACGCTAATCAACCAACATCTACACCGAGGTCAAATGGATTATGGTTAGCGAAGGCACTGGCAAAAGCTTTAAGCCTTAGACATAATTATAGCTATCAACGCATACCAAAATAGCTATGCAGAAACCGTCAAGGCCATTACACATATTGTCCAGGTATGTTCTCCATCAAACCGAGACTTTAGACACCATCTCTGTAAAACAGCTAACAAATTATACTCTACCATAATAGGTATGTCAAATCTGTTACCGGATCATAATCTAAGACAATGGTTACGTAACGCCCTTTATCAATTTAAGACCTTAAGCGATATCTTCGTAAAGACAGCCACAATAGTTACGTTAAAAAGAGCTACCGCTGCTCACCCTACCATAATAGCTACGCACAGACGGTTAATATTGTATAACCTATCACAAGACCTATGTAAAAACAGCTATGCATAACCTGTCACACAATAACTGCGTAAAGGCAGCTAACAAGGCCTACCCTATTAAAATAGCTACGAAAAGATAACATCCAATACATACCCTATCATATTAGCTATGTAAAGACAATAAATGCGTAAAGGCAGCTAACAATGCCTACCCCATTAAAATAGCTACGAAAAGATAACAACCAATACATAACTTATCATAATAGCTATGTAAAGACAGCTAAAGATGCATAACCTAACTCAGTAATGATTGCTATTAAATAATGAACCATTACACTAGCCACGTAAAGACAGCTACCAACACCACAATAGCTACGTAAAAACAGTTATCGATCCGTGACCAAGATAATACCCACGTAAGACCTATATCAGTGCTAAGACAATAGCTCCGTAAGGAAAACCTACCACTTCATGAACTACGACAACAGCAAGGTGTGGACGGCTACCAATACATTACTTATCACAGCTACCAACACATAACTCGTCACACTAGCTAAGTAAATAGCGCTACGATTGAATAGCCTATCACACAGGCCAAATGAGGGTCACTAACTAAACCATCACAATATCTCTGTACATGGCAGATGGCGTGATGATCCTCATCTTTATCGCACACCTAACAGTAGGTTAGGTTAGAAGCACTCTGGCTAGCTTAGGTTAGTGGCTTGAAAATAATTTTTTCTAAAAACTACCCCTCTAGACGTGGTTGAACACCCAACAGTAGGTTAGGTTAGAAGCACTCTGGCTAGCTTAGGTTAGTGGGTTGAAAATAATTTTTCCTAAAAACTACCCCTCTAGACGTGGTTGAACCCTCCCCCAAGGCTACGATCAAGGTCACATCGACCGCCTGCATCATCCAAAACCACCCCTAACTTTCAAAGGTTGGTCGTATCTCCATCACGGGCATCCCTGACCTGTGGTTGTATAAGTTCAACCATATAATTTCATATTTTTTTGTAAAAACTACCCCTAGGTAAACCACCCCCGCAACGGTCCAAAAGAGCCTCTGCACGTATCCCGTACTGTCTGTTGGTCGAACCGATCGATTTTCGGCAATTTCATATTTTTTGTAAAAACTACCCCTAGGTGAAACTACCCCTACCTACGCGATAATGCACTCTAGACACACCCTATCGGTCAAGGCACGTTTTTCCAAAATTTTTTCGAAAACTACCCCCCACCCCCAATCCACCCCCGGAGCTACCCCCGGAGATGTTCCTGAACGTAGCCGGGGTCACCCCCAACACTTAGGATAGGTTAGGTTAGATCCATTTTGGCTGGCTTAGGTCAGTGTGTTGGAAATAAATTTTTTCGAAAAACTACCCCCTACCCCTCTGGACGTGTTCAAAACCGCCCCTAGGGCTTGGATCAGGGTCACGACGTCCGCCCGCATCATCCGAAACTACCCCTATAGTCCTAGGTTACGTAGCGGCCGATTTTTTTTTTTTTCGAAAAACTACCCCCTACCCCCCTGAACGTGGTCGAAACCACCCCTTGGTCTGGGGTCAGGGCTGGGATGACCTTGAGCATCATCCAAAACTACCCCTATAGTCCTAGGTTACGTAGCGGCCGAGTTTAGGGGTGGCTGTCCTATTCTATGGGTAGATCTACTGGTGTCGCCTACAAAGGAAGGAAAGGAATAATAGAGAAAAGTAGTTGTGCAGTCAGCACTTTCCTGCAAGATACTAACTAGCACCATGCTGGTCGGTGTCGCCTATAAAGGAAGGAAAGGAATAATAGAGAGGAGCAGTAGTGCAGTCAGCACTTTCCTGCAAGATACTAACTAGCACCATGCTGATTGGTGTCGCCTACAAAGGAAGGAAAGGAATAATAGAGAAAAGTAGTTGTGCAGTCAGCACTTTCCTGCAAGATACTAACTAGCACCATGCTGGTCGGTGTCGCCTATAAAGGAAGGTAAGGAATAATAGAGAGGAGCAGTAGTGCGGTCAGCACTTTCCTGCAAGATACTAACTAGCACGATGCTGGTTGGTGTCGCCTACAAAGGAAGGAAAGGAATAATAGAGAGGAGCAGTATTGCAGTCAGCACTTACATGCAAAATACTAACTAGCACGATGCTGGTTGGTGTCGCCTATAAAGGAAGGAAAGGAATAATAGAAAGGAGCAGTATTGCAGTCAGCACTTTCCTGCAAGTTACTACTAGCACCATGCTGGTTGGTGTCGCCTATAAAGGAAAGAAAGGAATAATATAGAGGAGCAGTAGTGCAGTCAGCACTTTCCTGCAAGGTACTAACTAGCACGATGCTGGTTGGTGTCGCCTATAAAGGAAGGAAAGGAATAATAGAAAGGAGCAGTATTGCAGTCAGCACTTTCCTGCAAGTTACTAACTAGCACGATGCTGGTTGGTGTCGCCTACAAAGGAAGGAAAGGAATAATAGAGAGGAGCAGTAGTGCAGTCAGCACTTTCCTGCAAGATACTAACTAGCACGATGCTGGTTGGTGTCGCCTACAAAGGAAGGAAAGGAATAATAGAAAGGAGCAGTATTGCAGTCAGCACTTTCCTGCAAGTTACTAACTAGCACCATGCTGGTTGGTGTCGCCTATAAAGGAAGGAAAGGAATAATATAGAGGAGCAGTAGTGCAGTCAGCACTTTCCTGCAAGGTACTAACTAGCACGATGCTGGTTGGTGTCGCCTATAAAGGAAGGAAAGGAATAATAGAAAGGAGCAGTATTGCAGTCAGCACTTTCCTGCAAGTTACTAACTAGCACGATGCTGGTTGGTGTCGCCTACAAAGGAAGGAAAGGAATAATAGAAAGGAGCAGTATTGCAGTCAGCACTTTCCTGCAAGTTACTAACTAGCACCATGCTGGTTGGTGTCGCCTATAAAGGAAGGAAAGGAATAATATAGAGGAGCAGTAGTGCAGTCAGCACTTTCCTGCAAGGTACTAACTAGCACGATGCTGGTTGGTGTCGCCTATAAAGGAAGGAAAGGAATAATAGAAAGGAGCAGTATTGCAGTCAGCACTTTCCTGCAAGTTACTAACTAGCACGATGCTGGTTGGTGTCGCCTACAAAGGAAGGAAAGGAATAATAGAGAGGAGCAGTAGTGCAGTCAGCACTTTCCTGCAAGATACTAACTAGCACGATGCTGGTTGGTGTCGCCTACAAAGGAAGGAAAGGAATAATAGAAAGGAGCAGTATTGCAGTCAGCACTTTCCTGCAAGTTACTAACTAGCACCATGCTGGTTGGTGTCGCCTATAAAGGAAGGAAAGGAATAATATAGAGGAGCAGTAGTGCAGTCAGCACTTTCCTGCAAGGTACTAACTAGCACGATGCTGGTTGGTGTCGCCTATAAAGGAAGGAAAGGAATAATAGAAAGGAGCAGTATTGCAGTCAGCACTTTCCTGCAAGTTACTAACTAGCACGATGCTGGTTGGTGTCGCCTACAAAGGAAGGAAAGGAATAATAGAGAGGAGCAGTAGTGCAGTCAGCACTTTCCTGCAAGATACTAACTAGCACGATGCTGGTTGGTGTCGCCTACAAAGGAAGGAAAGGAATAATAGAGAGGAGCAGTAGTGCAGTCAGCACTTTCATGCAAAATACTAACTAGCACGATGCTGGTTGGTGTCGCCTATAAAGGAAGGAAAGGAATAATAGAAAGGAGCAGTATTGCAGTCAGCACTTTCCTGCAAGTTACTAACTAGCACCATGCTGGTTGGTGTCGCCTATAAAGGAAGGAAAGGAATAATAGAGAGGAGCAGTAGTGCAGTCAGCACTTTCATGCAAAATACTAACTAGCACGATGCTGGTTGGTGTCGCCTACAAAGGAAGGAAAGGAATAATAGAGAAAAGTAGTTGTGCAGTCAGCACTTTCCTGCAAGATACTAACTAGCACCATGCTGGTCGGTGTCGCCTATAAAGGAAGGTAAGGAATAATAGAGAGGAGCAGTAGTGCGGTCAGCACTTTCCTGCAAGATACTAACTAGCACGATGCTGGTTGGTGTCGCCTACAAAGGAAGGAAAGGAATAATAGAGAGGAGCAGTATTGCAGTCAGCACTTTCATGCAAAATACTAACTAGCACGATGCTGGTTGGTGTCGCCTATAAAGGAAGGAAAGGAATAATAGAAAGGAGCAGTATTGCAGTCAGCACTTTCCTGCAAGTTACTAACTAGCACCATGCTGGTTGGTGTCGCCTATAAAGGAAAGAAAGGAATAATATAGAGGAGCAGTAGTGCAGTCAGCACTTTCCTGCGAGGTACTAACTAGCACGATGCTGGTTGGTGTCGCCTATAAAGGAAGGAAAGGAATAATAGAAAGGAGCAGTATTGCAGTCAGCACTTTCCTGCAAGTTACTAACTAGCACGATGCTGGTTGGTGTCGCCTACAAAGGAAGGAAAGGAATAATAGAGAGGAGCAGTAGTGCAGTCAGCACTTTCCTGCAAGATACTAACTAGCACGATGCTGGTTGGTGTCGCCTACAAAGGAAGGAAAGGAATAATAGAAAGGAGCAGTATTGCAGTTAGCACTTTCCTGCAAGTTACTAACTAGCACCATGCTGGTTGGTGTCGCCTATAAAGGAAGGAAAGGAATAATATAGAGGAGCAGTAGTGCAGTCAGCACTTTCCTGCAAGGTACTAACTAGCACGATGCTGGTTGGTGTCGCCTATAAAGGAAGGAAAGGAATAATAGAAAGGAGCAGTATTGCAGTCAGCACTTTCCTGCAAGTTACTAACTAGCACGATGCTGGTTGGTGTCGCCTACAAAGGAAGGAAAGGAATAATAGAAAGGAGCAGTATTGCAGTCAGCACTTTCCTGCAAGTTACTAACTAGCACCATGCTGGTTGGTGTCGCCTATAAAGGAAGGAAAGGAATAATATAGAGGAGCAGTAGTGCAGTCAGCACTTTCCTGCAAGGTACTAACTAGCACGATGCTGGTTGGTGTCGCCTATAAAGGAAGGAAAGGAATAATAGAAAGGAGCAGTATTGCAGTCAGCACTTTCCTGCAAGTTACTAACTAGCACGATGCTGGTTGGTGTCGCCTACAAAGGAAGGAAAGGAATAATAGAGAGGAGCAGTAGTGCAGTCAGCACTTTCCTGCAAGATACTAACTAGCACGATGCTGGTTGGTGTCGCCTACAAAGGAAGGAAAGGAATAATAGAAAGGAGCAGTATTGCAGTCAGCACTTTCCTGCAAGTTACTAACTAGCACCATGCTGGTTGGTGTCGCCTATAAAGGAAGGAAAGGAATAATATAGAGGAGCAGTAGTGCAGTCAGCACTTTCCTGCAAGGTACTAACTAGCACGATGCTGGTTGGTGTCGCCTATAAAGGAAGGAAAGGAATAATAGAAAGGAGCAGTATTGCAGTCAGCACTTTCCTGCAAGTTACTAACTAGCACGATGCTGGTTGGTGTCGCCTACAAAGGAAGGAAAGGAATAATAGAGAGGAGCAGTAGTGCAGTCAGCACTTTCCTGCAAGATACTAACTAGCACGATGCTGGTTGGTGTCGCCTACAAAGGAAGGAAAGGAATAATAGAGAGGAGCAGTAGTGCAGTCAGCACTTTCATGCAAAATACTAACTAGCACGATGCTGGTTGGTGTCGCCTATAAAGGAAGGAAAGGAATAATAGAAAGGAGCAGTATTGCAGTCAGCACTTTCCTGCAAGTTACTAACTAGCACCATGCTGGTTGGTGTCGCCTATAAAGGAAGGAAAGGAATAATAGAGAGGAGCAGTAGTGCAGTCAGCACTTTCATGCAAAATACTACCTAGCACGATGCTGGTTGGTGTCGCCTATAAAGGAAGGAAAGGAATAATAGAAAGGAGCAGTATTGCAGTCAGCACTTTCCTGCAAGTTACTAACTAGCACCATGCTGGTTGGTGTCGCCTACAAAGGAAGGAAAGGAATAATAGAGAAAAGTAGTTGTGCAGTCAGCACTTTCCTGCAAGATACTAACTACCACCATGCTGGTTGGTGTCGCCTACAAAGGAAGGAAAGGAATAATAGAGAGGAGCAGTAGTGCAGTCAGCACTTTCCTGCAAGATACTAACTAGCACGATGCTGGTTGGTGTCGCCTATAAAGGAAGGAAAGGAATAATAGAGAGGAGCAGTAGTGCAGTCAGCACTTTCCTGCAAGATACTAACTAGCACGATGCTGGTTGGTGTCGCCTACAAAGGAAGGAAAGGAATAATAGAGAGGAGCAGTAGTGCAGTCAGCACTTTCATGCAAGATACTAACTAGCACGATGCTGGTTGGTGTCGCCTATAAAGGAAGGAAAGGAATAATAGAAAGGAGCAGTATTGCAGTCAGCACTTTCCTGCAAGTTACTAACTAGCACGATGCTGGTTGGTGTCGCCTACAAAGGAAGGAAAGGAATAATAGAGAGGAGCAGTAGTGCAGTCAGCACTTTCCTGCAAGATACTAACTAGCACGATGCTGGTTGGTGTCGCCTACAAAGGAAGGAAAGGAATAATAGAAAGGAGCAGTATTGCAGTCAGCACTTTCCTGCAAGTTACTAACTAGCACCATGCTGGTTGGTGTCGCCTATAAAGGAAGGAAAGGAATAATATAGAGGAGCAGTAGTGCAGTCAGCACTTTCCTGCAAGGTACTAACTAGCACGATGCTGGTTGGTGTCGCCTATAAAGGAAGGAAAGGAATAATAGAAAGGAGCAGTATTGCAGTCAGCACTTTCCTGCAAGTTACTAACTAGCACGATGCTGGTTGGTGTCGCCTACAAAGGAAGGAAAGGAATAATAGAGAGGAGCAGTAGTGCAGTCAGCACTTTCCTGCAAGATACTAACTAGCACGATGCTGGTTGGTGTCGCCTACAAAGGAAGGAAAGGAATAATAGAGAGGAGCAGTAGTGCAGTCAGCACTTTCATGCAAAATACTAACTAGCACGATGCTGGTTGGTGTCGCCTATAAAGGAAGGAAAGGAATAATAGAAAGGAGCAGTATTGCAGTCAGCACTTTCCTGCAAGTTACTAACTAGCACCATGCTGGTTGGTGTCGCCTATAAAGGAAGGAAAGGAATAATAGAGAGGAGCAGTAGTGCAGTCAGCACTTTCATGCAAAATACTACCTAGCACGATGCTGGTTGGTGTCGCCTATAAAGGAAGGAAAGGAATAATAGAAAGGAGCAGTATTGCAGTCAGCACTTTCCTGCAAGTTACTAACTAGCACCATGCTGGTTGGTGTCGCCTACAAAGGAAGGAAAGGAATAATAGAGAAAAGTAGTTGTGCAGTCAGCACTTTCCTGCAAGATACTAACTACCACCATGCTGGTTGGTGTCGCCTACAAAGGAAGGAAAGGAATAATAGAGAGGAGCAGTAGTGCAGTCAGCACTTTCCTGCAAGATACTAACTAGCACGATGCTGGTTGGTGTCGCCTATAAAGGAAGGAAAGGAATAATAGAGAGGAGCAGTAGTGCAGTCAGCACTTTCCTGCAAGATACTAACTAGCACGATGCTGGTTGGTGTCGCCTACAAAGGAAGGAAAGGAATAATAGAGAGGAGCAGTAGTGCAGTCAGCACTTTCATGCAAGATACTAACTAGCACGATGCTGGTTGGTGTCGCCTATAAAGGAAGGAAAGGAATAATAGAAAGGAGCAGTATTGCAGTCAGCACTTTCCTGCAAGTTACTAACTAGCACGATGCTGGTTGGTGTCGCCTACAAAGGAAGGAAAGGAATAATAGAGAGGAGCAGTAGTGCAGTCAGCACTTTCCTGCAAGATACTAACTAGCACGATGCTGGTTGGTGTCGCCTACAAAGGAAGGAAAGGAATAATAGAAAGGAGCAGTATTGCAGTCAGCACTTTCCTGCAAGTTACTAACTAGCACCATGCTGGTTGGTGTCGCCTATAAAGGAAGGAAAGGAATAATATAGAGGAGCAGTAGTGCAGTCAGCACTTTCCTGCAAGGTACTAACTAGCACGATGCTGGTTGGTGTCGCCTATAAAGGAAGGAAAGGAATAATAGAAAGGAGCAGTATTGCAGTCAGCACTTTCCTGCAAGTTACTAACTAGCACGATGCTGGTTGGTGTCGCCTACAAAGGAAGGAAAGGAATAATAGAGAGGAGCAGTAGTGCAGTCAGCACTTTCCTGCAAGATACTAACTAGCACGATGCTGGTTGGTGTCGCCTACAAAGGAAGGAAAGGAATAATAGAGAGGAGCAGTAGTGCAGTCAGCACTTTCATGCAAAATACTAACTAGCACGATGCTGGTTGGTGTCGCCTATAAAGGAAGGAAAGGAATAATAGAAAGGAGCAGTATTGCAGTCAGCACTTTCCTGCAAGTTACTAACTAGCACCATGCTGGTTGGTGTCGCCTATAAAGGAAGGAAAGGAATAATAGAGAGGAGCAGTAGTGCAGTCAGCACTTTCATGCAAAATACTAACTAGCACGATGCTGGTTGGTGTCGCCTATAAAGGAAGGAAAGGAATAATAGAAAGGAGCAGTATTGCAGTCAGCACTTTCCTGCAAGTTACTAACTAGCACCATGCTGGTTGGTGTCGCCTACAAAGGAAGGAAAGGAATAATAGAGAAAAGTAGTTGTGCAGTCAGCACTTTCCTGCAAGATACTAACTACCACCATGCTGGTTGGTGTCGCCTACAAAGGAAGGAAAGGAATAATAGAGAGGAGCAGTAGTGCAGTCAACACTTTCCTGCAAGATACTAACTAGCACGATGCTGGTTGGTGTCGCCTATAAAGGAAGGAAAGGAATAATAGAGAGGAGCAGTAGTGCAGTCAGCACTTTCCTGCAAGATACTAACTAGCACGATGCTGGTTGGTGTCGCCTACAAAGGAAGGAAAGGAATAATAGAGAGGAGCAGTAGTGCAGTCAGCACTTTCATGCAAGATACTAACTAGCACGATGCTGGTTGGTGTCGCCTATAAAGGAAGGAAAGGAATAATAGAAAGGAGCAGTATTGCAGTCAGCACTTTCCTGCAAGTTACTAACTAGCACCATGCTGGTTGGTGTCGCCTATAAAGGAAGGAAAGGAATAATAGAGAGGAGCAGTAGTGCAGTCAGCACTTTCCTGCAAGATACTAACTAGCACGATGCTGGTTGGTGTCGCCTATAAAGGAAGGAAAGGAATAATAGAGAGGAGCAGTAGTGCAGTCAGCACTTTCCTGCAAGATACTAACTAGCACCATGCTGGTTGGTGTCGCCTACAAAGGAAGGAAAGGAATAATAGAGAGGAGCAGTAGTGCAGTCAGCACTTTCATGCAAGATACTAACTAGCACGATGCTGGTTGGTGTCGCCTATAAAGGAAGGAAAGGAATAATAGAAAGGAGCAGTATTGCAGTCAGCACTTTCCTGCAAGTTACTAACTAGCACCATGCTGGTTGGTGTCGCCTATAAAGGAAGGAAAGGAATAATAGAGAGGAGCAGTAGTGCAGTCAGCACTTTCTTGCAAGATACTAACTAGCACGATGCTGGTTGGTGTCGCCTATAAAGGAAGGAAAGGAATAATAGAGAGGAGCAGTAGTGCAGTCAGCACTTTCCTGCAAGTTACTAACTAGCACCATGCTGGTTGGTGTCGCCTATAAAGGAAGGAAAGGAATAATAGAGAGGAGCAGTAGTGCAGTCAGCACTTTCCTGCAAGATACTAACTAGCACGATGCTGGTTGGTGTCGCCTATAAAGGAAGGAAAGGAATAATAGAGAGGAGCAGTAGTGCAGTCAACACTTTCCTGTAAGATACTAACTAGCACGATGCTGGTTGGTGTCGCCTATAAAGGAAGGAAAGGAATAATAGAAAGGAGCAGTATTGCAGTCAGCACTTTCCTGCAAGATACTAACTTGCACGATGCTGGTTGGTGTCGCCTATAAAGGAAGGAAAGGAATAATAGAGAGGAGCAGTAGTGCAGTCAGCACTTTCCTGCAAGATACTAACTAGCACGATGCTGGTTGGTGTCGCCTACAAAGGAAGGAAAGGAATAATAGAGAGGAGCAGTAGTGCAGTCAGCACTTTCCTGCAAGTTACTAACTAGCACCATGCTGGTTGGTGTCGCCTATAAAGGAAGGAAAGGAATAATAGAGAGGAGCAGTAGTGCAGTCAGCACTTTCCTGCAAAATACTAACTAGCACGATGCTGGTTGGTGTCGCCTATAAAGGAAGGAAAGGAATAATAGAGAGGAGCAGTATTGCAGTCAGCACTTTCCTGCAAGTTACTAACTAGCACCATGCTGGTTGGTGTCGCCTATAAAGGAAGGAAAGGAATAATAGAGAGGAGCAGTAGTGCAGTCAGCACTTTCCTGCAAGATACTAACTAGCACGATGCTGGTTGGTGTCGCCTATAAAGGAAGGAAAGGAATAATAGAGAGGAGCAGTAGTGCAGTCAGCACTTTCCTGCAAGATACTAACTAGCACGATGCTGGTTGGTGTCGCCTACAAAGGAAGGAAAGGAATAATAGAGAGGAGCAGTAGTGCAGTCAGCACTTTCCTGCAAGATACTAACTAGCACGATGCTGGTTGATGTCGCCTATAAAGGAAGGAAAGGAATAATAGAGAGGAGCAGTAGTGCAGTCAGCACTTTCCTGCAAGTTACTAACTAGTACCATGCTGGTTGGTGTCGCCTATAAAGGAAGGAAAGGAATAATAGAGAGGAGCAGTAGTGCAGTCAGCACTTTCCTGCAAAATACTAACTAGCACCATGCTGGTTGGTGTCGCCTATAAAGGAAGGAAAGGAATAATAGAGAGGAGCAGTAGTGCAGTCAGCACTTTCCTGCAAGATACTAACTAGCACGATGCTGGTTGGTGTCGCCTATAAAGGAAGGAAAGGAATAATAGAGAGGAGCAGTAGTGCAGTCAGCACTTTCCTGCAAGTTACTAACTAGTACCATGCTGGTTGGTGTCGCCTATAAAGGAAGGAAAGGAATAATAGAGAGGAGCAGTAGTGCAGTCAGCACTTTCCTGCAAGATACTAACTAGCACGATGCTGGTTGGTGTCGCCTACAAAGGAAGGAAAGGAATAATAGAGAGGAGCAGTAGTGCAGTCAGCACTTTCATGCAAAATACTAACTAGCACGATGCTGGTTGGTGTCGCCTATAAAGGAAGGAAAGGAATAATAGAGAGGAGCAGTAGTGCAGTCAGCACTTTCCTGCAAGATACTAACTAGCACGATGCTGGTTGGTGTCGCCTACAAAGGCAGGAAAGGAATAATAGAGAGGAGCAGTAGTGCAGTCAGCACTTTCCTGCAAGATACTAACTAGTACCATGCTGGTTGGTGTCGCCTATAAAGGAAGGAAAGGAATAATAGAGAGGAGCAGTAGTGCAGTCAGCACTTTCCTGCAAAATACTAACTAGCACGATGCTGGTTGGTGTCGCCTATAAAGGAAGGAAAGGAATAATAGAGAGGAGCAGTAGTGCAGTCAGCACTTTCATGCAAAATACTAACTAGCACGATGCTGGTTGGTGTCGCCTATAAAGGAAGGAAAGGAATAATAGAGAGGAGCAGTAGTGCAGTCAGCACTTTCCTGCAAGATACTAACTAGTACCATGCTGGTTGGTGTCGCCTATAAAGGAAGGAAAGGAATAATAGAGAGGAGCAGTAGTGCAGTCAGCACTTTCCTGCAAGATACTAACTAGCACGATGCTGGTTGGTGTCGCCTACAAAGGAAGGAAAGGAATAATAGAGAGGAGCAGTAGTGCAGTCAGCACTTTCCTGCAAGTTACTAACTAGTACCATGCTGGTTGGTGTCGCCTATAAAGGAAGGAAAGGAATAATAGAGAGGAGCAGTAGTGCAGTCAGCACTTTCCTGCAAGATACTAACTAGCACGATGCTGGTTGGTGTCGCCTACAAAGGAAGGAAAGGAATAATAGAGAGGAGCAGTAGTGCAGTCAGCACTTTCCTGCAAGTTACTAACTAGTACCATGCTGGTTGGTGTCGCCTATAAAGGAAGGAAAGGAATAATAGAGAGCAGCAGTAGTGCAGTCAGCACTTTCATGCAAAATACTAACTAGCACGATGCTGGTTGGTGTCGCCTATAAAGGAAGGAAAGGAATAATAGAGAGGAGCAGTAGTGCAGTCAGCACTTTCATGCAAAATACTAACTAGCACGATGCTGGTTGGTGTCGCCTATAAAGGAAGGAAAATAATAATAGAGAGGAGCAGTAGTGCAGTCAGCACTTTCCTGCAAGTTACTAACTAGTACCATGCTGGTTGGTGTCGCCTATAAAGGAAGGAAAGGAATAATAGAGAGGAGCAGTAGTGCAGTCAGCACTTTCCTGCAAGTTACTAACTAGTACCATGCTGGTTGGTGTCGCCTATAAAGGAAGGAAAGGAATAATAGAGAGGAGCAGTAGTGCAGTCAGCACTTTCCTGCAAGATACTAACTAGCACGATGCTGGTTGGTGTCGCCTACAAAGAAAGGAAAGGAATAATAGAGAGGAGCAGTAGTGCAGTCAGCACTTTCATGCAAAATACTAACTAGCACGATGCTGGTTGGTGTCGCCTATAAAGGAAGGAAAGGAATAATAGAGAGGAGCAGTAGTGCAGTCAGCACTTTCCTGCAAGATACTAACTAGCACGATGCTGGTTGGTGTCGCCTACAAAGGAAGGAAAGGAATAATAGAGAGGAGCAGTAGTGCAGTCAGCACTTTCCTGCAAGTTACTAACTAGTACCATGCTGGTTGGTGTCGCCTATAAAGGAAGGAAAGGAATAATAGAGAGGAGCAGTAGTGCAGTCAGCACTTTCCTGCAAGATACTAACTAGCACGATGCTGGTTGGTGTCGCCTACAAAGGAAGGAAAGGAATAATAGAGAGGAGCAGTAGTGCAGTCAGCACTTTCATGCAAAATACTAACTAGCACGATGCTGGTTGGTGTCGCCTATAAAGGAAGGAAAGGAATAATAGAGAGGAGCAGTAGTGCAGTCAGCACTTTCATGCAAAATATTAACTAGCACGATGCTGGTTGGTGTCGCCTATAAAGGAAGGAAAGGAATAATAGAGAGGAGCAGTAGTGCAGTCAGCACTTTCATGCAAAATACTAACTAGCACGATGCTGGTTGGTGTCGCCTACAAAGGAAGGAAAGGAATAATAGAGAGGAGCAGTAGTGCAGTCAGCACTTTCATGCAAGATACTAACTAGCACGATGCTGGTTGGTGTCGCCTATAAAGGAAGGAAAGGAATAATAGAAAGGAGCAGTATTGCAGTCAGCACTTTCCTGCAAGTTACTAACTAGCACGATGCTGGTTGGTGTCGCCTATAAAGGAAGGAAAGGAATAATAGAGAGGAGCAGTAGTGCAGTCAGCACTTTCATGCAAAATACTAACTAGCACGATGCTGGTTGGTGTCGCCTATAAAGGAAGGAAAGGAATAATAGAAAGGAGCAGTATTGCAGTCAGCACTTTCCTGCAAGATACTAACTAGCACGATGCTGGTTGGTGTCGCCTATAAAGGAAGGAAAGGAATAATAGAGAGGAGCAGTAGTGCAGTCAGCACATTCATGCAAAATACTAACTAGCACGATGCTGGTTGGTGTCGCCTATAAAGGAAGGAAAGGAATAATAGAAAGGAGCAGTATTGCAGTCAGCACTTTCCTGCAAGATACTAACTAGCACGATGCTGGTTGGTGTCGCCTATAAAGGAAGGAAAGGAATAATAGAAAGGAGCAGTATTGCAGTCAGCACTTTCCTGCAAGATACTAACTAGCACGATGCTGGTTGGTGTCGCCTATAAAGGAAGGAAAGGAATAATAGAGAGGAGCAGTAGTGCAGTCAGCACTTTCATGCAAAATACTAACTAGCACGATGCTGGTTGGTGTCGCCTATAAAGGAAGGAAAGGAATAATAGAAAGGAGCAGTATTGCAGTCAGCACTTTCCTGCAAGTTACTAACTAGCACCATGCTGGTTGGTGTCGCCTATAAAGGAAGGAAAGGAATAATAGAGAGGAGCAGTAGTGCAGTCAGCACTTTCATGCAAAATACTAACTAGCACGATGCTGGTTGGTGTCGCCTACAAAGGAAGGAAAGGAATAATAGAAAGGAGCAGTAGTGCAGTCAGCACTTTCCTGCAAGATACTAACTAGCACGATGCTGGTTGGTGTCGCCTACAAAGGAAGGAAAGGAATAATAGAGAGGAGCAGTAGTGCAGTCAGCACTTTCATGCAAAATACTAACTAGCACGATGCTGGTTGGTGTCGCCTATAAAGGAAGGAAAGGAATAATAGAGAGGAGCAGTAGTGCAGTCAGCACTTTCATGCAAAATATTAACTAGCACGATGCTGGTTGGTGTCGCCTATAAAGGAAGGAAAGGAATAATAGAGAGGAGCAGTAGTGCAGTCAGCACTTTCATGCAAAATACTAACTAGCACGATGCTGGTTGGTGTCGCCTACAAAGGAAGGAAAGGAATAATAGAGAGGAGCAGTAGTGCAGTCAGCACTTTCATGCAAGATACTAACTAGCACGATGCTGGTTGGTGTCGCCTATAAAGGAAGGAAAGGAATAATAGAGAGGAGCAGTAGTGCAGTCAGCACTTTCATGCAAAATACTAACTAGCACGATGCTGGTTGGTGTCGCCTATAAAGGAAGGAAAGGAATAATAGAGAGGAGCAGTAGTGCAGTCAGCACTTTCCTGCAAGATACTAACTAGTACCATGCTGGTTGGTGTCGCCTATAAAGGAAGGAAAGGAATAATAGAGAGGAGCAGTAGTGCAGTCAGCACTTTCCTGCAAGATACTAACTAGCACGATGCTGGTTGGTGTCGCCTACAAAGGAAGGAAAGGAATAATAGAGAGGAGCAGTAGTGCAGTCAGCACTTTCCTGCAAGTTACTAACTAGTACCATGCTGGTTGGTGTCGCCTATAAAGGAAGGAAAGGAATAATAGAGAGGAGCAGTAGTGCAGTCAGCACTTTCCTGCAAGATACTAACTAGCACGATGCTGGTTGGTGTCGCCTACAAAGGAAGGAAAGGAATAATAGAGAGGAGCAGTAGTGCAGTCAGCACTTTCCTGCAAGTTACTAACTAGTACCATGCTGGTTGGTGTCGCCTATAAAGGAAGGAAAGGAATAATAGAGAGGAGCAGTAGTGCAGTCAGCACTTTCATGCAAAATACTAACTAGCACGATGCTGGTTGGTGTCGCCTATAAAGGAAGGAAAGGAATAATAGAGAGGAGCAGTAGTGCAGTCAGCACTTTCATGCAAAATACTAACTAGCACGATGCTGGTTGGTGTCGCCTATAAAGGAAGGAAAATAATAATAGAGAGGAGCAGTAGTGCAGTCAGCACTTTCCTGCAAGTTACTAACTAGTACCATGCTGGTTGGTGTCGCCTATAAAGGAAGGAAAGGAATAATAGAGAGGAGCAGTAGTGCAGTCAGCACTTTCCTGCAAGTTACTAACTAGTACCATGCTGGTTGGTGTCGCCTATAAAGGAAGGAAAGGAATAATAGAGAGGAGCAGTAGTGCAGTCAGCACTTTCCTGCAAGATACTAACTAGCACGATGCTGGTTGGTGTCGCCTACAAAGGAAGGAAAGGAATAATAGAGAGGAGCAGTAGTGCAGTCAGCACTTTCATGCAAAATACTAACTAGCACGATGCTGGTTGGTGTCGCCTATAAAGGAAGGAAAGGAATAATAGAGAGGAGCAGTAGTGCAGTCAGCACTTTCCTGCAAGATACTAACTAGCACGATGCTGGTTGGTGTCGCCTACAAAGGAAGGAAAGGAATAATAGAGAGGAGCAGTAGTGCAGTCAGCACTTTCCTGCAAGTTACTAACTAGTACCATGCTGGTTGGTGTCGCCTATAAAGGAAGGAAAGGAATAATAGAGAGGAGCAGTAGTGCAGTCAGCACTTTCCTGCAAGATACTAACTAGCACGATGCTGGTTGGTGTCGCCTACAAAGGAAGGAAAGGAATAATAGAGAGGAGCAGTAGTGCAGTCAGCACTTTCATGCAAAATACTAACTAGCACGATGCTGGTTGGTGTCGCCTATAAAGGAAGGAAAGGAATAATAGAGAGGAGCAGTAGTGCAGTCAGCACTTTCATGCAAAATATTAACTAGCACGATGCTGGTTGGTGTCGCCTATAAAGGAAGGAAAGGAATAATAGAGAGGAGCAGTAGTGCAGTCAGCACTTTCATGCAAAATACTAACTAGCACGATGCTGGTTGGTGTCGCCTACAAAGGAAGGAAAGGAATAATAGAGAGGAGCAGTAGTGCAGTCAGCACTTTCATGCAAGATACTAACTAGCACGATGCTGGTTGGTGTCGCCTATAAAGGAAGGAAAGGAATAATAGAAAGGAGCAGTATTGCAGTCAGCACTTTCCTGCAAGTTACTAACTAGCACGATGCTGGTTGGTGTCGCCTATAAAGGAAGGAAAGGAATAATAGAGAGGAGCAGTAGTGCAGTCAGCACTTTCATGCAAAATACTAACTAGCACGATGCTGGTTGGTGTCGCCTATAAAGGAAGGAAAGGAATAATAGAAAGGAGCAGTATTGCAGTCAGCACTTTCCTGCAAGATACTAACTAGCACGATGCTGGTTGGTGTCGCCTATAAAGGAAGGAAAGGAATAATAGAGAGGAGCAGTAGTGCAGTCAGCACTTTCATGCAAAATACTAACTAGCACGATGCTGGTTGGTGTCGCCTATAAAGGAAGGAAAGGAATAATAGAAAGGAGCAGTATTGCAGTCAGCACTTTCCTGCAAGATACTAACTAGCACGATGCTGGTTGGTGTCGCCTATAAAGGAAGGAAAGGAATAATAGAAAGGAGCAGTATTGCAGTCAGCACTTTCCTGCAAGATACTAACTAGCACGATGCTGGTTGGTGTCGCCTATAAAGGAAGGAAAGGAATAATAGAGAGGAGCAGTAGTGCAGTCAGCACTTTCATGCAAAATACTAACTAGCACGATGCTGGTTGGTGTCGCCTATAAAGGAAGGAAAGGAATAATAGAAAGGAGCAGTATTGCAGTCAGCACTTTCCTGCAAGTTACTAACTAGCACCATGCTGGTTGGTGTCGCCTATAAAGGAAGGAAAGGAATAATAGAGAGGAGCAGTAGTGCAGTCAGCACTTTCATGCAAAATACTAACTAGCACGATGCTGGTTGGTGTCGCCTACAAAGGAAGGAAAGGAATAATAGAAAGGAGCAGTAGTGCAGTCAGCACTTTCCTGCAAGTTACTAACTAGCACCATGCTGGTTGGTGTCGCCTATAAAGGAAGGAAAGGAATAATAGAGAGGAGCAGTAGTGCAGTCAGCACTTTCATGCAAAATACTAACTAGCACGATGCTGGTTGGTGTTGCCTATAAAGGAAGGAAAGGAATAATAGAAAGGAGCAGTATTGCAGTCAGCACTTTCCTGCAAGTTACTAACTAGCACCATGCTGGTTGGTGTCGCCTATAAAGGAAGGAAAGAAATAATAGAGAGGAGCAGTAGTGCAGTCAGCACTTTCATGCAAAATACTAACTAGCACGATGCTGGTTGGTGTCGCCTATAAAGGAAGGAAAGGAATAATAGAAAGGAGCAGTATTGCAGTCAGCACTTTCCTGCAAGTTACTAACTAGCACCATGCTGGTTGGTGTCGCCTATAAAGGAAGGAAAGGAATAATAGAGAGGAGCAGTAGTGCAGTCAGCACTTTCATGCAAAATACTAACTAGCACGATGCTGGTTGGTGTCGCCTATAAAGGAAGGAAAGGAATAATAGAAAGGAGCAGTATTGCAGTCAGCACTTTCCTGCAAGTTACTAACTAGCACCATGCTGGTTGGTGTCGCCTACAAAGGAAGGAAAGGAATAATAGAGAAAAGTAGTTGTGCAGTCAGCACTTTCCTGCAAGATACTAACTACCACCATGCTGGTTGGTGTCGCCTACAAAGGAAGGAAAGGAATAATAGAGAGGAGCAGTAGTGCAGTCAGCACTTTCCTGCAAGATACTAACTAGCACGATGCTGGTTGGTGTCGCCTATAAAGGAAGGAAAGGAATAATAGAAAGGAGCAGTATTGCAGTCAGCACTTTCCTGCAAGTTACTAACTAGCACGATGCTGGTTGGTGTCGCCTACAAAGGAAGGAAAGGAATAATAGAAAGGAGCAGTATTGCAGTCAGCACTTTCCTGCAAGTTACTAACTAGCACCATGCTGGTTGGTGTCGCCTATAAAGGAAGGAAAGGAATAATAGAAAGGAGCAGTATTGCAGTCAGCACTTTCCTGCAAGTTACTAACTAGCACCATGCTGGTTGGTGTCGCCTATAAAGGAAGGAAAGGAATAATAGAGAGGAGCAGTAGTGCAGTCAGCACTTTCCTGCAAGATACTAACTAGCACGATGCTGGTTGGTGTCGCCTATAAAGGAAGGAAAGGAATAATAGAGAGGAGCAGTAGTGCAGTCAGCACTTTCCTGCAAAATACTAACTAGCACGATGCTGGTTGGTGTCGCCTATAAAGGAAGGAAATTAATAATAGAGAGGAGCAGTAGTGCAGTCAGCACTTTCCTGCAAGATACTAACTAGTACCATGCTGGTTGGTGTCGCCTATAAAGGAAGGAAAGGAATAATAGAGAGGAGCAGTAGTGCAGACAGCACTTTCCTGCAAGATACTAACTAGTACCATGCTGGTTGGTGTCGCCTATAAAGGAAGGAAAGGAATAATAGAAAGGAGCAGTAGTGCAGTCAGCACTTTCCTGCAAGATACTAACTAGCACCATGCTGGTTGGTGTCGCCTATAAAGGAAGGAAAGGAATAATAGAGAGGAGCAGTAGTGCAGTCAGCACTTTCCTGCAAGATACTAACTAGTACCATGCTGGTTGGTGTCGCCTATAAAGGAAGGAAAGGAATAATAGAGAGGAGCAGTAGTGCAGTCAGCACTTTCCTGCAAGATACTAACTAGTACCATGCTGGTTGGTGTCGCCTATAAAGGAAGGAAAGGAATAATAGAGAGGAGCAGTAGTGCAGTCAGCACTTTCCTGCAAGATACTAACTAGTACCATGCTGGTTGGTGTCGCCTATAAAGGAAGGAAAGGAATAATAGAGAGGAGCAGTAGTGCAGTCAGCACTTTCCTGCAAGATACTAACTAGCACCATGCTGGTTGGTGTCGCCTATAAAGGAAGGAAAGGAATAATAGAGAGGAGCAGTAGTGCAGTCAGCACTTTCCTGCAAGATACTAACTAGTACCATGCTGGTTGGTGTCGCCTATAAAGGAAGGAAAGGAATAATAGAGAGGAGCAGTAGTGCAGTCAGCACGTTCCTGCAAAATACTAACTAGCACGATGCTGGTTGGTGTCGCCTATAAAGGAAGGAAAGGAATAATAGAGAGGAGCAGTAGTGCAGTCAGCACTTTCCTGCAAAATACTAACTAGCACGATGCTGGTTGGTGTCGCCTATAAAGGAAGGAAAGGAATAATAGAGAGGAGCAGTAGTGCAGTCAGCACTTTCATGCAAAATACTAACTAGCACGATGCTGGTTGGTGTCGCCTATAAAGGAAGGAAAGGAATAATAGAGAGGAGCAGTAGTGCAGTCAGCACTTTCCTGCAAGTTACTAACTAGCACCATGCTGGTTGGTGTCGCCTATAAAGGAAGGAAAGGAATAATAGAGAGGAGCAGTAGTGCAGTCAGCACTTTCCTGCAAGATACTAACTAGCACGATGCTGGTTGGTGTCGCCTATAAAGGAAGGAAAGGAATAATAGAGAGGAGCAGTAGTGCAGTCAGCACTTTCCTGCAAAATACTAACTAGCACGATGCTGGTTGGTGTCGCCTATAAAGGAAGGAAAGGAATAATAGAGAGGAGCAGTAGTGCAGTCAGCACTTTCCTGCAAGATACTAACTAGCACGATGCTGGTTGGTGTCGCCTATAAAGGAAGGAAAGGAATAATAGAAAGGAGCAGTATTGCAGTCAGCACTTTCCTGCAAGTTACTAACTAGCACGATGCTGGTTGGTGTCGCCTATAAAGGAAGGAAAGGAATAATAGAGAGGAGCAGTAGTGCAGTCAGCACTTTCCTGCAAAATACTAACTAGCACGATGCTGGTTGGTGTCGCCTATAAAGGAAGGAAAGGAATAATAGAGAGGAGCAGTAGTGCAGTCAGCACTTTCCTGCAAAATACTAACTAGCACGATGCTGGTTGGTGTCGCCTATAAAGGAAGGAAAGGAATAATAGAGAGGAGCAGTAGTGCAGTCAGCACTTTCCTGCAAGATACTAACTAGCACGATGCTGGTTGGTGTCGCCTATAAAGGAAGGAAAGGAATAATAGAGAGGAGCAGTAGTGCAGTCAGCACTTTCCTGCAAGTTACTAACTAGCACGATGCTGGTTGGTGTCGCCTATAAAGGAAGGAAAGGAATAATAGAGAGGAGCAGTAGTGCAGTCAGCACTTTCCTGCAAGATACTAACTAGCACGATGCTGGTTGGTGTCGCCTATAAAGGAAGGAAAGGAATAATAGAGAGGAGCAGTAGTGCAGTCAGCACTTTCCTGCAAGTTACTAACTAGCACGATGCTGGTTGGTGTCGCCTATAAAGGAAGGAAAGGAATAATAGAGAGGAGCAGTAGTGCAGTCAGCACTTTCCTGCAAAATACTAACTAGCACGATGCTGGTTGGTGTCGCCTATAAAGGAAGGAAAGGAATAATAGAGAGGAGCAGTAGTGTAGTCAGCACTTTCCTGCAAGTTACTAACTAGCACGATGCTGGTTGGTGTCGCCTATAAAGGAAGGAAAGGAATAATAGAGAGGAGCAGTAGTGCAGTCAGCACTTTCCTGCAAAATACTAACTAGCACGATGCTGGTTGGTGTCGCCTATAAAGGAAGGAAAGGAATAATAGAGAGGAGCAGTAGTGCAGTCAGCACTTTCCTGCAAAATACTAACTAGCACGATGCTGGTTGGTGTCGCCTATAAAGGAAGGAAAGGAATAATAGAGAGGAGCAGTAGTGCAGTCAGCACTTTCCTGCAAAATACTAACTAGCACGATGCTGGTTGGTGTCGCCTATAAAGGAAGGAAAGGAATAATAGAGAGGAGCAGTAGTGCAGTCAGCACTTTTCTGCAAGATACTAACTAGCACGATGCTGGTTGGTGTCGCCTATAAAGGAAGGAAAGGAATAATAGAGAGGAGCAGTAGTGCAGTCAGCACTTTCCTGCAAAATACTAACTAGCACGATGCTGGTTGGTGTCGCCTATAAAGGAAGGAAAGGAATAATAGAGAGGAGCAGTAGTGCAGTCAGCACTGTCCTGCAAGATACTAACTAGCACGATGCTGGTTGGTGTCGCCTATAAAGGAAGGAAAGGAATAATAGAGAGGAGCAGTAGTGCAGTCAGCACTTTCCTGCAAAATACTAACTAGTACCATGCTGGTTGGTGTCGCCTATAAAGGAAGGAAAGGAATAATAGAGAGGAGCAGTAGTGCAGTCAGCACTTTCCTGCAAGATACTAACTAGTACCATGCTGGTTGGTGTCGCCTATAAAGGAAGGAAAGGAATAATAGAGAGGAGCAGTAGTGCAGTCAGCACTTTCCTGCAAGATACTAACTAGTACCATGCTGGTTGGTGTCGCCTATAAAGGAAGGAAAGGAATAATAGAGAGGAGCAGTAGTGCAGTCAGCACTTTCCTGCAAGATACTAACTAGCACCATGCTGGTTGGTGTCGCCTATAAAGGAAGGAAAGGAATAATAGAGAGGAGCAGTAGTGCAGTCAGCACTTTCCTGCAAGATACTAACTAGTACCATGCTGGTTGGTGTCGCCTATAAAGGAAGGAAAGGAATAATAGAGAGGAGCAGTAGTGCAGTCAGCACTTTCCTGCAAAATACTAACTAGCACGATGCTGGTTGGTGTCGCCTATAAAGGAAGGAAAGGAATAATAGAGAGGAGCAGTAGTGCAGTCAGCACTTTCCTGCAAAATACTAACTAGCACGATGCTGGTTGGTGTCGCCTATAAAGGAAGGAAAGGAATAATAGAGAGGAGCAGTAGTGCAGTCAGCACTTTCCTGTAAGATACTAACTAGCACGATGCTGGTTGGTGTCGCCTATAAAGGAAGGAAAGGAATAATAGAGAGGAGCAGTAGTGCAGTCAGCACTTTCCTGCAAGTTACTAACTAGCACCATGCTGGTTGGTGTCGCCTATAAAGGAAGGAAAGGAATAATAGAGAGGAGCAGTAGTGCAGTCAGCACTTTCCTGCAAGATACTAACTAGCACGATGCTGGTTGGTGTCGCCTATAAAGGAAGGAAAGGAATAATAGAGAGGAGCAGTAGTGCAGTCAGCACTTTCCTGCAAAATACTAACTAGCACGATGCTGGTTGGTGTCGCCTATAAAGGAAGGAAAGGAATAATAGAGAGGAGCAGTAGTGCAGTCAGCACTTTCCTGCAAGATACTAACTAGCACGATGCTGGTTGGTGTCGCCTATAAAGGAAGGAAAGGAATAATAGAAAGGAGCAGTATTGCAGTCAGCACTTTCCTGCAAGTTACTAACTAGCACGATGCTGGTTGGTGTCGCCTATAAAGGAAGGAAAGGAATAATAGAGAGGAGCAGTAGTGCAGTCAGCACTTTCCTACAAAATACTAACTAGCACGATGCTGGTTGGTGTCGCCTATAAAGGAAGGAAAGGAATAATAGAGAGGAGCAGTAGTGCAGTCAGCACTTTCCTGCAAAATACTAACTAGCACGATGCTGGTTGGTGTCGCCTATAAAGGAAGGAAAAGAATAATAGAGAGGAGCAGTAGTGCAGTCAGCACTTTCCTGCAAGATACTAACTAGCACGATGCTGGTTGGTGTCGCCTATAAAGGAAGGAAAGGAATAATAGAGAGGAGCAGTAGTGCAGTCAGCACTTTCCTGCAAGTTACTAACTAGCACGATGCTGGTTGGTGTCGCCTATAAAGGAAGGAAAGGAATAATAGAGAGGAGCAGTAGTGCAGTCAGCACTTTCCTGCAAAATACTAACTAGCACGATGCTGGTTGGTGTCGCCTATAAAGGAAGGAAAGGAATAATAGAGATGAGCAGTAGTGCAGTCAGCACTTTCCTGCAAAATACTAACTAGCACGATGCTGGTTGGTGTCGCCTATAAAGGAAGGAAAGGAATAATAGAGAGGAGCAGTAGTGCAGTCAGCACTTTCCTGCAAGTTACTAACTAGCACGATGCTGGTTGGTGTCGCCTATAAAGGAAGGAAAGGAATAATAGAGAGGAGCAGTAGTGCAGTCAGCACTTTCCTGCAAGATACTAACTAGCACGATGCTGGTTGGTGTCGCCTATAAAGGAAGGAAAGGAATAATAGAGAGGAGCAGTAGCGCAGTCAGCACTTTCCTGCAAGTTACTAACTAGCACGATGCTGGTTGGTGTCGCCTATAAAGGAAGGAAAGGAATAATAGAGAGGAGCAGTAGTGCAGTCAGCACTTTCCTGCAAAATACTAACTAGCACGATGCTGGTTGGTGTCGCCTATAAAGGAAGGAAAGGAATAATAGAGAGGAGCAGTAGTGTAGTCAGCACTTTCCTGCAAGTTACTAACTAGCACGATGCTGGTTGGTGTCGCCTATAAAGGAAGGAAAGGAATAATAGAGAGGAGCAGTAGTGCAGTCAGCACTTTCCTGCAAAATACTAACTAGCACGATGCTGGTTGGTGTCGCCTATAAAGGAAGGAAAGGAATAATAGAGAGGAGCAGTAGTGCAGTCAGCACTTTCCTGCAAAATACTAACTAGCACGATGCTGGTTGGTGTCGCCTATAAAGGAAGGAAAGGAATAATAGAGAGGAGCAGTAGTGCAGTCAGCACTTTCCTGCAAAATACTAACTAGCACGATGCTGGTTGGTGTCGCCTATAAAGGAAGGAAAGGAATAATAGAGAGGAGCAGTAGTGCAGTCAGCACTTTCCTGCAAAATACTAACTAGCACGATGCTGGTTGGTGTCGCCTATAAAGGAAGGAAAGGAATAATAGAGAGGAGCAGTAGTGCAGTCAGCACTTTCCTGCAAGATACTAACTAGCACGATGCTGGTTGGTGTTGCCTATAAAGGAAGGAAAGGAATAATAGAGAGGAGCAGTAGTGCAGTCAGCACTTTCCTGCAAGATACTAACTAGCACGATGCTGGTTGGTGTCGCCTATAAAGGAAGGAAAGGAATAATAGAGAGGAGCAGTAGTGCAGTCAGCACTTTCCTGCAAGATACTAACTAGCACGATGCTGGTTGGTGTCGCCTATAAAGGAAGGAAAGGAATAATAGAGAGGAGCAGTAGTGCAGTCAGCACTTTCCTGCAAGATACTAACTAGCACGATGCTGGTTGGTGTCGCCTATAAAGGAAGGAAAGGAATAATAGAGAGGAGCAGTAGTGCAGTCAGCACTTTCCTGCAAGACACTAACTAGCACGATGCTGGTTGGTGTCGCCTATAAAGGAAGGAAAGGAATAATAGAGAGGAGCAGTAGTGCAGTCAGCACTTTCCTGCAAGATACTAACTAGCACGATGCTGGTTGGTGTTGCCTATAAAGGAAGGAAAGGAATAATAGAGAGGAGCAGTAGTCAGTCAGCACTTTCCTGCAAAATACTAACTAGCACGATGCTGGTTGGTGTCGCCTATAAAGGAAGGAAAGGAATAATAGAGAGGAGCAGTAGTGCAGTCAGCACTTTCATGCAAAATACTAACTAGCACGATGCTGGTTGGTGTCGCCTATAAAGGAAGGAAAGGAATAATAGAGAGGAGCAGTAGTGCAGTCAGCACTTTCCTGCAAGTTACTAACTAGCACCATGCTGGTTGGTGTCGCCTATAAAGGAAGGAAAGGAATAATAGAGAGGAGCAGTAGTGCAGTCAGCACTTTCCTGCAAGATACTAACTAGCACGATGCTGGTTGGTGTTGCCTATAAAGGAAGGAAAGGAATAATAGAGAGGAGCAGTAGTGCAGTCAGCACTTTCCTGCAAGATACTAACTAGCACGATGCTGGTTGGTGTCGCCTATAAAGGAAGGAAAGGAATAATAGAGAGGAGCAGTAGTGCAGTCAGCACTTTCCTGCAAGATACTAACTAGCACGATGCTGGTTGGTGTTGCCTATAAAGGAAGGAAAGGAATAATAGAGAGGAGCAGTAGTGCAGTCAGCACTTTCCTGCAAAATACTAACTAGCACGATGCTGGTTGGTGTCGCCTATAAAGGAAGGAAAGGAATAATAGAGAGGAGCAGTAGTGCAGTCAGCACTTTCATGCAAAATACTAACTAGCACGATGCTGGTTGGTGTCGCCTATAAAGGAAGGAAAGGAATAATAGAGAGGAGCAGTAGTGCAGTCAGCACTTTCCTGCAAGTTACTAACTAGCACCATGCTGGTTGGTGTCGCCTATAAAGGAAGGAAAGGAATAATAGAGAGGAGCAGTAGTGCAGTCAGCACTTTCCTGCAAGATACTAACTAGCACGATGCTGGTTGGTGTCGCCTATAAAGGAAGGAAAGGAATAATAGAGAGGAGCAGTAGTGCAGTCAGCACTTTCCTGCAAGTTACTAACTAGCACCATGCTGGTTGGTGTCGCCTATAAAGGAAGGAAAGGAATAATAGAGAGGAGCAGTAGTGCAGTCAGCACTTTCCTGCAAGATACTAACTAGCACGATGCTGGTTGGTGTCGCCTATAAAGGAAGGAAAGGAATAATAGAGAGGAGCAGTAGTGCAGTCAGCACTTTCCTGAAAGATACTAACTAGCACGATGCTGGTTTGTGTCGCCTATAAAGGAAGGAAAGGAATAATAGAGAGGAGCAGTAGTGCAGTCAGCACTTTCCTGCAAGATACTAACTAGCACGATGCTGGTTGGTGTCGCCTATAAAGGAAGGAAAGGAATAATAGAAAGGAGCAGTATTGCAGTCAGCACTTTCCTGCAAGTTACTAACTAGCACCATGCTGGTTGGTGTCGCCTATAAAGGAAGGAAAGGAATAATAGAGAGGAGCAGTAGTGCAGTCAGCACTTTCATGCAAAATACTAACTAGCACGATGCTGGTTGGTGTCGCCTATAAAGGAAGGAAAGGAATAATAGAAAGGAGCAGTATTGCAGTCAGCACTTTCCTGCAAGTTACTAACTAGCACCATGCTGGTTGGTGTCGCCTATAAAGGAAGGAAAGGAATAATAGAGAGGAGCAGTAGTGCAGTCAGCACTTTCATGCAAAATACTAACTAGCACGATGCTGGTTGGTGTCGCCTATAAAGGAAGGAAAGGAATAATAGAAAGGAGCAGTAGTGCAGTCAGCACTTTCCTGCAAGTTACTAACTAGCACCATGCTGGTTGGTGTCGCCTATAAAGGAAGGAAAGGAATAATAGAGAGGAGCAGTAGTGCAGTCAGCACTTTCATGCAAAATACTAACTAGCACGATGCTGGTTGGTGTCGCCTACAAAGGAAGGAAAGGAATAATAGAAAGGAGCAGTAGTGCAGTCAGCACTTTCATGCAAAATACTAACTAGCACGATGCTGGTTGGTGTCGCCTATAAAGGAAGGGAAGAAATAATAGAAAGGCGCAGTAGTGCAGTCAGCATTTTCCTGCAAGTTACTAACTAGCACGATGCTGGTTGGTGTCGCCTACAAAGGAAGGGAAGGAATAATAGAGAGGAGCAGTAGTGCAGTCAGCACTTTCCTGCAAGATACTAACTAGCACGATGCTGGTTGGTGTCGCCTATAAAGGAAGGGAAGGAATAATAGAGAGGAGCAGTAGTGCAGTCAGCACTTTCCTGCAAGATACTAACTAGCACGATGCTGGTTGGTGTCGCCTATAAAGGAAGGGAAGGAATAATAGAAAGGAGCAGTAGTGCAGTCAGCACTTTCCTGCAAGTTACTAACTAGCACGATGCTGGTTGGTGTCGCCTATAAAGGAAGGGAAGGAATAATAGAGAGGAGCAGTAGTGCAGTCAGCACTTTCCTGCAAGATACTAACTAGCACGATGCTGATTGGTGTTGCCTATAAAGGATGAAAGGAATAATAGAGAAAAGTAGTTGTGTAGTCAGCACTTTCCTGCAAGATACTAACTAGCACGATGCTGGTTGGTGTCGCCTATAAAGGAAGGAAAAGAATAATAGAGAGGAGCAGTAGTGCAGTCAGCACTTTCCTCAGGAAAATTACGTTTTAAGCACATTAAATTATTACACATTTTTAATAATTGCCACTTCAGCAGCTAAAACTAGACAATTACACAAAGTAAGTTAGTTAAATTTGCTCCTAATCTACATACATTCTAGTTTTTAAAAAGTGCTCAACGAACATTAAATGCCATTGAATATTTGCTCTCTGATCGGGGCCGAACCGATGTAACGTTGCTACAAAGCCACCAGGCCGACCCGTTAAGTGCAGTCACATTCACATTAACTGTAAACAGAATTTAAATCTGTTGATATGAGTCAGGTTTTAAAATATAATTGAATTACTTTGTGAAGTTTGAACAGTAATGCGATGGCCAATAGTTTCTAGGCAAAAAGGATTAAATGGAAAGCCAGGTACTCAATCAATCTAAACTCGAATCGTTTCAAACGGGACGGGAGAGGTCAGTTGTAAAAGGCAGATACTGCGTTCCGTCTCATACGGTCAGATACGGATAAACGATCTTGACAGATTGTTCAGAATGCGGTACGTATCTATGTTGGCCTAAACGAACGGGAAAGTGATTGATAGGGGAAGCTTTGTTTCGACCTGTTGGGGTTTGTATAATGGGTCAGTAATCGGCCGTCTAATCGACAGCTCAGCAATTATTTTAACGGGCTGTGTTTGTAATTACACAACTGCTATGAGTCACGACATAAACGGCCCAGTCACAGATTGGAATCAGACAAAAGCAATACCACAAGGAACGTAGCCTGATTATAAGCTATCAGCTTCTTGAGGTTTCCTTCAAGAATCTAGACCATGATAAAGACAGCACTAATCACAATATTCGGCACTAAAAAAAGAAATGAGAAAAAGAAAATGTCGGAGACGGAATATTTTTAAAACTAAACTCACACAAAACAATAAAATAATAAAGAAGTGCTTAAAAATATAATAAAAGAACTAACTGAAAAATAACCAGTTAATACTGAAACAGTGACGAACACAATATCAAACTGAAACTCGGTCTATTCTTTAACTTTAATGTTGCTTAGACAGCATTTCTGGCAAAAACGAATTAGAGATGTTTGTTCAACGACTACAAAAATTAAAAGTAAACATACAATTAATAATTTAAAATATGGAAGGACATGAAAGGAGGTTAAAAACGCAGTTATTAAATAAAACAAAGTATAAGTAGAGTAAGAAAAGAGATTCAAGAAAACAAAACAAATTTGAAATCAAGAAAATCAAGAAAATGTTTAATATTATTTTTAAAGGTATGGAAGTGTAGTAGAAAGCGATGACAAGAGCAATATTGGCAGAGGTTCGTTTCTTGTTAGCTGGTTCTAAGTTAGCATCACCAAATCAGTAACCCCCGGTCAGTGATGCCCGATAATGGATATACTATCAATCTTTGAAAGCTAACTCGCATAAATACCAAGTAAGATTCTTGTTCAAGTACATATAGTAAAAGTGATATATATATATATATATATATATTATATAACGGACCATAGGAGGAACGAGGTATTCACTTTAAAGCTACTGATGTTCTGTCCAAGAGTGCTTCAATGGTTGTACGTTACGTTAGTAACACAAATGCAACTAACTCCTTTGAGAAGTCTAGAGGACCTTAAGGAAAACGTAATCAGATCCGTATCGGGTAAGCCCCCGAACCTGTCACAAACTGACGAGGACCGTATCGCTGCGCCGACAGAGACAATGCCCGGTTATCTACTTTCCCCAACAGACCGACAAATTGCCTGATTGTTTCTCCTTCCAGGATGTCTCACTGCTTTCAGATAGAGATGTGCACTGAAGCTATTACTAATGCAAGTTCGCTCGTACAATTAATCCTATCTTTTCCTACATAAATAGTTTTACAGTAACCGTTTTGGAAACATTTGCAAACAAACCTGTGGTTTTGTAAATATTCCTTTTTCTTTAGGCGACATTTTTTGGAATTTTAGGGATTTCTACGTATTTATTTGAATTTGAAACAATAACATTTGGTACTACTAAAGCGACTGAGGTGCTGAAATAAGGATTGCAAGGCACAAATTGTGTCATTCAGTTTGAAGGGGCGCAAAATTTGATAGGATTTCGATTGCAATAGTTATAAGAATGATCATTTCTACAGGGTGTTACTTCTACCATTTCTACAGGGTGTCCTACCATTTCTACAGGGTGTCCTACCATTTCTACAGGGTGTCACTTCTACCATTTCTACAGGGTGTCCTACCATTTCTACAGGGTGTCCTACCATTTCTACAGGGTGTCACTTCTACAATTTCTACAGGGTGTCCTACCATTTCTACAGGGTGTCCTACCATTTCTACAGGGTGTCACTTCTACAATTTCTACAGGGTGTCCTACCATTTCTACAGGGTGTCACTTCTACCATTTCTACAGGGTGTCCTACCATTTCTACAGGGTGTCACTTCTACCATTTTCTACTTTTTGTAAAAAAAATATCTATCAAGAGGGTAAGAAATTTAAAAGGAGGTTTTCGTTTATATTATTGATTCTTTATCTTTCCTTACAAATTTATCTAGAAACGGCTTACACTTTTACCTTTTTATTTTAAAGCAGTAAATGGATTTGGGGTTCCGTGTGTTAGAGCATTTGGAAGGACAGGATTTAAGGATTAAGGAAGGCAGAGGATGGGGGAGATGATATGGCGTCATGTGTTCGACCCACTCTCTATCTGCGTTCTTCTTACACACTTCTATATGGTCTTGCTTACTCAAGTTCCTTCACGGCGATAAATTATTTAGTTAAACAAAATTCAATTCCATTTTGTTATTATTAAATTAATTTTCGAATGTAAACGCATTTTACCTAGAAAAAAAAATATTGCGAGTTACCTGAAATTTACTTCTTAAAATTCATATAAAGATGACCAACTGATACAAAACACTCTTTTGGCAAGTATTTTTCTTATTTATCACAGATGATTCGTTTTCCAGTTTCTATTGCGGGAAAAACTGTTATTTTTGCAGACAAAGATAGAGATATTATTCCTATAACAATCGTGCTCAACATCTCAAATATCGTTGGACCTGCTCAACACTTTCAACAGAGCGCACAAACAACTACACCAACTCTTACAAAGCATTCAACTATAAAAAACACTCTGTATCTAAGAGAATAGAACTTCGGCAAAACACAAGGATTTGAATGCTCGACTAAGACAAGACAGGTGAACAGCTTCGCACGGGGGCTTACTTGTTGCCCGGGTAACAAACGTCTCTCTTTAGGTTGCCACTGTTAAGCGGGATTTACTTTCAAGATTAACCTCTTGACCTTGAAAGCGTAACTGGTTGACTCTTACTACTAATATAGCGAAGATATTTTGACGCCGGGGGTTTCTAGCTTGCTATCATACGGAGTCTTACCACCACTTTATCTTGATGAAAAGAAACGTTCGTTAACGTATCTTGAAAAGAGAGAAATGTTAAATTCTATAAACTATCCAGACAGTGCAGAGGCCTCACAACATTGATGTCGGATTTCTCAAGACTTGCCTCACCAAGGTGTCACTTGACGCCCTGGAACAACTAAGACAAACAGTAACATCATACCTGACATTTTGGCTCAAGAGGTCAATTCCTTAACCTTCTAATACTGTAAGTCCTGATGCTTGAAGTAAACAGGGTTGCCGCTCATCCCGAGAGCTGGCGTTAACGTCACCGTATCCGGGGACGGTTCAGATCTACCAAAGCTGTGGCTCTGGACGCCGCTTCAAAATGCCATCGCAGTGAATGGAAAATTGACTTTTGCATTTTCAGAATTAAATCTGCATTTTAATGGAGCAAGGACATAAATAAAAAAACGAATATATGCTTACCAGATACTCTGATATAAAAAAATATTAATTAAAAACAAAATGCTCACAAAAATAAATGTTACTATTCATAATAAGTAACACGTTACTTCCGGTTTAATTATAGATTTTTCATTATTACTTTCTTTACTATCGGTTATTACAACAAACTATCTAGAAAGTGTCAAGTGAAATTCTGTTATATTGCGTCATAAACAGGCGTTATTGGGTGCGGAGTAGGGGATAGAGCAGTTGTGTGACTTACACGTTTTATGATTGGCTTTTCATTGACCTCACCATAAAGCATGTTTACGTGCTTGAAATAACGTGGGACACTGTTTAACCTGAACGGAGTCACTTGACGCTGTCGCCCGTAAAGCCAAGTTTACCGTCATAACAATGGCTTTTACCACACTTTAACGGCGCCTACATCGCATTTCGGCATTAAATTCACTAAGCTTTAAAATTGCGTCACAAATAATGTGTAAGTGTGACTTGGTATTTACAAGCAATCTTGTCTTTGGAGAAATCACTGCCCAAAATATAAAATAGGTTTTAAATCATCCCCTAACAGAAACGAAATCAAAATAAAGGAACTAATCTGTGTTTTAATAAAGAACATTATATTAAAACTATTGAATATAACTGTTACAACAATAACATTATAAGAACAAGAATAGGCTGTTACAAATCCTATAACTTGAAACTAAATTATTATGGCTTTGGAATGTTCAACAATAAACACAGTTAAAAGGTTGTCTCGATCTGTGAAAGCATTCATCCAGAAATAAGGAATCAATCACTGAAACCCGATCCCTGAATGTAACAAATAATTGAGAAGACACGCCTGTTTGGAAACAAAGCGAACACTAAGGGGCTTAGCACCTTTCCCTTAACGGGTTTTCTCTGTCGCTGATTACTTTCATTAATTAAACGGGACATGTCATAGGAAGCTTTTATTACATTTTGTTTCCATATTGTTGAAAGTGTTCGAAACGTTAGCGGGACATCAGTTGAGCGTATAAAGCTTGCCAACTACATTCTGCTGTGTCATCCTGGTAACGCCTTCTTTAAATACCACGTGGAACCGTGTAGCAGAGTCAGGCCTAAAGCTGCCTTACTGGGCCAGCCTACGCTCCACAAGGCACGCATTCCCACAGGGGGACGACCTGAGCCCTGGTAACGCCTTCTTTAAATACCACGTGGAACCGTGTAGCAGAGTCAGGCCTAAAGCTGCCTTACTGGGCCAGCCTACGCTCCACAAGGCACGCATTCCCACAGGGGGACGACCTGAGCCCTGGTAACGCCTTCTTTAAATACCACGTGGAACCGTGTAGCAGAGTCAGGCCTAAAGCTGCCTTACTGGGCCAGCCTACGCTCCACAAGGCACGCATTCCCACAGGGGGACGACCTGAGCCCTGGTAACGCCTTCTTTAAATACCACGTGGAACCGTGTAGCAGAGTCAGGCCTAAAGCTGCCTTACTGGGCCAGCCTACGCTCCACAAGGCACGCATTCCCACAGGGGGACGACCTGAGCCCTGGTAACGCCTTCTTTAAATACCACGTGGAACCGTGTAGCAGAGTCAGGCCTAAAGCTGCCTTACTTGGCCAGCCTACGCTCCACCACGCGATGCTACCCAAGGCACGCATTCCCACAGTGGGGCGACCTGAGCCCTGGTAACGCCTTCTTTAAATACCACGTGGAACCGTGTAGCAGAGACAGGCCTAAAGCTGCCTTACTTGGCCAGCCTACGCTCCACCACGCGATGCTACCCAAGGCACGCATTCCCACAGGGGGACGACCTGAGCCCTGGTAACGCCTTCTTTAAATACCACGTGGAACCGTGTAGCAGAGACAGGCCTAAAGCTGCCTTACTTGGCCAGCCTACGCTCCACCACGCGATGCTACCCAAGGCACGCATTCCCACAGTGGGGCGACCTGAGCCCTGGAAAGGACGCACAAAATCTTCGGCGTTGCCCGGACTCGAACCCAGAACTTTCATGTTAGTAGCCAAGTGCTCTACCCATTAGACCACTCAGCCGCCGCATTCTTACCCTACATTAAAGTGATTTCATTAACAGTTAAGGAAGCTACCTAATGTTAGAAACAGAACAATAGAGCCTATATTTGAATTTTCCATTTACCTTTAAAGATCCACATAGGAAAATGTGAACAGGTGTAAGGATCTACTGATGTCGGAGGCTACAAGTCATTTCATACTAATCGATTATTCAAAATTTCCCGTAGATAAAGATTCATTTGCAGTATGACGTGTAGCGTTGGCCTGTCGAAGCCCAACACTCTCATTCATTCCAATTTAACCAAACGACGAACTGTTGCATCAAATGACGATAAACTACGCTGTCAGAAACTAATGTCCGGCGTCGGGATACTGTGCACCAAACACGTAGGAAAACTTAGGGGTCTCTAACCCTACGTTTTGACTATTTACAAACCCCTGTAAATGAAACCACGGCTCATCATTAAAAGAACCGTTACAACACTTGAAAACAATTTACATTTACCACATGGATCGAAGCTGACGAGGTTATTGTGCACGCGTTGATGGTCTGTGGCTTTTAGAACATGAGTGACGCCAAAGGGACAAGGTCCGTAGCTTTTAGAACATGAGTGACGCCAAAGGGACAAGGTCCGTAGCTTTTAGAACATGAGTGACGCCAAGGGGACAAGGTCCGTAGCTTTTAGAACATGAGTGACGCCAAAGGGACAAGGTCCGTAGCTTTTAGAACATGAGTGACGCCAAAGGGACAAGGTCGGTAGCTTTTAGAACATGAGTGACGCCAAAGGGACAAGGTCTGTAGCTTTTAGAACATGAGTGACGCCAAAGGGACAAGGTCCGTAGCTTTTAGAACATACGTGAAGTCAAAAGAACAAGGTCTGTAACCTTTAGAACATGAGTGACGCCAGAGGAACAAGGTCCGTAGCTTTTAGAACATGAGTGACGCCAAAGGAACAAGGTCCGTAGCTTTTAGAACATGAGTGATGCCAAAGGGACAAGGTCCGTACCTTTTAGAACATGAGTAAAGTCAAAAGGACAAGGTCTGTAACCTTTCGAACATGAGTGACGCCAGAGGAACAAGGTCCGTAGCTTTTAGAACATGAGTGACGCCAAAGGAACAAGGTCCGTAGCTTTTAGAACATGAGTGACGCCAAAGGGACAAGGTCCGTAGCTTTTAGAACATGAGTGAAGTCAAAAGGACAAGGTCTGTAATTTTTAGAACATGAGTGACGCCAAAGGAACAAGGTCCGTAGCTTTTAGAACATGAGTGACGCCAAAGGGACAAGGTCCGTAGCTTTTAGAACATGAGTGACGCCAAAGGGACAAGGTCCGTAGCTTTTAGAACATGAGTGACGCCAAGGGGACAAGGTCCGTAGCTTTTAGAACATGAGTGACGCCAAAGGGACAAGGTCCGTAGCTTTTAGAACATGAGTGACGCCAAAGGGACAAGGTCGGTAGCTTTTAGAACATGAGTGACGCCAAAGGGACAAGGTCTGTAGCTTTTAGAACATGAGTGACGCCAAAGGGACAAGGTCCGTAGCTTTTAGAACATACGTGAAGTCAAAAGAACAAGGTCTGTAACCTTTAGAACATGAGTGACGCCAGAGGAACAAGGTCCGTAGCTTTTAGAACATGAGTGACGCCAAAGGAACAAGGTCCGTAGCTTTTAGAACATGAGTGATGCCAAAGGGACAAGGTCCGTACCTTTTAGAACATGAGTAAAGTCAAAAGGACAAGGTCTGTAACCTTTCGAACATGAGTGACGCCAGAGGAACAAGGTCCGTAGCTTTTAGAACATGAGTGACGCCAAAGGAACAAGGTCCGTAGCTTTTAGAACATGAGTGACGCCAAAGGGACAAGGTCCGTAGCTTTTAGAACATGAGTGAAGTCAAAAGGACAAGGTCTGTAATTTTTAGAACATGAGTGACGCCAAAGGAACAAGGTCCGTAGCTTTTAGAACATGAGTGACGCCAAAGGGACAAGGTCCGTAGCTTTTAGAACATGAGTGAAGTCAAAAGGACAAGGTCTGTAATTTTTAGAACATGAGTGACGCCAAAGGAACAAGGTCCGTAGCTTTTAGAACATGAGTGACGCCAAAGGGACAAGGTCCGTAGCTTTTAGAACATGAGTGACGGCAAAGGTACAAGGTCTGTAGCTTTTAGAATATGAGTGACGCCAAAGGGACAAGGTCTGTAGCTTTTAGAACATGAGTTACGCCAAAGCGTCAAGGTTTTTATCTTTTAGAACATGAGTGGCGCCAGAGGAACAAGGTCCGTAGCTTTTAGAACATGAGTGACGCCAAAGGAACAAGGTCCGTAGCTTTTAGAACATGAGTGATGCCAAAGGGACAAGGTCCGTACCTTTTAGAACATGAGTAAAGTCAAAAGGACAAGGTCTGTAACCTTTCGAACATGAGTGACGCCAGAGGAACAAGGTCCGTAGCTTTTAGAACATGAGTGATGCCAAAGGGACAAGGTCCGTACCTTTTAGAACATGAGTAAAGTCAAAAGGACAAGGTCTGTAACCTTTCGAACATGAGTGACGCCAGAGGAACAAGGTCCGTAGCTTTTAGAACATGAGTGATGCCAAAGGGACAAGGTCCGTACCTTTTAGAACATGAGTAAGGTCAAAAGGACAAGGTCTGTAACCTTTCGAACATGAGTGACGCCAGAGGAACAAGGTCCGTAGCTTTTAGAACATGAGTGACGCCAAAGTTACAAGGTCCGTAGCTTTTAGAACATGAGTGAAGTCAAAAGGACAAGGTCTGTAATTTTTAGAACATGAGTGACGCCAAAGGAACAAGGTCCGTAGCTTTTAGAACATGAGTGGCGCCAAAGGGACAAGGTCCGTAGCTTTTAGAACATGAGTGACGGCAAAGGTACAAGGTCTGTAGCTTTTAGAATATGAGTGACGCCAAAGGGACAAGGTCTGTAGCTTTTAGAACATGAGTTACGCCAAAGCGTCAAGGTTTTTATCTTTTAGAACATGAGTGGCGCCAGAGGAACAAGGTCCGTAGCTTTTAGAACATGAGTGACGCCAAAGGAACAAGGTCCGTAGCTTTTAGAACATGAGTGACGCCAAAGGGACAAGGTCCGTAGCTTTTAGAACATGAGTGAAGTCAAAAGGACAAGGTCTGTAACCTTTAGAACATGAGTGACGCCAAAGGGACAAGGTCTGTAGCTTTTAGAACATGAGTTACGCCAAAGAGTCAAGGTTTTTATCTTTTAGAACATGAGTGACGCCAAAGTCACAAGGTCCGTAGCTTTTAGAACATGAGTGAAGTCAAAAGGACAAGGTCTGTAACCTTTAGAACATGATTGACGCCAAAGGATCAAGGTCCGTAGCTTTTAGAACATGAGTGACGCCAAAGGATCAAGGTCCGTAGCTTTTAGAACATGAGTGAGGCCAAAGGATCAAGGTCCGTAGCTTTTAGAACATGAGTGACGCCAAAGTGACAAGGTCCGTAGCTTTTAGAACATGAGTGAAGTCAAAAGGACAAGGTCTGTAACCTTTAGAACATGATTGACGCCAAAGGATCAAGGTCCGTAGCTTTTAGAACATGAGTGACGCCAAAGGATCAAGGTCCGTAGCTTTTAGAACATGAGTGAGGCCAAAGGATCAAGGTCCGTAGCTTTTAGAACATGAGTGACGCCAAAGAGTCAAGGTCTTTATCTTTTAGAACATGAGTGACGCCAAAGGGACAAGGTCCGTAGCTATTAGAGGATGAGTGACGCCAAAGGGACAAGGGTGCAATTGTAACTTGTAGTTCTGTAGAAACAGTGTTTAATGTTAGACCAGATTGGGATGGTAATTGTCTGAGCGATTGAGTCAAACCTTCGCGAGCTTCCTATTGGTTTTTAGAGGGTTTCTAGTAAAGATATCTGCCAGTGATACGCAATATTTGATTTCGTTTGGAACGTCAGAACAAGGTAATTTCTTCAAGCATGTAGGATTTACACGCTATCTAAGTCTCTACATCTGTGACTACCTAATGCATGACTGGCATACCTCGATTCTCTTTGGCAGTTGGCCTCATTGCCAACCTACCGATTAGGAAACAGAACATTTACCCATGTATTCCTTCTTAATTCAAGGATGCTTCCTTAACAAAACAGATGTTTGTAATGGAATACAAACGTAGGCCGAGTAAGGCTTAGCTTCGTAATGTGGGACGTAGGAGGGGACTAATAAAATGTGAAAGAACAGATGGAAATAGGGAGAACGTTAGGGGCATTTAGCATTGTTCGCATGGTCAGGATCGCTATATAATAGACCTGCTCTCTACTGTATACCAGAGAGACCGGTGGTGTACATTTGGGAGTTGCATTGTAGTATATATGATACATTCCACCTCTACAAACGACGTGAGGTTCCTACCTGCCATAGTGGCGGTGAGCTTCCAAGACAAAAAACAAGACGCCTAAGCCCTCGTGAGAAGCAAAACACTTGAGTTGACCGTAGTTAAGCATGCAGATCCTTCGACGCTGCTCTGCTCGCCCTATTGTTTACACACAACGTCGAGAGTTTTCTTAACAACAACAACATACTTTCCAGCTACATTTGCAATTCCGCTGCCACACACACTTCTACAGGGACTTATTAGATGAGTTTTACGTATAAAAGTTGATTATAAACGCACATATGTCTTTAACCCAAGAACACTCAGCAATCGGAAGTATGGATACAGATGTTTTGCCTTGCGCGTCACCCTCCAACACATATGATTTCATACAACAGCTGATTTTATGTTGTAGATCAGCTGTTTTAACACACAGGTTGTGTTTTTTTTTTACTTTTTGTACATTATTCTGTTTATATGTTATTATTACTTTCTTTTAATAGACTATTAATAAAATTTACTTTTGGGAAGCAATTTTAATTAAATTATTTAAACAAAATATTTATTCATTAAATTATCCAACATCTAATAAAGGTTTTCTATTAACTACATTATCTTATTATATACTACATTAAGTAGTTCTATTAGCACCTCCAATAATTACAAATGTAGTAACTTCTGTTGGCGTTTAGCTCTTTTAATAAAATAAGGGATTTTGAAATAGTTATTTGGACAGCACTCTAATTATCACCGTATTGGGGTTTGAGTCATATGATGGACAAGACGTGAATTGTTCTAATAACAACCTATCGCCATGGACGATACGACGTTTATTCACGACTTGTCCTCATTGTTCATGAAAATCTCGTCCTTTGATGGCCTCATTCATCGCCAAAAATCTTTAGTTGGTACAACAAAACCATAGAGCTACCTATATATAATAAATACGTAGTTATATTACTTATACATGATATCATATTACAAATAAAGCATTTCCTCCTGGTGTGTTATTGGGGGTATACCCAAATACCGCGGCATTACGAATCCCTTTACAACCTGTATTAAATTACTTTTAGAATATATCCCTATACAACATAACTACTTTGATATGCAAATACAATTACTTGAATGTGAAATATAATTACTTGAATATACAATTTATTCAATGTAATTACTTGGCTATTCAAATACAACTACTTGGATATATAATAGTACTTGAATGTGCAATATAACAACTTGGATACAATATTCCACACTATCAAATAAATGAAAACTCTTTAATAATATCTAGAAAAGCGACTCGACAAGACCACCATTACAATGAAGATATTAGAACTGGCGAGTAACGAAAGGGCAGCTGACAAAATAACATATTCAGAAATGTGAGTACGCTGAAGTAACATCGGGCAGGCTGCATAACCTCAGGAGTCGCTCATTGTTCTGAGCAGTGAATAATCACTTGTTGCACAAAACACTCCACGTAATGTTGAGAGAGTTAGTCGGGACTCCCTTAATGATCCCACAGGAACTTAAACGTAGTCTTCAGGAATGTTTGGGAATGAGTAAAGAGGAAATCTTGGCATAGTTCACGCGGAGGAAGTGAGGGTGTTATAGCGTAAATCACAGCTGTTCTGCTTATAGTACAAAAGTAGTTGGTAAAGGATGCGTTTGCTTGCTTGAGCTTTACCTAACACATCTAAGGTTTTATTTATGTTTGTGTTCAGTTTGCAATATAGCTTTGTTTTGCACTTTCTTAAAACCCAGGGTTTATACATAGACTAAAGTAGTTAAATGGAGGCTCATTAATGTTCTACGACTGGCGAAATATTTTTACAACATATTTTAATCGAATAGTTTTTATAGTGTATTTTCTTCAACGCGAAACAATAAAAATATAATTAATTTAAAGTATATTGCAGTACTTAAAACAATTTCGAAAATTGATTTATTTATTTGGAAGTATTCGCTTAGAAATCACAGGCTTAGTAAGGCAAACCGATCCCATTCCTTTTCTCTGTCTGAGTAACTAGCCTGGCTCTTAGACACCTTTGCGACTACCCCCTTGATAGAATCACTTCCTTACCCACACGAAAAACTACCTTTTCCCACTGCGAGTAACATGGCAGCGTTCCGTCCCATCCGTGGGGCTGCTATTCAACCATCACATCCAGGACGAAGAGAAACTATTTCTAAGATGTCTAGACTTCCAACAAAGCTTGAACATCCAATCATCGCGCTTGCCATAACAAACACTGCCAACGCTTGAGTTAATCTAAATTTTATGAACAAATATACGCGACTTCAAACTGAATTGCTATCACATCACGCAGTCAGGCGGGTAGTGGGTGGATGGTCATACCAGACCTTTGTGGTTGTTTTGTCAACATAGTTGGAGGCCGCGATAGTGTTTATAGTAACATTGCTCACTAAAATTGTAAAATAAGGGGCAGCGAGTGGGACTGGCCAAAACAAGCGGATGCTTCATTCGAAGAATGTAATTAATTAAGAGTTTAGTGACATCATTAATTATATTTTATATTTTTATTGTAAGATTTAATTTATTTAATCTAGTTAGTAATAAAATGATGTAGTTAACGGACGTCCTTAAATAGATGTAAAATGTTCATATAAAGTCCTATTTAACGAATTTCTATTTTTAGGAAGTGCCAGACGCGCCTAATAATTTTAGTTTAATATTTGGAATAGAAATACATAAATCAATATCCTTCTATAGTTGTAGCTGGATTTATTAAAATATAATTTAATATATTTAATAACATATAAAAATGTCGAATATATATTTTAATTTAATAATCTACAATAAATCAAAGTAACATAGCCTGAATGTCAAAATAGCTGTTCTGCAACATAACCTACAAACTCCAACCAGCTGTTGTATGAAATCATGTTATCACTTAATTCAAGCTAAAATAGTTGCACACGACTCATTTTATACAGCTTTATAATGTGTTAGGGTGTGAAGACCGTACAATGTTTCTGTCCAGGCGACACAGTGCTGCCAATGTTTCTGTCCAGGCGACACAGTGCTGCCAATGTTTCTGTCCAGGCGACATAGGGCTGCCAATGTTTCTGTCCAGGCGACACAGTGCTGCCAATGTTTCTGTCCAGGCGACATAGGGCTGCCAATGTTTCTGTCCAGGCGACACAGTGCTGCCAATGTTTCTGTCCAGGCGACATAGGGATGCCAATGATTCTGTCCAGGCGACACAGTGCTGCCAATGTTTCTGTCCAGGCGACACAGTGCTGCCAATGTTTCTGTCCAGGCGACATAGGGATGCCAATGATTCTGTCCAGGCGACACAGTGCTGCCAATGTTTCTGTCTAGGTGACATAGGGCTGCCAATGTTTCTGTCCAGGCGACACAGTGCTGCCAATGATTCTGTCCAGGCGACATAGGGCTGCCAATGTTTCTGTCCAGGCGACACAGTGCTGCCAATGTTTCTGTCCAGGCGACATAGGGCTGCCAATGTTTCTGTCCAGGCGACACAGTGCTGCCAATGTTTCTGTCCAGGCGACACAGTGCTGCCAATGTTTCTGTCCAGGCGACACAGTGCTGCCAATGTTTCTGTCCAGGCGACACAGGGCTGCCAATGTTTCTGTCCAAGCGACACAGGGCTGCCAATGTTTCTGTCCAGGTGACACAGGGCTGCCAATGTTTCTGTCCAGGCGACACAGTGCTGCCAATGTTTCTGTCCAGGCGACACAGTGCTGCCAATGTTTCTGTCCAGGCGACACAGGGCTGCCAATGTTTCTGTCCAGGCGACACAGTGCTGCCAATGTTTCTGTCCAGGCGACACAGTGCTGCCAATGTTTCTGTCCAGGCGACACAGTGCTGCCAATGTTTCTGTCCAGGCGACACAGTGCTGCCAATGTTTCTGTCCAGGCGACAGAGGGCTGCCAATGTTTCTGTCCAGGCGACACAGGGCTGCCAATGTTTCTGTAAAGGCGACACAGGGCTGCCAATATTTCTGTCCAGGCGACACAGTGCTGCCACTCTGACAATTAGGTTTACTTCAGTTAACTTGTGACTCAACCCTACATAACCGAGCAAGTAGTTGGAGGTCTTTATTTTTACTTCGCATAGTCTTTGTTGGCGACAATAGTATAGGCCAGAGTGTGGCGACTTTATTGTGTAGCGGCAAGAGCTTATTATAATTTTGCAAATAGCCTCTACTTAAGGAAGGCCACTGTAGCTACAAGCCTAGTATTTTAGTAATACTTTCTACATGAAACAGATACACACATTATACAAGTTTTATAGCAGAGCTTTGTAAAGACATACCTGTAGCAGAGAACTTTCAAGCAGAGATTTGAAAAAACTTACCTGAAAAAAAAACATTACGTTAGCGCTGTTTAAACACACACCAATATAAAAACATTTATATATAATAAATCCTTGTGAATATGTTTGGACTACAATATTTTAAAATTCTTAGAGTAATATTCTAAAACAGCTGTCGTTCATTTATAGAGCCATGCTTCTGTGGGAATGCAGTTATTGTAGTTAGGCTGCAATAGTTAGGGCGTGGTATGGCTGGACGTTCTTATAAGTCTGGCAAAGTAGAATTATTCACAATAAGCCAGCAATGTTGTAAACCTCTCCTACGTGCTACCTGGGGAAGTTATACACCTCTCCTACGCGCTATTTGAGGATGTTGTAAACCTCTCTAATGTGCTATCTGAGGATGTTGTAAACCTCTCCTACGTGCTCTGAGAATGTTGTAAACATCTCCAACGTGCTACCTAGACATGTTGTAAACCTGTCCTATGTGCAACTATAGGATGTTGTAAACCTCTCCTACGTGTTATATGAGGATATTGTAAACCTCTCCTGCGTGAAACCTGTGGATGTTTTAAACCTGTCCTATGTGCAACCTTAGGATGTTGTAAAACTCTCCTACGCGCTATCTGAAGATGTTGTTAACCTCTCGTACGTGCTACCTGGGGATGTTGTAAACCTCTCCTACGCGCTATCTGAGGATATTGTAAACCTATCCTACGTGCTACTTGGAGATGTTGTAAACCTCTCCTACGCGCTATCTGAGGATGTTGTAAACCTCTCCTAGGTGCTACCTGGGAATGTTGTACAACTCTCCTACGCGGTACCTGAGGATGTTGTAAACCTCTCCTAAGCGCTATCTGAGGATGTTGTAAACCTCTCCTATGTGCTACCTGGGGATGTTATGAACCTCTCCTACGTGCTACCTGGATATGTTGTAAAACCTGTCCTTAATGCAACCTTAGGATGTTGTAAATCTCTCCTACGTGCTAAACAAGGATGTTGTAAACCTCTCCTATGCGCTATTTAAAGATGTTGTTAACCTCTCCTACGTGCTATCTGAGAATGTTGTAAACCTATCCTACGTGCTATCTGAGGATGTTGTAAACCCTCTCCTACGTACTACCCGGGGATGTTGTAAAACCTCTCCTATGTGTTACCTGGGGATGTTGTAAAGCTCTCCTACGCGCTATCTGAGGGTGTTGTAAAACCTCTCCTACGTGCTACATGGGGATGTTGTAAAACTATTCCTACGTGCTACCAGAGGATGTTGCAAAACCTTCCTTACGTGCTACCTGCTGATGTTGTAAAACCTCTCCCACGTGCTACCTGGAGATGTTGTAAAACCTCTCCTGCGTACTACCTGGAGATGTTGTAAAACCTCTCCTACGTACTATCTGAGGATATTGTAAACTTGCCATATGAGCTACGTAGGAATGTTGATGTCCTAGATAAGAGAGAACGGGTTTTGTAAGTCTACCAGCAGAGCACTTCAAGCTTCACTGTGCAGATTGCAGAGATAGATAACGAAACCTCTTATTTATTACTTGCTCCCTACATATTTGCTCTCTATAATAAGGCCGTAGGTATACTTTTATCCACCCCCAGCATCAAGTGCCTATACAGTATTAGGGTACGCGAAGGGATGAATATAATAGGCCCGTAGATATACTTATACCTACCCCTCGCATCAAGTGCCTATACAGTGTTAGGGTACGCGAAGGGATGAATATAATAGGACCGTAGATATACTTATACCTACCCCTCGCATCAAGTGCTTATACAGTATTAGGGTACGCGAAGGGATGAATATAATAGGCCAAGATATACTTATACCTGCCCCTCGCATCAAGTGCCTATACAGTGTTAGGGTACGCGAAGGGATGAATATAATAGGGCCGTAGATATACTTATACCTACCCCTTGCATCAAGTGCTTATACAGAGTTAGGGTACGCGAAGGGATGAATATAATAACGCCGTAGATATACTTATACCTACCCCTCGCATCAAGTGCTTATACAGTGTTAGGGTACGCGAAGGGATGAATATAATAGGACCGTAGATATACTTATACCTACCCCTCGCATCAAGTGCCTATACAGTGTTAGGGTACGCGAAGGGATGAATATAATAGGACCGTAGATATACTTATACCTACCCCTCGCATCAAGTGCTTATACAGTATTAGGGTATGCGAAGGAATGAATATAATAGGCCCGTAGATATACTTATACCTACCCCTCGCATCAAGTGCCTATACAGTGTTAGGGTACGCGAAGGGATGAATATAATAGGGTCGTAGATATACTTATACCTACCCCTCGCATCAAGTGCCTATACAGTGTTAGGGTACGCGAAGGGATGAATATAATAGGGCCGTAGATATACTTATACCTACCCCTTGCATCAAGTGCTTATACAGAGTTAGGGTACGCGAAGGGATGAATATAATAGGGCCGTAGATATACTTATACCTACCCCTCGCATCAAGTGCTTATACAGTGTTAGGGTACGCGAAGGGATGAGTATAATAGGGCATAGATATACTTATACCTACCTCTCGCATCAAGTGCCTATACAGTGTTAGGGTACGCGAAGGGATGAATATAATAGGGCCATAGATATACTTATACCTACCCCTCGCATCAAGTGCCTATACAGTGTTAGGGTACGCGAAGGGATGAGTATAATACGGCCGTAGATATATTTATACCTACCCCTCGCATCAAGTGCTTATACAGTGTTAGGGTACGCGAAGGGATGAGTATAATAGGGCCGTAGATATACTTATACCTACCCCTCGCATCAAGTGCTTATACAGTGTTAGGGTACGCGAAGGGATGAATATAATAGGGCCGTAGATATACTTATACCTACCCCTCGCATCAAGTGACTATAAAGTGTTAGGGTACGCGAAGGGATGAATATAATAGGGCCGTAGATATACTTATACCTACCCCTCGCATCAAGTGCTTATACAGTGTTAGGGTACGCGAAGGGATGAATATAATAGGACCGTAGATATACTTATACCTACCCCTCGCATCAAGTGCCTATACAGTGTTAGGGTACGCGAAGAGATGAATATAGTAGGGCCGTAGATATACTTATACCTACCCCTCGAATTAAGTGCCTATACAGTGTTAGGGTACGCAAAGGGATGAATATAGTAGGGCCGTAGATATACTTATACCTACCCCTCGAATCAAGTGCTTATACAGTGTTAGGGTACGCGAAGGGATGAGTATAATAGGGCATAGATATACTTATACCTACCCCTCGCATCAAGTGCCTATACAGTGTTAGGGTACGCGAAGGGATGAATATAATAGGGCCGTAGATATACTTATACCTACCCCTCGCATCAAGTGCCTATACAGTGTTAGGGTACGCGAAGGGATGAGTATAATACGGCCGTAGATATACTTATACCTACCCCTCGCATCAAGTGCTTATACAGTGTTAGGGTACGCGAAGGGATGAATATAATAGGGCCGTAGATATACTTATACCTACCCCTCGCATCAAGTGCTTATACAGTATTAGGGTACGCGAAGGGATGAATATAATAGGGCCGTAGATATACTTATACCTACCCCTTGCATCAAGTGCTTATACAGTATTAGGGTACGCAAAGGGATGAATATAATAGGGCCGTAGATAAACTTATACTTACCCCTCGCATCAAGTGCTTATACAGTGTTAGGGTACGCGAAGGGATGAATATAATAGGGCCGTTGATATACTTATACCTACCCCTCGCATCAAGTGCTTATACAGTATTAGGATACGCGAAGGGATGAATATAATAGGGCCGTAGATATACTTATACCTACCCCTCGCATCAAGTGCCTATACAGTGTTAGGGTACGCGAAGGGATGAATATAATAGGACCGTAAATATACTTATACCTACCCCTCGCATCAAGTGCTTATACAGTATTAGGGTACGCGAAGGGATGAATATAATAGGCCAAGATATACTTATACCTGCCCCTCGCATCAAGTGCCTATACAGTGTTAGGGTACGCGAAGGGATGAATATAATAGGGCCGTAGATATACTTATACCTACCCCTTGCATCAAGTGCTTATACAGAGTTAGGGTACGCGAAGGGATGAATATAATAACGCCGTAGATATACTTATACCTACCCCTCGCATCAAGTGCTTATACAGTGTTAGGGTACGCGAAGGGATGAATATAATAGGACCGTAGATATACTTATACCTACCCCTCGCATCAAGTGCCTATACAGTGTTAGGGTACGCGAAGGGATGAATATAATAGGACCGTAGATATACTTATACCTACCCCTCGCATCAAGTGCTTATACAGTATTAGGGTATGCGAAGGAATGAATATAATAGGCCCGTAGATATACTTATACCTACCCCTCGCATCAAGTGCCTATACAGTGTTAGGGTACGCGAAGGGATGAATATAATAGGGTCGTAGATATACTTATACCTACCCCTCGCATCAAGTGCCTATACAGTGTTAGGGTACGCGAAGGGATGAATATAATAGGGCCGTAGATATACTTATACCTACCCCTTGCATCAAGTGCTTATACAGAGTTAGGGTACGCGAAGGGATGAATATAATAGGGCCGTAGATATACTTATACCTACCCCTCGCATCAAGTGCTTATACAGTGTTAGGGTACGCGAAGGGATGAGTATAATAGGGCATAGATATACTTATACCTACCTCTCGCATCAAGTGCCTATACAGTGTTAGGGTACGCGAAGGGATGAATATAATAGGGCCATAGATATACTTATACCTACCCCTCGCATCAAGTGCTTATACAGTGTTAGGGTACGCGAAGGGATGAGTATAATAGGGCCGTAGATATACTTATACCTACCCCTCGCATCAAGTGCTTATACACTGTTAGGGTACGCGAAGGGATGAATATAATAGGGCCGTAGATATACTTATACCTACCCCTCGCATCAAGTGCTTATACAGTGTTAGGGTACGCGAAGGGATGAATATAATAGGGCCGTAGATATACTTATACCTACCCCTCGCATCAAGTGACTATAAAGTGTTAGGGTACGCGAAGGGATGAATATAATAGGGCCGTAGATATACTTATACCTACCCCTCGCATCAAGTGCTTATACAGTGTTAGGGTACGCGAAGGGATGAATATAATAGGACCGTAGATATACTTATACCTACCCCTCGCATCAAGTGCCTATACAGTGTTAGGGTACGCGAAGAGATGAATATAGTAGGGCCGTAGATATACTTATACCTACCCCTCGAATTAAGTGCCTATACAGTGTTAGGGTACGCAAAGGGATGAATATAGTAGGGCCGTAGATATACTTATACCTACCCCTCGAATCAAGTGCTTATACAGTGTTAGGGTACGCGAAGGGATGAGTATAATAGGGCATAGATATACTTATACCTACCCCTCGCATCAAGTGCCTATACAGTGTTAGGGTACGCGAAGGGATGAATATAATAGGGCCGTAGATATACTTATACCTACCCCTCGCATCAAGTGCCTATACAGTGTTAGGGTACGCGAAGGGATGAGTATAATACGGCCGTAGATATACTTATACCTACCCCTCGCATCAAGTGCTTATACAGTGTTAGGGTACGCGAAGGGATGAATATAATAGGGCCGTAGATATACTTATACCTACCCCTCGCATCAAGTGCTTATACAGTATTAGGGTACGCGAAGGGATGAATATAATAGGGCCGTAGATATACTTATACCTACCCCTTGCATCAAGTGCTTATACAGTATTAGGGTACGCAAAGGGATGAATATAATAGGGCCGTAGATAAACTTATACTTACCCCTCGCATCAAGTGCTTATACAGTGTTAGGGTACGCGAAGGGATGAATATAATAGGGCCGTTGATATACTTATACCTACCCCTCGCATCAAGTGCTTATACAGTATTAGGGTACGCGAAGGGATGAATATAATAGGGCCGTAGATATACTTATACCTACCCCTCGCATCAAGTGCCTATACAGTGTTAGGGTACGCGAAGGGATGAATATAATAGGACCGTAGATATACTTATACCTACCCCTCGCATCAAGTGCCTATACAGTGTTAGAGTACGCGAAGGGATGAATATAGTAGGGCCGTAGATATACTTATACCTACCCCTCGCATCAAGTGCCTATACAGTGTTAGGGTACGCGAAGGGATGAATATAGTAGGGCCGTAGATATACTTATACCTACCCCTCGCATCAAGTGCTTATACAGTGTTAGGGTACACGAATTGATGATTATAATAGGGCCGTAGATATACTTAAACCTACCCCTCGCATCAAGTGCCTATACAGTGTTAGGGTACGCGAAGGGATGAATATAATAAGGTCGTAGATATACTTATACCTACCCCTCGCATCAAGTGCCTATACAGTGTTAGGGTACGCGAAGGGATGAATATAATAGGGCCGTTGATATACTTATACCTACCCCTCGCATCAAGTGCCTATACAGTATTAGGGTACGCGAAGGGATGAATATAATAGGACCGTAGATATACTTATACCTACCCCTCGCATCAAGTGCCTATACAGTGTTAGGGTACGCGAAGGGATGAATATAGTAGGGCCGTAGATATACTTATACCTACCCCTCGCATCAAGTGCTTATACAGTGTTAGGGTACGCGAAGGGATGAATATAGTAGGGCCGTAGATATACTTATACCTACCCCTCGCATCAAGTGCCTATACAGTGTTAGGGTACGCGAAGGTATGAATATAGTAGGGCCGTAGATATACTTATACCTACCCCTCGCATCAAGTGCCTATACAGTGTTAGGGTACACGAAGGGATGATTATAATAGGGCCGTAGATATACTTATACCTACCCCTCGCATCAAGTGCCTATACAATGTTAGGGTACGCGAAGGGATGAATATAATAGGGTCGTAGATATACTTATACCTACCCCTCGCATCAAGTGCCTATACAGTGTTAGGGTACGCGAAGGGATGAATATAATAGGGCCGTAGATATACTTATACCTACCCCTTGCATCAAGTGCTTATACAGAGTTAGGGTACGCGAAGGGATGAATATAATAGGGCCGTAGATATACTTATACCTACCCCTCGCATCAAGTGCTTATACAGTGTTAGGGTACGCGAAGGGATGAGTATAATAGGGCTGTAGATACACGTATACCTACCCCCAGCATCAAGTGCTTATACAGTGTTAGGGTACGCGAAGGGATGAATATAATAGGGCCGTAGATATACTTATACCTACCCCTTGCATCACGTGCTTATACAGAGTTAGGGTACGCGAAGGGATGAATATAATAGGGCCGTAGATATACTTATACCTACCCCTCGCATCAAGTGCTTATACAGTGTTAGGGTACGCGAAGGGATGAGTATAATAGGGCCGTAGATACACGTATACCTACCCCCAGCATCAAGTGCTTATACAGTGTTAGGGTACGCGAAGGGATGAATATAATAGGGTCGTAGATACACGTATACCTACCCCTCGCATCAAGTGCTTATACAGTGTTAGGGTACGCGAAGGGATGATTATAATAGGGCCGTAGATATACTTATACCTACCCTTTGCATCAGGTGCTTATACAGTGTTAGGGTACGCGAAGATATGAGTATAATAGGGCCGTAGATACACGTATACCTACCCCCAGCATCAAGTGCTTATACAGTGTTAAGGTACGCAAAGGGATGAGTATAATAGGGCTGTATATATACTTATACCTACCCCTCGCATCAAGTGCTTATACAGTGTTAAGGTACGCAAAGGGATGAGTATAATAGGGCTGTATATATACTTATACCTACCCCTCGCATCAAGTGCTTATACAGTATTAGGGTACAGGAAGGGATGAATATAATAGGGCCGTAGATATACTTGTACCTACCCCTCGCATCAAGTGCCTATACAGTGTTAGGGTACGCGAAGGGATGAATATAATAGGACCGTAGATATACTTATACCTACCCCTCGCATCAAGTGCCTATACAGTGTTAGGGTACGCGAAAGGATGATTATAATATTGCCGTAGATATACTTATACCTACCCCTTGCATCAAGTGCTTATACAGTGTTAAGGTACGCGAAGGGATGAATATAATATCGCCGTAAATATACTTATACCTACCCCTTGCATTAAGTGCTTATACAGTGTTAGGGTACGCGAAGGGATGAATATAATAGGGTCGTAGATATACTTATACCTACCCCTCGCATCAAGTGCCTATACAGTGTTAGGGTACGCGAAAGGATGAATATAATAGGGTCGTAGATATACTTATACCTACCCCTCGCATCAAGTGCCTATACAGTGTTAGGGTACGCGAAGGGATGAATATAATAGGGTCGTAGATATACTTATACCTACCCCTCGCATCAAGTGCCTATACAGTGTTAGGGTACGCGAAGGGATGAATATAATAGGGCCGTAAATATACTTATACCTACCCCTCGCATCAAGTGCTTATACAGTGTTAGGGTACGCGAAGGAATGAATATAATAGGGCCGTAGATATACTTATACCTACCCCTCGCATCAAGTGCCTATACAGTGTTAGGGTACGCGAAGGGATGAATATAATAGGGCCGTAGATATACTTATACCTACCCCTCGCATCAAGTGCCTATACAGTGTTAGGGTACGCGAAGGGATGAATATAATAGGGCCGTAGATATACTTATACCTACCCCTCGCATCAAGTGCCTATACAGTGTTAGGGTACGCGAAGGGATGAATATAATAGGGTCGTAGATATACTTATACCTACCCCTCGCATCAAGTGCCTATACAGTGTTAGGGTACGCGAAGGGATGAATATAATAGGGCCGTAGATATAGTTATACCTACCCCTCGCATCAAGTGCCTATACAGTGTTAGGGTACGCGAAGGGATGAATATAATAGGGTCGTAGATATACTTATACCTACCCCTCGCATCAAGTGCCTATACAGTGTTAGGGTACGCGAAGGGATGAATATAATAGGGCCGTAGATATACTTATACCTACCCCTCGCATCAAGTGCCTATACAGTGTTAGGGTACGCGAAGGGATGAATATAATAGGGCCGTAGATATACTTATACCTACCCCTCGCATCAAGTGCCTATACAGTGTTAGGGTACGCGAAGGGATGAATATAATAGGGTCGTAGATATACTTATACCTACCCCTCGCATCAAGTGCCTATACAGTGTTAGGGTACGCGAAGAGATGAATATAATAGGGCCGTAAATATACTTATACCTACCCCTCGCATCAAGTGCTTATACAGTGTTAGGGTACGCGAAGGGATGAATATAATAGGGTCGTAGATATACTTATACCTACCCCTCGCATCAAGTGCCTATACAGTGTTAGGGTACGCGAAGGGATGAATATAATAGGGCCGTAAATATACTTATACCTACACCTCGCATCAAGTGCTTATACAGTGTTAGGGTACGCGAAGGGATGAATATAATAGGGCCGTAGATATACTTATACCTACCCCTCGCATCAAGTGCTTATACAGTGTTAGGGTACGCGAAGGGATGAATATAATAGGGCCGTAGATATACTTATACCTACCCCTCGCATCAAGTGCCTATACAGTGTTAGGGTACGCGAAGGGATGAATATAATAGGGCCGTAGATACACTTATACCTACCCCTCGCATCAAGTGCCTATACAGTGTTAGGGTACGCGAAGGGATGAATATAATAGGGCCGTAAATATACTTATACCTACCCCTCGCATCAAGTGCTTATACAGTGTTAGGGTACGCGAAGGGATGAATATAATATCGCCGTAAATATACTTATACCTACCCCTCGCATCAAGTGCTTATACAGTGTTAGGGTACGCGAAGGGATGAATATAATATCGCCGTAAATATACTTATACCTACCCCTGGCATCAAGTGCTTATACAGTATTAGGGTACAGGAAAGGATGAATATAATATCGCCGTAAATATACTTATACCTACCCCTCGCATCAAGTGCTTATACAGTGTTAGGGTACGCGAAGGGATGAATATAATATCGCCGTAAATATACTTATACCTACCCCTCGCATCAAGTGCTTATACAGTGTTAGGGTACAGGAAGGGATGAATATAATATCGCCGTAAATATACTTATACCTACCCCTCGCATCAAGTGCTTATACAGTGTTAGGGTACGCGAAGGGATGAATATAATATCGCCGTAAATATACTTATACCTACCCCTCGCATCAAGTGCTTATACAGTGTTAGGGTACGCGAAGGGATGAATATAATATCGCCGTAAATATACTTATACCTACCCCTCGCATCAAGTGCTTATACAGTGTTAGGGTACGCGAAGGGATGAATATAATATCGCCGTAAATATACTTATACCTACCCCTTGCATCAAGTGCTTATACAGTATTAGGGTACAGGAAAGGATGAATATAATATCGCCGTAAATATACTTATACCTACCCCTCGCATCAAGTGCTTATACAGTGTTAGGGTACGAGAAGGGATGAATATAATATCGCCGTAAATATACTTATACCTACCCCTCGCATCAAGTGCTTATACAGTGTTAGGGTACGCGAAGGGATGAATATAATATCGCCGTAAATATACTTATACCTACCCCTCGCATCAAGTGCTTATACAGTGTTAGGGTACGCGAAGGGATGAATATAATATCGCCGTAAATATACTTATACCTACCCCTTGCATCAAGTGCTTATACAGTATTAGGGTACAGGAAAGGATGAATATAATATCGCCGCAAATATACTTATACCTACCCCTCGCATCAAGTGCTTATACAGTGTTAGGGTACGCGAAGGGATGAATATAATATCGCCGTAAATATACTTATACCTACCCCTCGCATCAAGTGCTTATACAGTGTTAGGGTACGCGAAGGGATGAATATAATATCGCCGTAAATATACTTATACCTACCCCTCGCATCAAGTGCTTATACAGTGTTAGGGTACGCGAAGGGATGAATATAATATCGCCGTAAATATACTTATACCTACCCCTTGCAACAAGTGCTTATACAGTATTAGGGTACAGGAAAGGATGAATATAATATCGCCGTAAATATACTTATACCTACCCCTCGCATCAAGTGCTTATACAGTGTTAGGGTACGCGAAGGGATGAATATAATATCGCCGTAAATATACTTATACCTACCCCTCGCATCAAGTGCTTATACAGTGTTAGGGTACGCGAAGGGATGAATATAATATCGCCGTAAATATACTTATACCTACCCCTCGCATCAAGTGCTTATACAGTATTAGGGTACGCGAAGGGATGAATATAATAGGGTCGTAGATATACTTATACCTACCCCTCGCATCAAGTGCTTATACAGTGTTAGGGTACGCGAAGGGATGAATATAATATCGCCGTAAATATACTTATACCTACCCCTCGCATCAAGTGCTTATACAGTGTTAGGGTACGCGAAGGGATGAATATAATATCGCCGTAAATATACTTATACCTACCCCTCACATCAAGTGCTTATACAGTGTTAGGGTACGCGAAGGGATGAATATAATAGGGTCGTAGATATACTTATACCTACCCCTCGCATCAAGTGCTTATACAGTGTTAGGGTACGCGAAGGGATGAATATAATATCGCCGTAAATATACTTATACCTACCCCTCGCATCAAGTGCTTATACAGTGTTAGGGTACGCGAAGGGATGAATATAATATCGCCGTAAATATACTTATACCTACCCCTCGCATCAAGTGCTTATACAGTGTTAGGGTACGCGAAGGGATGAATATAATATCGCCGTAAATATACTTATACCTACCCCTTGCATCAAGTGCTTATACAGTATTAGGGTACAGGAAAGGATGAATATAATATCGCCGTAAATATACTTATACCTACCCCTCGCATCAAGTGCTTATACAGTGTTAGGGTACGCGAAGGGATGAATATAATATCGCCGTAAATATACTTATACCTACCCCTCGCATCAAGTGCTTATACAGTGTTAGGGTACGCGAAGGGATGAATATAATATCGCCGTAAATATACTTATACCTACCCCTCGCATCAAGTGCTTATACAGTGTTAGGGTACGCGAAGGGATGAATATAATATCGCCGTAAATATACTTATACCTACCCCTTGCATCAAGTGCTTATACAGTATTAGGGTACAGGAAAGGATGAATATAATATCGCCGTAAATATACTTATACCTACCCCTCGCATCAAGTGCTTATACAGTGTTAGGGTACGCGAAGGGATGAATATAATATCGCCGTAAATATACTTATACCTACCCCTCGCATCAAGTGCTTATACAGTGTTAGGGTACGCGAAGGGATGAATATAATATCGCCGTAAATATACTTATACCTACCCCTCGCATCAAGTGCTTATACAGTATTAGGGTACGCGAAGGGATGAATATAATAGGGTCGTAGATATACTTATACCTACCCCTCGCATCAAGTGCTTATACAGTGTTAGGGTACGCGAAGGGATGAATATAATATCGCCGTAAATATACTTATACCTACCCCTCGCATCAAGTGCTTATACAGTGTTAGGGTACGCGAAGGGATGAATATAATATCGCCGTAAATATACTTATACCTACCCCTCGCATCAAGTGCTTATACAGTGTTAGGGTACGCGAAGGGATGAATATAATAGGGTCGTAGATATACTTATACCTACCCCTCGCATCAAGTGCTTATACAGTGTTAGGGTACGCGAAGGGATGAATATAATATCGCCGTAAATATACTTATACCTACCCCTCGCATCAAGTGCTTATACAGTGTTAGGGTACGCGAAGGGATGAATATAATATCGCCGTAAATATACTTATACCTACCCCTTGCATCAAGTGCTAATACAGTATTAGGGTACAGGAAAGGATGAATATAATATCGCCGTAAATATACTTATACCTACCCCTCGCATCAAGTGCTTATACAGTGTTAGGGTACGCGAAGGGATGAATATAATATCGCCGTAAATATACTTATACCTACCCCTCGCATCAAGTGCTTATACAGTATTAGGGTACGCGAAGGGATGAATATAATAGGGTCGTAGATATACTTATACCTACCCCTCGCATCAAGTGCTTATACAGTGTTAGGGTACGCGAAGGGATGAATATAATATCGCCGTAAATATACTTATACCTACCCCTCGCATCAAGTGCTTATACAGTGTTAGGGTACGCGAAGGGATGAATATAATATCGCCGTAAATATACTTATACCTACCCCTCGCATCAAGTGCTTATACAGTGTTAGGGTACGCGAAGGGATGAATATAATATCGCCGTAAATATACTTATACCTACCCCTTGCATCAAGTGCTTATACAGTATTAGGGTACAGGAAAGGATGAATATAATATCGCCGTAAATATACTTATACCTACCCCTCGCATCAAGTGCTTATACAGTGTTAGGGTACGCGAAGAGATGAATATAATATCGCCGTAAATATACTTATACCTACCCCTCGCATCAAGTGCTTATACAGTATTAGGGTACGCGAAGGGATGAATATAATAGGGTCGTAGATATACTTATACCTACCCCTCGCATCAAGTGCTTATACAGTGTTAGGGTACGCGAAGGGATGAATATAATATCGCCGTAAATATACTTATACCTACCCCTCGCATCAAGTGCTTATACAGTGTTAGGGTACGCGAAGGGATGAATATAATATCGCCGTAAATATACTTATACCTACCCCTCGCATCAAGTGCTTATACAGTGTTAGGGTACGCGAAGGGATGAATATAATATCGCCGTAAATATACTTATACCTACCCCTCGCATCAAGTGCTTATACAGTGTTAGGGTACGCGAAGGGATGAATATAATATCGCCGTAAATATACTTATACCTACCCCTCGCATCAAGTGCTTATACAGTGTTAGGGTACGCGAAGGGATGAATATAATATCGCCGTAAATATACTTATACCTACCCCTCGCATCAAGTGCTTATACAGTGGTTAGGGTACGCGAAGGGATGAATATAATATCGCCGTAAATATACTTATACCTACCCCTCGCATCAAGTGCTTATACAGTGTTAGGGTACGCGAAGGGATGAATATAATATTGCCGTAAATATACTTATACCTACCCCTTGCATCAAGTGCTTATACAGTATTAGGGTACAGGAAAGGATGAATATAATATCGCCGTAAATATACTTATACCTACCCCTCGCATCAAGTGCTTATACAGTGTTAGGGTACGCGAAGGGATGAATATAATATCGCCGTAAATATACTTATACCTACCCCTCGCATCAAGTGCTTATACAATATTAGGGTACGCGAAGGGATGAATATAATAGGGTCGTAGATATACTTATACCTACCCCTCGCATCAAGTGCTTATACAGTGTTAGGGTACGCGAAGGGATGAATATAATATCGCCGTAAATATACTTATACCTACCCCTCGCATCAAGTGCTTATACAGTGTTAGGGTACGCGAAGGGATGAATATAATATCGCCGTAAATATACTTATACCTACCCCTCGCATCAAGTGCTTATACAGTGTTAGGGTACGCGAAGGGATGAATATAATATCGCCGTAAATATACTTATACCTACCCCTCGCATCAAGTGCTTATACAGTGTTAGGGTACGCGAAGGGATGAATATAATATCGCCGTAAATATACTTATACCTACCCCTCGCATCAAGTGCTTATACAGTGTTAGGGTACGCGAAGGGATGAATATAATATCGCCGTAAATATACTTATACCTACCCCTCGCATCAAGTGCTTATACAGTGTTAGGGTACGCGAAGGGATGAATATAATATTGCCGTAAATATACTTATACCTACCCCTTGCATCAAGTGCTTATACAGTATTAGGGTACAGGAAAGGATGAATATAATATCGCCGTAAATATACTTATACCTACCCCTCGCATCAAGTGCTTATACAGTGTTAGGGTACGCGAAGGGATGAATATAATATCGCCGTAAATATACTTATACCTACCCCTCGCATCAAGTGCTTATACAGTGTTAGGGTACGCGAAGGGATGAATATAATATCGCCGTAAATATACTTATACCTACCCCTCGCATCAAGTGCTTATACAGTGTTAGGGTACGCGAAGGGATGAATATAATATCGCCGTAAATATACTTATACCTACCCCTCGCATCAAGTGCTTATACAGTGTTAGGGTACGCGAAGGGATGAATATAATATCGCCGTAAATATACTTATACCTACCCCTCGCATCAAGTGCTTATACAGTGTTAGGGTACGCGAAGGGATGAATATAATATTGCCGTAAATATACTTATACCTACCCCTTGCATCAAGTGCTTATTCAGTATTAGGGTACAGGAAAGGATGAATATAATATCGCCGTAAATATACTTATACCTACCCCTCGCATCAAGTGCTTATACAGTGTTAGGGTACGCGAAGGGATGAATATAATATCGCCGTAAATATACTTATACCTACCCCTCGCATCAAGTGCTTATACAGTGTTAGGGTACGCGAAGGGATGAATATAATATCGCCGTAAATATACTTATACCTACCCCTCGCATCAAGTGCTTATACAGTATTAGGGTACGCGAAGAGATGAATATAATAGGGTCGTAGATATACTTATACCTACCCCTCGCATCAAGTGCTTATACAGTGTTAGGGTAGGCGAAGGGATGAATATAATATCGCCGTAAATATACTTATACCTACCCCTCGCATCAAGTGCTTATACAGTGTTAGGGTACGCGAAGGGATGAATATAATATCGCCGTAAATATACTTATACCTACCCCTCGCATCAAGTGCTTATACAGTGTTAGGGTACGCGAAGGGATGAATATAATATCGCCGTAAATATACTTATACCTACCCCTTGCATCAAGTGCTTATACAGTGTTAGGGTACGCGAAGGGATGAATATAATATCGCCGTAAATATACTTATACCTACCCCTTGCATCAAGTGCTTATACAGTATTAGGGTACAGGAAAGGATGAATATAATATCGCCGTAAATATACTTATACCTACCCCTCGCATCAAGTGCTTATACAGTGTTAGGGTACGCGAAGGGATGAATATAATATCGCCGTAAATATACTTATACCTACCCCTCGCATCAAGTGCTTATACAGTGTTAGGGTACGCGAAGGGATGAATATAATATTGCCGTAAATATACTTATACCTACCCCTTGCATCAAGTGCTTATACAGTATTAGGGTACAGGAAAGGATGAATATAATATCGCCGTAAATATACTTATACCTACCCCTCGCATCAAGTGCTTATACAGTGTTAGGGTACGCGAAGGGATGAATATAATATCGCCGTAAATATACTTATACCTACCCCTCGCATCAAGTGCTTATACAGTGTTAGGGTACGCGAAGGGATGAATATAATATCGCCGTAAATATACTTATACCTACCCCTCGCATCAAGTGCTTATACAGTATTAGGGTACGCGAAGGGATGAATATAATAGGGTCGTAGATATACTTATACCTACCCCTCGCATCAAGTGCTTATACAGTGTTAGGGTAGGCGAAGGGATGAATATAATATCGCCGTAAATATACTTATACCTACCCCTCGCATCAAGTGCTTATACAGTGTTAGGGTACGCGAAGGGATGAATATAATATCGCCGTAAATATACTTATACCTACCCCTCGCATCAAGTGCTTATACAGTGTTAGGGTACGCGAAGGGATGAATATAATAGGGTCGTAGATATACTTATACCTACCCCTCGCATCAAGTGCTTATACAGTGTTAGGGTACGCGAAGGGATGAATATAATATCGCCGTAAATATACTTATACCTACCCCTCGCATCAAGTGCTTATACAGTGTTAGGGTACGCGAAGGGATGAATATAATATCGCCGTAAATATACTTATACCTACCCCTCGCATCAAGTGCTTATACAGTGTTAGGGTACGCGAAGGGATGAATATAATATCGCCGTAAATATACTTATACCTACCCCTTGCATCAAGTGCTTATACAGTATTAGGGTACAGGAAAGGATGAATATAATATCGCCGTAAATATACTTATACCTACCCCTCGCATCAAGTGCTTATACAGTGTTAGGGTACGCGAAGGGATGAATATAATATCGCCGTAAATATACTTATACCTACCCCTCGCATCAAGTGCTTATACAGTATTAGGGTACGCGAAGGGATGAATATAATAGGGTCGTAGATATACTTATACCTACCCCTCGCATCAAGTGCTTATACAGTGTTAGGGTACGCGAAGGGATGATTATAATATCGCCGTAAATATACTTATACCTACCCCTCGCATCAAGTGCTTATACAGTGTTAGGGTACGCGAAGGGATGAATATAATATCGCCGTAAATATACTTATACCTACCCCTCGCATCAAGTGCTTATACAGTGTTAGGGTACGCGAAGGGATGAATATAATATCGCCGTAAATATACTTATACCTACCCCTCGCATCAAGTGCTTATACAGTGTTAGGGTACGCGAAGGGATGAATATAATATTGCCGTAAATATACTTATACCTACCCCTTGCATCAAGTGCTTATACAGTATTAGGGTACAGGAAAGGATGAATATAATATCGCCGTAAATATACTTATACCTACCCCTCGCATCAAGTGCTTATACAGTGTTAGGGTACGCGAAGGGATGAATATAATATCGCCGTAAATATACTTATACCTACCCCTCGCATCAAGTGCTTATACAGTATTAGGGTACGCGAAGGGATGAATATAATAGGGTCGTAGATATACTTATACCTACCCCTCGCATCAAGTGCTTATACAGTGTTAGGGTACGCGAAGGGATGAATATAATATCGCCGTAAATATACTTATACCTACCCCTCGCATCAAGTGCTTATACAGTGTTAGGGTACGCGAAGGGATGAATATAATATCGCCGTAAATATACTTATACCTACCCCTCGCATCAAGTGCTTATACAGTGTTAGGGTACGCGAAGGGATGAATATAATATCGCCGTAAATATACTTATACCTACCCCTCGCATCAAGTGCTTATACAGTTTTAGGGTACGCGAAGGGATGAATATAATATCGCCGTAAATATACTTATACCTACCCCTCGCATCAAGTGCTTATACAGTGTTAGGGTACGCGAAGGGATGAATATAATATCGCCGTAAATATACTTATACCTACCCCTCGCATCAAGTGCTTATACAGTGTTAGGGTACGCGAAGGGATGAATATAATATTGCCGTAAATATACTTATACCTACCCCTTGCATCAAGTGCTTATACAGTATTAGGGTACAGGAAAGGATGAATATAATATCGCCGTAAATATACTTATACCTACCCCTCGCATCAAGTGCTTATACAGTGTTAGGGTACGCGAAGGGATGAATATAATATCGCCGTAAATATACTTATACCTACCCCTCGCATCAAGTGCTTATACAGTGTTAGGGTACGCGAAGGGATGAATATAATATCGCCGTAAATATACTTATACCTACCCCTCGCATCAAGTGCTTATACAGTGTTAGGGTACGCGAAGGGATGAATATAATATCGCCGTAAATATACTTATACCTACCCCTCGCATCAAGTGCTTATACAGTGTTAGGGTACGCGAAGGGATGAATATAATATCGCCGTAAATATACTTATACCTACCCCTCGCATCAAGTGCTTATACAGTGTTAGGGTACGCGAAGGGATGAATATAATATTGCCGTAAATATACTTATACCTACCCCTTGCATCAAGTGCTTATTCAGTATTAGGGTACAGGAAAGGATGAATATAATATCGCCGTAAATATACTTATACCTACCCCTCGCATCAAGTGCTTATACAGTGTTAGGGTACGCGAAGGGATGAATATAATATCGCCGTAAATATACTTATACCTACCCCTCGCATCAAGTGCTTATACAGTGTTAGGGTACGCGAAGGGATGAATATAATATCGCCGTAAATATACTTATACCTACCCCTCGCATCAAGTGCTTATACAGTATTAGGGTACGCGAAGGGATGAATAAAATAGGGTCGTAGATATACTTATACCTACCCCTCGCATCAAGTGCTTATACAGTGTTAGGGTAGGCGAAGGGATGAATATAATATCGCCGTAAATATACTTATACCTACCCCTCGCATCAAGTGCTTATACAGTGTTAGGGTACGCGAAGGGATGAATATAATATCGCCGTAAATATACTTATACCTACCCCTCGCATCAAGTGCTTATACAGTGTTAGGGTACGCGAAGGGATGAATATAATAGGGTCGTAGATATACTTATACCTACCCCTCGCATCAAGTGCTTATACAGTGTTAGGGTACGCGAAGGGATGAATATAATATCGCCGTAAATATACTTATACCTACCCCTCGCATCAAGTGCTTATACAGTGTTAGGGTACGCGAAGGGATGAATATAATATCGCCGTAAATATACTTATACCTACCCCTCGCATCAAGTGCTTATACAGTGTTAGGGTACGCGAAGGGATGAATATAATATCGCCGTAAAAATACTTATACCTACCCCTTGCATTAAGTGCTTATACAGTATTAGGGTACAGGAAAGGATGAATATAATATCGCCGTAAATATACTTATACCTACCCCTCGAATCAAGTGCTTATACAGTGTTAGGGTACGCGAAGGGATGAATATAATATCGCCGTAAATATACTTATACCTACCCCTCGCATCAAGTGCTTATACAGTATTAGGGTACGCGAAGGGATGAATATAATAGGGTCGTAGATATACTTATACCTACCCCTCGCATCAAGTGCTTATACAGTGTTAGGGTACGCGAAGGGATGAATATAATATCGCCGTAAATATACTTATACCTACCCCTCGCATCAAGTGCTTATACAGTGTTAGGGTACGCGAAGGGATGAATATAATATCGCCGTAAATATACTTATACCTACCCCTTGCATCAAGTGCTTATACAGTGTTAGGGTACGCGAAGGGATGAATATAATATCGCCGTAAATATACTTATACCTACCCCTTGCATCAAGTGCTTATACAGTATTAGGGTACAGGAAAGGATGAATATAATATCGCCGTAAATATACTTATACCTACCCCTCGCATCAAGTGCTTATACAGTGTTAGGGTACGCGAAGGGATGAATATAATATCGCCGTAAATATACTTATACCTACCCCTCGCATCAAGTGCTTATACAGTGTTAGGGTACGCGAAGGGATGAATATAATATCGCCGTAAATATACTTATACCTACCCCTCGCATCAAGTGCTTATACAGTATTAGGGTACGCGAAGGGATGAATAAAATAGGGTCGTAGATATACTTATACCTACCCCTCGCATCAAGTGCTTATACAGTGTTAGGGTAGGCGAAGGGATGAATATAATATCGCCGTAAATATACTTATACCTACCCCTCGCATCAAGTGCTTATACAGTGTTAGGGTACGCGAAGGGATGAATATAATATCGCCGTAAATATACTTATACCTACCCCTCGCATCAAGTGCTTATACAGTGTTAGGGTACGCGAAGGGATGAATATAATAGGGTCGTAGATATACTTATACCTACCCCTCGCATCAAGTGCTTATACAGTGTTAGGGTACGCGAAGGGATGAATATAATATCGCCGTAAATATACTTATACCTACCCCTCGCATCAAGTGCTTATACAGTGTTAGGGTACGCGAAGGGATGAATATAATATCGCCGTAAATATACTTATACCTACCCCTCGCATCAAGTGCTTATACAGTGTTAGGGTACGCGAAGGGATGAATATAATATCGCCGTAAAAATACTTATACCTACCCCTTGCATTAAGTGCTTATACAGTATTAGGGTACAGGAAAGGATGAATATAATATCGCCGTAAATATACTTATACCTACCCCTCGAATCAAGTGCTTATACAGTGTTAGGGTACGCGAAGGGATGAATATAATATCGCCGTAAATATACTTATACCTACCCCTCGCATCAAGTGCTTATACAGTATTAGGGTACGCGAAGGGATGAATATAATAGGGTCGTAGATATACTTATACCTACCCCTCGCATCAAGTGCTTATACAGTGTTAGGGTACGCGAAGGGATGAATATAATATCGCCGTAAATATACTTATACCTACCCCTCGCATCAAGTGCTTATACAGTGTTAGGGTACGCGAAGGGATGAATATAATATCGCCGTAAATATACTTATACCTACCCCTTGCATCAAGTGCTTATACAGTGTTAGGGTACGCGAAGGGATGAATATAATATCGCCGTAAATATACTTATACCTACCCCTTGCATCAAGTGCTTATACAGTATTAGGGTACAGGAAAGGATGAATATAATATCGCCGTAAATATACTTATACCTACCCCTCGCATCAAGTGCTTATACAGTGTTAGGGTACGCGAAGGGATGAATATAATATCGCCGTAAATATACTTATACCTACCCCTCGCATCAAGTGCTTATACAGTGTTAGGGTACGCGAAGGGATGAATATAATATTGCCGTAAATATACTTATACCTACCCCTTGCATCAAGTGCTTATACAGTATTAGGGTACAGGAAAGGATGAATATAATATCGCCGTAAATATACTTATACCTACCCCTCGCATCAAGTGCTTATACAGTGTTAGGGTACGCGAAGGGATGAATATAATATCGCCGTAAATATACTTATACCTACCCCTCGCATCAAGTGCTTATACAGTGTTAGGGTACGCGAAGGGATGAATATAATATCGCCGTAAATATACTTATACCTACCCCTCGCATCAAGTGCTTATACAGTATTAGGGTACGCGAAGGGATGAATATAATAGGGTCGTAGATATACTTATACCTACCCCTCGCATCAAGTGCTTATACAGTGTTAGGGTAGGCGAAGGGATGAATATAATATCGCCGTAAATATACTTATACCTACCCCTCGCATCAAGTGCTTATACAGTGTTAGGGTACGCGAAGGGATGAATATAATATCGCCGTAAATATACTTATACCTACCCCTCGCATCAAGTGCTTATACAGTGTTAGGGTACGCGAAGGGATGAATATAATAGGGTCGTAGATATACTTATACCTACCCCTCGCATCAAGTGCTTATACAGTGTTAGGGTACGCGAAGGGATGAATATAATATCGCCGTAAATATACTTATACCTACCCCTCGCATCAAGTGCTTATACAGTGTTAGGGTACGCGAAGGGATGAATATAATATCGCCGTAAATATACTTATACCTACCCCTCGCATCAAGTGCTTATACAGTGTTAGGGTACGCGAAGGGATGAATATAATAACGCCGTAAATATACTTATACCTACCCCTTGCATCAAGTGCTTATACAGTATTAGGGTACAGGAAAGGATGAATATAATATCGCCGTAAATATACTTATACCTACCCCTCGCATCAAGTGCTTATACAGTGTTAGGGTACGCGAAGGGATGAATATAATATCGCCGTAAATATACTTATACCTACCCCTCGCATCAAGTGCTTATACAGTATTAGGGTACGGGAAGGGATGAATATAATAGGGTCGTAGATATACTTATACCTACCCCTCGCATCAAGTGCTTATACAGTGTTAGGGTACGCGAAGGGATGAATATAATATCGCCGTAAATATACTTATACCTACCCCTCGCATCAAGTGCTTATACAGTGTTAGGGTACGCGAAGGGATGAATATAATATCGCCGTAAATATACTTATACCTACCCCTCGCATCAAGTGCTTATACAGTGTTAGGGTACGCGAAGGGATGAATATAATATCGCCGTAAATATACTTATACCTACCCCTCGCATCAAGTGCTTATACAGTGTTAGGGTACGCGAAGGGATGAATATAATATCGCCGTAAATATACTTATACCTACCCCTCGCATCAAGTGCTTATACAGTGTTAGGGTACGCGAAGGGATGAATATAATATCGCCGTAAATATACTTATACCTACCCCTCGCATCAAGTGCTTATACAGTGTTAGGGTACGCGAAGGGATGAATATAATATTGCCGTAAATATACTTATACCTACCCCTTGCATCAAGTGCTTATACAGTATTAGGGTACAGGAAAGGATGAATATAATATCGCCGTAAATATACTTATACCTACCCCTCGCATCAAGTGCTTATACAGTGTTAGGGTACGCGAAGGGATGAATATAATATCGCCGTAAATATACTTATACCTACCCCTCGCATCAAGTGCTTATACAGTATTAGGGTACGCGAAGGGATGAATATAATAGGGTCGTAGATATACTTATACCTACCCCTCGCATCAAGTGCTTATACAGTGTTAGGGTACGCGAAGGGATGAATATAATATCGCCGTAAATATACTTATACCTACCCCTCGCATCAAGTGCTTATACAGTGTTAGGGTACGCGAAGGGATGAATATAATATCGCCGTAAATATACTTATACCTACCCCTCGCATCAAGTGCTTATACAGTGTTAGGGTACGCGAAGGGATGAATATAATATCGCCGTAAATATACTTATACCTACCCCTCGCATCAAGTGCTTATACAGTGTTAGGGTACGCGAAGGGATGAATATAATATCGCCGTAAATATACTTATACCTACCCCTCGCATCAAGTGCTTATACAGTGTTAGGGTACGCGAAGGGATGAATATAATATCGCCGTAAATATACTTATACCTACCCCTCGCATCAAGTGCTTATACAGTGTTAGGGTACGCGAAGGGATGAATATAATATTGCCGTAAATATACTTATACCTACCCCTTGCATCAAGTGCTTATACAGTATTAGGGTACAGGAAAGGATGAATATAATATCGCCGTAAATATACTTATACCTACCCCTCGCATCAAGTGCTTATACAGTGTTAGGGTACGCGAAGGGATGAATATAATATCGCCGTAAATATACTTATACCTACCCCTCGCATCAAGTGCTTATACAGTGTTAGGGTACGCGAAGGGATGAATATAATATCGCCGTAAATATACTTATACCTACCCCTCGCATCAAGTGCTTATACAGTGTTAGGGTACGCGAAGGGATGAATATAATATCGCCGTAATTATACTTATACCTACCCCTCGCATCAAGTGCTTATACAGTGTTAGGGTACGCGAAGGGATGAATATAATATCGCCGTAAATATACTTATACCTACCCCTCGCATCAAGTGCTTATACAGTGTTAGGGTACGCGAAGGGATGAATATAATATTGCCGTAAATATACTTATACCTACCCCTTGCATCAAGTGCTTATTCAGTATTAGGGTACAGGAAAGGATGAATATAATATCGCCGTAAATATACTTATACCTACCCCTCGCATCAAGTGCTTATACAGTGTTAGGGTACGCGAAGGGATGAATATAATATCGCCGTAAATATACTTATACCTACCCCTCGCATCAAGTGCTTATACAGTGTTAGGGTACGCGAAGGGATGAATATAATATCGCCGTAAATATACTTATACCTACCCCTCGCATCAAGTGCTTATACAGTATTAGGGTACACGAAGGGATGAATATAATAGGGTCGTAGATATACTTATACCTACCCCTCGCATCAAGTGCTTATACAGTGTTAGGGTAGGCGAAGGGATGAATATAATATCGCCGTAAATATACTTATACCTACCCCTCGCATCAAGTGCTTATACAGTGTTAGGGTACGCGAAGGGATGAATATAATATCGCCGTAAATATACTTATACCTACCCCTCGCATCAAGTGCTTATACAGTGTTAGGGTACGCGAAGGGATGAATATAATAGGGTCGTAGATATACTTATACCTACCCCTCGCATCAAGTGCTTGTACAGTGTTAGGGTACGCGAAGGGATGAATATAATATCGCCGTAAATATACTTATACCTACCCCTCGCATCAAGTGCTTATACAGTGTTAGGGTACGCGAAGGGATGAATATAATATCGCCGTAAATATACTTATACCTACCCCTCGCATCAAGTGCTTATACAGTGTTAGGGTACGCGAAGGGATGAATATAATATCGCCGTAAATATACTTATACCTACCCCTTGCATCAAGTGCTTATACAGTATTAGGGTACAGGAAAGGATGAATATAATATCGCCGTAAATATACTTATACCTACCCCTCGAATCAAGTGCTTATACAGTGTTAGGGTACGCGAAGGGATGAATATAATATCGCCGTAAATATACTTATACCTACCCCTCGCATCAAGTGCTTATACAGTATTAGGGTACGCGAAGGGATGAATATAATAGGGTCGTAGATATACTTATACCTACCCCTCGCATCAAGTGCTTATACAGTGTTAGGGTACGCGAAGGGATGAATATAATATCGCCGTAAATATACTTATACCTACCCCTCGCATCAAGTGCTTATACAGTGTTAGGGTACGCGAAGGGATGAATATAATATCGCCGTAAATATACTTATAACTACCTCTCGCATCAAGTGCTTATACAGTGTTAGGGTACGCGAAGGGATGAATATAATATCGCCGTAAATATACTTATACCTACCCCTCGCATCAAGTGCTTATACAGTGTTAGGGTACGCGAAGGGATGAATATAATATCGCCGTAAATATACTTATACCTACCCCTCGCATCAAGTGCTTATACAGTGTTAGGGTACGCGAAGGGATGAATATAATATCGCCGTAAATATACTTATACCTACCCCTCGCATCAAGTGCTTATACAGTGTTAGGGTACGCGAAGGGATGAATATAATATCGCCGTAAATATACTTATACCTACCCCTCGCATCAAGTGCTTATACAGTGTTAGGGTACGCGAAGGGATGAATATAATATTGCCGTAAATATACTTATACCTACCCCTTGCATCAAGTGCTTATACAGTATTAGGGTACAGGAAAGGATGAATATAATATCGCGGTAAATATACTTATACCTACCCCTTGCATCAAGTGCTTATACAGTGTTAGGGTACGCGAAGGGATGAATATAATATCGCCGTAAATATACTTATACCTACCCCTCGCATCAAGTGCTTATACAGTATTAGGGTACGCGAAGGGATGAATATAATAGGGTCGTAGATATACTTATACCTACCCCTCGCATCAAGTGCTTATACAGTGTTAGGGTACGCGAAGGGATGAATATAATATCGCCGTAAATATACTTATACCTACCCCTCGCATCAAGTGCTTATACAGTGTTAGGGTACGCGAAGGGATGAATATAATATCGCCGTAAATATACTTATACCTACCCCTCGCATCAAGTGCTTATACAGTGTTAGGGTACGCGAAGGGATGAATATAATATCGCCGTAAATATACTTATACCTACCCCTTGCATCAAGTGCTTATACAGTATTAGGGTACAGGAAAGGATGAATATAATATCGCCGTAAATATACTTATACCTACCCCTCGAATCAAGTGCTTATACAGTGTTAGGGTACGCGAAGGGATGAATATAATATCGCCGTAAATATACTTATACCTACCCCTCGCATCAAGTGCTTATACAGTATTAGGGTACGCGAAGGGATGAATATAATAGGGTCGTAGATATACTTATACCTACCCCTCGCATCAAGTGCTTATACAGTGTTAGGGTACGCGAAGGGATGAATATAATATCGCCGTAAATATACTTATACCTACCCCTCGCATCAAGTGCTTATACAGTGTTAGGGTACGCGAAGGGATGAATATAATATCGCCGTAAATATACTTATACCTACCCCTCGCATCAAGTGCTTATACAGTGTTAGGGTACGCGAAGGGATGAATATAATATCGCCGTAAATATACTTATACCTACCCCTCGCATCAAGTGCTTATACAGTGTTAGGGTACGCGAAGGGATGAATATAATATCGCCGTAAATATACTTATACCTACCCCTCGCATCAAGTGCTTATACAGTGTTAGGGTACGCGAAGGGATGAATATAATATCGCCGTAAATATACTTATACCTACCCCTCGCATCAAGTGCTTATACAGTGTTAGGGTACGCGAAGGGATGAATATAATATCGCCGTAAATATACTTATACCTACCCCTCGCATCAAGTGCTTATACAGTGTTAGGGTACGCGAAGGGATGAATATAATATTGCCGTAAATATACTTATACCTACCCCTTGCATCAAGTGCTTATACAGTATTAGGGTACAGGAAAGGATGAATATAATATCGCCGTAAATATACTTATACCTACCCCTTGCATCAAGTGCTTATACAGTGTTAGGGTACGCGAAGGGATGAATATAATATCGCCGTAAATATACTTATACCTACCCCTCGCATCAAGTGCTTATACAGTATTAGGGTACGCGAAGGGATGAATATAATAGGGTCGTAGATATACTTATACCTACCCCTCGCATCAAGTGCTTATACAGTGTTAGGGTACGCGAAGGGATGAATATAATATCGCCGTAAATATACTTATACCTACCCCTCGCATCAAGTGCTTATACAGTGTTAGGGTACGCGAAGGGATGAATATAATATCGCCGTAAATATACTTATACCTACCCCTCGCATCAAGTGCTTATACAGTGTTAGGGTACGCGAAGGGATGAATATAATATCGCCGTAAATATACTTATACCTACCCCTCGCATCAAGTGCTTATACAGTGTTAGGGTACGCGAAGGGATGAATATAATATCGCCGTAAATATACTTATACCTACCCCTCGCATCAAGTGCTTATACAGTGTTAGGGTACGCGAAGGGATGAATATAATATCGCCGTAAATATACTTATACCTACCCCTCGCATCAAGTGCTTATACAGTGTTAGGGTACGCGAAGGGATGAATATAATATTGCCGTAAATATACTTATACCTACCCCTTGCATCAAGTGCTTATACAGTATTAGGGTACAGGAAAGGATGAATATAATATCGCCGTAAATATACTTATACCTACCCCTTGCATCAAGTGCTTATACAGTGTTAGGGTACGCGAAGGGATGAATATAATATCGCCGTAAATATACTTATACCTACCCCTCGCATCAAGTGCTTATACAGTATTAGGGTACGCGAAGGGATGAATATAATAGGGTCGTAGATATACTTATACCTACCCCTCGCATCAAGTGCTTATACAGTGTTAGGGTACGCGAAGGGATGAATATAATATCGCCGTAAATATACTTATACCTACCCCTCGCATCAAGTGCTTATACAGTATTAGGGTACAGGAAAGGATGAATATAATATCGCCGTAAATATACTTATACCTACCCCTCGCATCAAGTGCTTATACAGTGTTAGGGTACGCGAAGGGATGAATATAATATCGCCGTAAATATACTTATACCTACCCCTCGCATCAAGTGCTTATACAGTGTTAGGGTACGCGAAGGGATGAATATAATATCGCCGTAAATATACTTATACCTACCCCTTGCATCAAGTGCTTATACAGTATTAGGGTACAGGAAAGGATGAATATAATATCGCCGTAAATATACTTATACCTACCCCTCGCATCAAGTGCTTATACAGTGTTAGGGTACGCGAAGGGATGAATATAATATCGCCGTAAATATACTTATACCTACCCCTCGCATCAAGTGCTTATACAGTGTTAGGGTACGCGAAGGGATGAATATAATATCGCCGTAAATATACTTATACCTACCCCTTGCATCAAGTGCTTATACAGTATTAGGGTACAGGAAAGGATGAATATAATATCGCCGTAAATATACTTATACCTAAACCAAAATCAAATGATTATAAACTCTTAAGGTACGGGAGGGAAGAATATAATAGGGCCGTAGATATACTTATACCTACCCCTCGCATCAAGTGCCTATACAGTGTTAGGGTACGCGAAGGGATGAATATAATATCGCCGTAAATATACTTATACCTACCCCTCGCATCAAGTGCCTATACAGTGTTAGGGTACGCGAAGGGATGAATATAATAGGGCCGTAGATATACTTATACCTACCCCTCGTATCAAGTGCCTATACAGTGTTAGGGTACGCGAAGGGATGAATATAATATCGCCGTAAATATACTTATACCTACCCCTCGCATCAAGTGCCTATACAGTGTTAGGGTACGCGAAGGGATGAATATAATATCGCCGTAAATATACTTATACCTACCCCTCGTATCAAGTGCCTATACAGTGTTAGGGTACGCGAAGGGATGAATATAATATCGCCGTAAATATACTTATACCCACCCCTCGCATCAAGTGCTTATACAGTGTTAGGGTACGCGAAGGGATGAATATAATATTGCCGTAAATATACTTATACCTACCCCTCGCATCAAGTGCTTATACAGTGTTAGGGTACGCGAAGGGATGAATATAATATCGCCGTAAATATACTTATACCTACCCCTCGTATCAAGTGCCTATACAGTGTTAGGGTACGCGAAGGGATGAATATAATATCGCCGTAAATATACTTATACCTACCCCTCGCATCAAGTGCCTATACAGTGTTAGGGTACGCGAAGGGATGAATATAATATCGCCGTAAATATACTTATACCTACCCCTCGCATCAAGTGCCTATACAGTGTTAGGGTACGCGAAGGGATGAATATAATAGGGCCGTAAATATACTTATACCTACCCCTCGCATCAAGTGCCTATACAGTGTTAGGGTACGCGAAGGGATGAATATAATATCGCCGTAAATATACTTATACCTACCCCTCGCATCAAGTGCCTATACAGTGTTAGGGTACGCGAAGGGATGAATATAATAGGGCCGTAGATATGCTTATACCTACCCCTCGCATCAAGTGCCTATACAGTGTTAGGGTACGCGAAGGGATGAATATAATAGGGCCGTAGATATGCTTATACCTAAACCAAAATCAAATGATTATAAACTGTTAAGGTACGGGAGGGAAGAATATAATAGGGCAGAGTCCCTTCCTGGAGAAAACTGTCTCAGCATCCTCAAGGTACATTAATCCTGCTTTAGTACAAGCTTCCTAAGAGGAAGATAACACGGTAATGCCTTACAGGTTGTAAAGGCAACCGCGCCCCAAAGTAATTCTTGTATGGGTGTTCTATAATAATTGTTGCAACTTTGGTGATAATAGCAACGGAAATGTTGGCAGTACTGTTCTCGCGGGGTTTTATCTGCTCTAAGCGCATTAAGTGAGCATTGGCTAGCGGATTTTAACGTTTATGTACCTACATACATCCGGCTTAACTAAGGTCCCCACTTTATATATTCCTCTACGTAATGTACGCCCAAACAGTATCGAGAACCACAATGGTGCAGGTGGACAAAAGAACCGCATCACTTACAAAGGCCGGTTACTTATAATATATTATTCAACTAAAGGAATTCTACTCAATATTTATAATAATTAGAGTGTACAAAATTAACAAATTTTGTTAATACATTTTAATAGAGCTAGTTGTAACATACAAAACTGTCACACACACACACACACACACATACACACACACACACACACACACACACACACACACACACACACACACACACACACACACACACACTTTTGTTCAGTTTACACATCATATGACTTCTATAACACTTCTATACACTTCATATACACTTCTATAACAGTATGTTATTCATTGTACACATCATGTTATGCTTGCTTGTGTGATTTGTGAAGATATATGTTTGCGGCTTGTGGAAAGACTGTATGTATTCTCTTTGTCTGTATATCGTGGTTCATCATATGATGTGCGTGCTACAGCTGACTTAGGTTAGAAGTAAGATTACTAACTAATGTTCGCTTGCGTGTGATTTTACTCTGTGTATTGTTTTATGTTATTATTACATGATAAATAATGTCGTTTTAAAAAAGGACTTGGTCGAGGAAAGTGACTTCCTATACGTGTAAAGAATGCAATGTTCATAATAATTATACAAAAACCTCTTTACCACAAACTATCTTCATTTTACCCTTATGTACATTTCAGTTACCAAGTAACCATCCTCAGAAGGATAACATAGAAAGACTCAAAGAATCTTCCCTTTGCGACTCCTATACAAAGAGTTGCCCCTCTGAGGATGGTTACTTGGAAACCAAAATGTACATAAGGGTAACATAAAGACGTTTGTGGTAAAGAGGTTTTTGTGTATTTATTCTTAAATTCGACCACAGTATATCCCTAATAAATAGTAATGCAATGTTCCATTGTGTATACATCCTTGCTTCAAAGACTATCATACACAAAACATTTTTTGAATTTAATTATTTGCAAATTAATGGTGTGTCTTATTTTTAATATGTTATATGTGGACTTTTATTTGTTTAATCTAAAGTTATTAGAATTGTAATTTTATAATTTTTGAAAATACTATTGGTTAACTTTGTTTGTACTCCTGTGAGTACTACAGAGTATATACAAGTGTTCTATATAATATATCCAGTAAGTACTACAGAGTATATACAAGTGTACTATATAATATATCCAGTAAGTACTACAGAGTATATACAAGTGTTCTATATAATATATCCAGTAAGTACTACAGAGTATATACAAGTGTTCTATATAATATATCCAGTAAGTACTACAGAGTATATACAAGTGTACTATATAATATATCATGTGAGTACTACAGAGTATATACAAGTGTTCTATATAATATATCCAGTAAGTTCTACAGAGTATATACAAGTGTTCTATATAATATATCATGTAAGTACTACAGAGTATATACAAGTGTACTATATAATATATCATGTGAGTACTACAGAGTATATACAAGTGTTCTATATAATATACCCAGTAAGTACTACAGAGTATATACAAGTGTACTATATAATATATCATGTGAGTACTACAGAGTATATACAAGTGTTCTATATAATATATCATGTGAGTACTACAGAGTATATACAAGTGTTCTATATAATATATCATGTGAGTACTACAGAGTATATACAAGTGTTCTATATAATATATCATGTGAGTACTACAGAGTATATACAAGTGTACTATATAATATATCATGTGAATACTACAGAGTATATACAAGTGTTCTATATAATATAACATGTGAGTACTACAGAGTATATACAAGTGTACTATATAATATATCATGTGAGTACTACAGAGTATATACAAGTGTTCTATATAATATATCATGTGAGTACTACAGAGTATATACAAGTGTACTATATAATATATCATGTGAGTACTACAGAGTATGTACAAGTGTACTATATAATATATCATGTGAGTACTACAGAGTATATACAAGTGTTCTATATAATATATCATGTGAGTACTACAGAGTATATACAAGTGTTCTATATAATATATCCAGTAAGTTCTACAGAGTATATACAAGTGTTCTATATAATATATCATGTAAGTACTACAGAGTATATACAAGTGTACTATATAATATATCATGTGAGTACTACAGAGTATATACAAGTGTTCTATATAATATATCATGTGAGTACTACAGAGTATATACAAGTGTTCTATATAATATATCCAGTAAGTTCTACAGAGTATATACAAGTGTTCTATATAATATATCATGTAAGTACTACAGAGTATATACAAGTGTACTATATAATATATCATGTGAGTACTACAGAGTATATACAAGTGTTCTATATAATATACCCAGTAAGTACTACAGAGTATATACAAGTGTACTATATAATATATCATGTGAGTACTACAGAGTATATACAAGTGTTCTATATAATATATCATGTGAGTACTACAGAGTATATACAAGTGTTCTATATATCATGTGAGTACTACAGAGTATATACAAGTGTTCTATATAATATATCATGTGAGTACTACAGAGTATATACAAGTGTACTATATAATATATCATGTGAGTACTACAGAGTATATACAAGTGTACTATATAATATATCATGTGAGTACTACAGAGTATGTACAAGTGTACTATATAATATATCATGTGAGTACTACAGAGTATATACAAGTGTACTATATAATATATCATGTGAGTACTACAGAGTATATACAAGTGTACTATATAATATATCATATGAGTACTACAGAGTATATACAAGTGTACTATATAATATATCATGTGAGTACTACAGAGTATATACAAGTGTTCTATATAATATATCATGTGAGTACTACAGAGTATATACAAGTTTTCTATATAATATATCATGTGAATACTACAGAGTATATACAAGTGTTCTATATAATATATCATGTGAGTACTACAGAGTATATACAAGTGTACTATATAATATATCATGTGAGTACTACAGAGTATGTACAAGTGTACTATATAATATATCATGTGAGTACTACAGAGTATATACAAGTGTACTATATAATATATCATGTGAGTACTACAGAGTATATACAAGTGTTCTATATAATATATCATGTGAGTACTGCAGAGTATATACAAGTGTTCTATATAATATATCATGTGAGTACTACAGAGTATATACAAGTGTTCTATATAATATATCATGTGAGTACTGCAGAGTATATACAAGTGTTCTATATAATATATCATGTGAGTACTACAGAGTATATACAAGTGTACTATATAATATATCATGTGAGTACTACAGAGTATGTACAAGTGTACTATATAATATATCATGTGAGTACTACAGAGTATATACAAGTGTACTATATAATATATCATGTGAGTACTACAGAGTATATACAAGTGTTCTATATAATATATCCAGTAAGTTCTACAGAGTATATACAAGTGTTCTATATAATATATCATGTAAGTACTACAGAGTATATACAAGTGTACTATATAATATATCATGTGAGTACTACAGAGTATATACAAGTGTACTATATAATATATCATGTGAGTACTACAGAGTATATACAAGTGTACTATATAATATATCATGTGAGTACTACAGAGTATATACAAGTGTTCTATATAATATATCATGTGAGTACTACAGAGTATATACAAGTGTTCTATATAATATATCATGTGAGTACTACAGAGTATATACAAGTGTTCTATATAATATATCATGTGAGTACTACAGAGTATATACAAGTGTTCTATATAATATATCATGTGAGTACTACAGAGTATATAATATGTCCAGTAAGTACTTAGCAAAACGTTTTCCGTTAATATCCAATGCAGGCACATTATGCGTAAGTGTTATAATGTTGGTGTTTAAAATATAATAAAATGAATGTATTTTTCTTTATGGCCATGTTTATACAATTTGCAAGGAAGGAACAGACCGGGCCCCATAAATACTGGAGACATTATTCAGGAATAGACTATGGGCTACAATCATGCAAATGCCACATTCAGATGAACTCGCAAAGCCGTGGAGCGCACCTCTTCACATTTCGCGCCCGTAATGAAAATTAAATCCTCCTTTTTATAACTGGAGAGAAATGATTTACGTTTGAATAAACACAGGGCCTTCTAAGCTCCATACGCTCTGAATGTGCTTTTTAAAACAAAAAACTCTCGCTTTATTAACATTGGGACGGCTTTGACATTCCGTTCGCTGAATAATCTCGTTCTACTTGAAAACAGAGTCAGACGTTGTGTTTTCATTTTGAAAGAAATTTAAACAAACAGGGAAGTGCGTCGCGGAATTACAGAGCCGTCGTTGATTCTATGTGTGTTTAACATTATACGTAATGGATTTGTCGTCGGCTGTAAAGCATTATACCAATGGGAAATTCGGTTTATTGAAGAATTAAAGAGAATTGATGAGGGATATTTATCGGGAATCAGGTGAGACTTGATCTGAGAAAATGATCTACATGTTATCAATTGTCACGTATAAAAATAAAACTACCTTACTGTAATCATATACTTATAAAACCCTATACTTTTAAAATACCCCGCTCTTACACAATATTTGGCATAATGATTTACATTTCAATTAAAAAAGCAACTCGAGAGAACTTCATCTGTTTTATTAAATCATTAAGCATTAAATACTTGCGCGATATTAAAACAGAACCGTAATAATAACAACGGAAGTGTTTAACGACGGGACATGAAAGCATTCGCGGAGTTTACGGCAGTGCAAGATAAGAAATACGACGGACGAATGTGAATCGGGCGTTGTGGGAATTACTTTATCGGTCACAATCCGTGAGCAGGGATTCCAGATATAACGGATTCAATAGACAAGGGGGATCAGAATAGTGCCCCAAGCTCGCTTCAGCTATAATCTGAAGAGATTTGAATATATGCCCTTAGTTACTTTGCATTTGGAGCTGTACGGTTGTCACTGGGCAAGCAGTAACAGACTGGTTGTCATGACAACGCTCAGTATTGTATTGAACTTAACTATGACACACATAAATTGTAAGCCATATTTTCTACTTTAAATCACACATAGAATCCACGACAGTTAGGAAAGTGGGAGGTAAAAGTAGCCAGTTGGGAGGTAAGATTGGTTAAGTGGGAGGTAAGATGAGGCAAGTAGGTTAGATTAGTGAATTGCGAGGTAAGATTGGTCAAGTGGCATGTTTGACTAGGCAAGTGGCATGTTAGATTAGCCAAGTGGGAGGTCATATTAGCAAAGTGGGAGGTTAGATTAGCCAATTTCGAGGAAAGATTGATCAAGTGGCATGTTAGATTAGGCAGGCGGGAGGTTAGGTTAGCCAAGGTGAGATGTGACGTTATAGTTGAACTCTGAGGACATCATAGACGCGAGAAAGACTAATGTGAAGTTATAGGAGAAATCCTTCGCAATAATTCAAGGCAAGATATTAGTAGAGAAGCAGATTCCAGGGAACTCTTGCTCCCAGGACAAGGGAGCAGCTAATTGGAATTCTCAATGTATTTCCTTGTCAAATACATATTGTCAAATACAAGGAAATATCGACGGGAATGGCTTTATAACTCACTATACACTGCCCTCATCACTTCAACGATGTAAATACTTTTCCAAAAACATTGTTACGGTTGGTGTAGTTAATTTTATGTTTTTAAAACGAATAAAAGATATAAATTTTATGGAGCAATAATGTATTAAATTGCCGAATTTTATTAAATCGAATGAAAGGATTTAAGTGGAAGCTTATCTTTACGCTTTGCCGTAATAGCAACAAAGGAATCTCTGAGTTTAGTCGACATACATAAAAACCGTTATGTAGTAGCAGTACATATTATCTCATACTGTTATCTCATACTGTTATCTCGTACTGTTATCTCGTACTGTTATCTCATACTGTTATCTCGTACTGTTATCTCGTACTGTTATCTCGTACTGTTATCTCGTACTGTTATCTCGTACTGTTATCTCGTACTGTTATCTCATACTGTTATCTCGTACTGTTATCTCGTACTGTTATCTCATACTGTTATCTCGTACTGTTATCTCATACTGTTATCTCGTACTGTTATCTCGTACTGTTATCTCATACTGTTATCTCGTACTGTTATCTCGTACTGTTATCTCGTACTGTTATCTCGTACTGTTATCTCGTACTGTTATCTCGTACTGTTATCTCATACTGTTATCTCGTACTGTTATCTCGTACTGTTATCTCGTACTGTTATCTCGTACTGTTATCTCGTACTGTTATCTCATACTGTTATCTCGTACTGTTATCTCATACTGTTATCTCGTACTGTTATCTCGTACTGTTATCTCATACTGTTATCTCGTACTGTTATCTCGTACTGTTATCTCGTACTGTTATCTCGTACTGTTATCTCGTACTGTTATCTCGTACTGTTATCTCATACTGTTATCTCGTACTGTTATCTCGTACTGTTATCTCGTACTGTTATCTCGTACTGTTATCTCGTACTGTTATCTCATACTGTTATCTCATACTGTTATCTCATACTGTTATCTCGTACTGTTATCTCGTACTGTTATCTCATACTGTTATCTCGTACTGTTATCTCGTACTGTTATCTCGTACTGTTATCTCGTACTGTTATCTCGTACTGTTATCTCATACTGTTATCTCATACTGTTATCTCGTACTGTTATCTCGTACTGTTATCTCGTACTGTTATCTCGTACTGTTATCTCGTACTGTTATCTCGTACTGTTATCTCATACTGTTATCTCGTACTGTTATCTCGTACTGTTATCTCGTACTGTTATCTCGTACTGTTATCTCGTACTGTTATCTCGTACTGTTATCTCATACTGTTATCTCGTACTGTTATCTCGTACTGTTATCTCATACTGTTATCTCATACTGTTATCTCGTACTGTTATCTCGTACTGTTATCTCGTACTGTTATCTCGTACTGTTATCTCATACTGTTATCTCGTACTGTTATCTCGTACTGTTATCTCGTACTGCTTACGTATTTCCTCCGTTCGCAAGTGTTCTAATGGGACAGAAGCCCTGGAGAGGGTTAGTTTTGGAAATTTATTTATACTTGTTTACCCAAATAAATACTCTTTAATTATGTAGACTGCTTTAAAGGTTAACGTACACTTTGATGGTATGCATGGGACTTTAAGACTCTGTACGCATGGTACAGAGTTCACACTGACAGTTTAAGGGAGAGTCATGATGGAGTGGGAGACGTGACGCACCCGGACATAGACCCATCACCTACTTGTCTTAGTCTACCTAACGTTATCAAGTAATACTTAGTACAGTTTAAGGGAGAGTCATGATGGAGTGGGAGACGTGACGCACCCGGACATAGACCCATCACCTACTTGTCTTAGTCTACCTAACGTTATCAAGTAATACTTAGTACAGTTTAAGGGAGAGTCATGATGGAGTGGGAGACGTGACGCACCCGGACATAGACCCATCACCTACTTGTCTTAGTCTACCTAACGTTATCAAGTAATACTTAGTACAGTTTAAGGGAGAGTCATGATGGAGTGGGAGACGTGACGCACCCGGACATAGACCCATCACCTACTTGTCTTAGTCTACCTAACGTTATCAAGTAATACTTAGTACAGTTTAAGGGAGAGTCATGATGGAGTGGGAGACGTGACGCACCCGGACATAGACCCATCACCTACTTGTCTTAGTCTACCTAACGTTATCAAGTAATACTTAGTACAGTTTAAGGGAGAGTCATGATGGAGTGGGAGACGTGACGCACCCGGACATAGACCCATCACCTACTTGTCTTAGTCTACCTAACGTTATCAAGTAATACTTAGTACAGTTTAAGGGAGAGTCATGATGGAGTGGGAGACGTGACGCACCCGGACATAGACCTATCACCTACTTGTCTTAGTCTACCTAACGTTATCAAGTAATACTTAGTACAGTTTAAGGGAGAGTCATGATGGAGTGGGAGACGTGACGCACCCGGACATAGACCTATCACCTACTTGTCTCAGTCTACCTAACGTTATCAAGTAATACTTGGAAGGAGTTGTAAAGCGTGCTCCGACCCGATGCCATCACCCCCTATGGCATCGCAACACTGACACATGATGCACCGAAGGGTAGACCAGGGTGACGCCAGGCTCGAAGGATAACAACAGCAGAAGAGGTAAAGGTATCAACAAGAAATGCGAGAAAAGATTAACACAAACTAAGTAGAAAGCCCTAAAGCACTTGCGTTCCAAGTACACGAGAGGAAAGAGATATTGAATTAATTAGGTTTTCCGCAAACAAATGTAGACTGCAATTAAAATAATTAAATAAACTAATTGGAGGTTTCTTCTCTAATATTGGCTCTAAACCAACAGTCTGGAAGGGTAGCATGAGCGCCGGCTTACAAGAAGGGATAGGGAGAGCACCAAATCGTTCTCTACTACTCTTTGGAAGTAATTTCACTCTTCTATTCCTGCTCTACGGTGCCGCCAGAGGAAAGCGTTGCTGAAGCTCACAGCTTTTCCATGTCTAAAGTTATTTAAAACAAATTCATATCTAATCAAAACACTATAGAGAGAATAGAACAAGAAGTGAATACTAAGAAGAACACTAAGTGAACAAGAAAAGTCATAAAAGTACATTTAAAGACACAGCAAGAGTGGACACAGGGATCTCATGTAACTCTTGAATGAAATCTTATACAGAGAGAGTTTAGTAAACGCAGTATCGGATAAACTCTGAAGTGTGAAAATAACCTAAGCCACCCAAAAGGTGCAAAGTGATTAGAAGAAAGAAAAAAGCGACATTTTAGTAAAAGCGTAAACACAGAATAACGTTTAAAGGTATGCATAAAGTAAAGCAGAACTCATGACTCGTGTCAGATACAATTTGTATTTACACTGGGATCAGGGAAAGGAGCGCAAAGTAGCCATTAAGTGGACACAACGTGTTTAGATAAAAGCAGTGAGATAAGAGATAAAGTTACTGCGGGGTCGTGCAGTCCCGGGCTGGGCGGGGACTCTTCAATGGTCTGTTAATGCGCCCTAATACACCTAATTACAGATTACGCTAAACGACGCGAGAACGTGGCCGATGGGTTTTTGTATCATTGCTAAAGTCTGTTTGCGACAGTATGACTTCACGGAAAGATCCCGTGACACTAAAAATAGGAAATAATATCTATATCTCGTGAATAGGTAGTTAGTATACATGAAGAAGATTTGCTACACACTAAAATAAAGAGAGGTTTCAGCTACGTATTTAAACCGCTTTGAAGCGTAGTCCCACTAGCTAGGCTTTGTAACGGATTCACCCTCACGATCGTGTTCGTTCTGTCCTCGTGCTTCGTAGTTTACCGCTTTCCCGAAAAGAGGCTGTGTTAGTTGTAAGCCACTCTATAGTGTGTTTTGATAAATGGTACTCTAGAATACTTGTTAGGCCACCCTATAGTATGCTTTGTAAAACGGTACTCTATAGTACTGGTAAGGCCTCTCTATAGTGTGCTTTGTAAAATGGTACTCTATAGCACTTGCTAAGTCACTCTATAGTGTGCTTTGATAAATGGTACTCTAGAATACTTGTTAGGCCAGATTATAGTCTGGTTTGTTAAATGGTACTCTATAGTACTGGTAAGGCCTCTCTATAGTGTGGTTTGTAAAATGGTACTCTATAGCACTTGCGAAGTCACTCTATAGTGTGCTTTGATAAATGGTACTCTAGAATACTTGTTAGGCCACTCTATTGAGTGCTTTGTAAAATGGTACTCTATAGTACTTGTTAGGCCACTCTATTGAGTGTTTTGTAAAATGGTACTCTATAGCACTTGCTAAGTCACTCTATAGTGTGCTTTCATAAATTAATGGTACTCTAGAATACTTGTTAGGCCACTCTATTGAGTGCTTTGTAAAATGGTACTCTATAGCACTTGCTAAGTCACTCTATAGTGTGCTTTGATAAGTTAATGGTACTCTAGAATACTTGTTAGGCCACTCTATAGTGTGCTTTGTAAAATGGTACTCTATAGCACTTGCTAAGTCACTCTATAGTGTGCTTTGATAAGTTAATGGTACTTTAGAATACTTGTTAGGCCACTCTATAGTGTGCTTTGATAAATTAATGGTACTCTAGAATACTTGTTAGGCCACTCTATTGAGTGCTTTGTAAAATGGTACTCTATAGCACTTGCTAAGTCACTCTATAGTGTACTTTGATAAATTAATGGTAATCTAGAATACTTGTTAGGCCACTCTATTGAGTGCTTTGTAAAATGGTACTCTATAGCACTTGCTAAGTCACTCTATAGTGTACTTTGATAAATTAATGGTAATCTAGAATACTTGTTAGGCCACTCTATTGAGTGCTTTGTAAAATGGTACTCTATAGCACTTGCTAAGTCACTCTATAGTGTGCTTTGATAAATTAATGGTACTCTAGAATACTTGTTAGGCCACTCTATTGAGTGCTTTGTAAAATGGTACTCTATAGCACTTGCTAAGTCACTCTATAGTGTACTTTGATAAATTAATGGTAATCTAGAATACTTGTTAGGCCACTCTATAGTCTGGTTTGTTAAATGGTACTCTATAGTACTGGTAAGGCCTCTCTATAGTGTGGTTTGTAAAATGGTACTCTATAGCACTTGCTAAGTCACTCTATAGTGTGCTTTGATAAATGGTACTCTAGATTACTTGTTATGCCACACTATAGTCTGGTTTGTTAAATGGTACTCTATAGTACTGGTAAAGCCTCTCTATAGTGTGCTTTGTAAAATGGTACTGTATAGTACTTGTTAGGCCACACTATTGTGTGCTTTGTAAAATTGTACTCTACAGCACTTCCTAAGTCACTCTATAGTGTGCTTTGATAAATTAATGGTACTCTAGAAGACTTGTTAGGCCACTCTATAGTGTGCTTTGTAAAATGGTACTCTATAGCACTTGCTAAGTCACTCTATAGTGTGCTTTGATAAATTAATGGTACTCTATAGTACTTGTTAGGCCACACTATTGTGTGCTTTGTTAAATGGTACTCTATAGTACTTGCTAAGATACTCTATAGTGAACTTTCTTGAATGGTACTTTGTAGTACACTTGTTAAGCCACTCTGTAGTGAACTTTGTTGAATGGTACTCTATAGTACTTGTTAAACCACTCTATAGTATAATGGCACTGTTTTTTGAGGATTTAGTACCGAACAAAAGAAGGGCCCACCCTAAATAAATAACGTTGAGGTACAACCAAAGCCTATATTACGATAATTGTTTACTATACATTATTAATAACTGGCAATGTTTACCTCGCTTATAACTTTTAGTCATATCGATCTAACTACCCTGCATACAAGATGGCAGTATCGCCCCCCCCCTACCTATATCCTTAATCTTTCTCCCGCAGGAGGATAATTCGGGTTGGTACTCTTTAAGACTTGGATAACTTAGTCCTGGAGTAAGGCTACTCTAGGCACTGGCTCTGCAAACTTGAAGGCAAGATACCTTTTGTTCTACACTAGGCTGTTAAACCTCCGCCTTGAACCTTCTGCTTTCCTACAATCAGAAGCGGATAGTCCCAAACAGTCAGGATGACTATTATGGTTTTACGAATGCCTCAACTATAAAATGAGGCGTTAAAATCTTTTATTAAGGTTAAATAAAGTTTAAAATTTCGTCTCATAAGAACAGTATAGCTTGCATTCAGCATTAAACATTCCATAATGCAACACACCTCAACTCACTGGCTCAAAACTAAGAGCTTTGTTAGATGCAGCGGGAAAAGGGAAATGAAATTCTGCGGAGGCGGTTAAGCGTGGCGCCCTCAACAGTAGCTTCTTGCATAGTAGTTAAACGTCTATTGCACAATGACAGTCCCCCATCTATTCCTAACCCATCTTCCCTTATACAAGGAATATATATATATATATATATATATATATATATATATATATATATATATATATATATATATATATATATATATATGTATGTATGTGCGTGCGTGCGTGAGTGCGTGCGTGCGTGTGTGTGTGTGTGTGTGTGTGTGTGTGTGTGTGTGTGTGTGTGTGTGTGTGTGTGTGTGTGTGTGTGTGTGCGTGCGCGCGTGCGTGCGTGCGTGCGTGCGTGCGTGCGTGCGTGTGAGTGTGTGTGTGTGTGTGTGTGTGTGTGTGTGTGTGTGTGTGTGTGTGTGTGTGTGTGTGTGTGTGTGTGTGTGTGTGTGTGTGTGTGTGTGTGTGTGTGTGTGTGTGTGTGTGTGTGTGTGTGTGTGTGTGTGTGTGTGTGTGTGTGTGTGTGTGTGTGTGTGTGTGTGTGTGTGTGTGTGTGTGTGTGTGTGTGTACGGAGATGGACAAAACAGTCTCAAAGTTGAAGATTTTGAACTTAGTAAAATCTTTTTAAAATATTTTTTAAAGAGTTTAAAAATGAAACCGCTGCTATGGAGAGAAGCGGACAAGCCAGGTTCACTATCTGGTTGAGTAAACAAGGCCAGTCCAAAGGGTCGATTTTGTTCACGAATCAAAGCAACTAAGAAAGAATTAATTTGTTCTTCTAACATATAAAGTTAAAATTAAATTTATTTTTGTTATTTATTAAAAAAAAACTTAAAAAGAAATTAGAAAATAAAAGTAAACAACAAAATATTGTACAATAAAATTTATAAAATAATTGTAATTAATAAATGGTTGAATTAATGCTCCAAAAATTATAACAGTGTCAAGAGCGGGCGAAAATAGTTTCGAGTGCCGTTAAATCGTACAACGGAGTGGGATAGAACTGTCATTCAAGTTGGTAACAAAATCTCAAGTTATGAAATAGACCATGGTGTTAAGAAATATCCCAATGTTACACCATAAGTGACATTTTAAAGCAGCAGCTAAAAAACGAGCCCAGATCTACGAAAGAAGGTTCAATAGGACAATTTGTTGTAAGTCAAGACAAAGCTTTGATAAAGAAATAAACCGCGTAGCGGAGCTAGTGAGGACTGGAGACGGAGATCAGTTCTCGTGACGGGGACGTTTTTCCGGAGATCCAGGATGCTGTTCCGTGGCAAATCAAACCCAAGATGGACGTAGAGATGGTCTGCCTTCGAGCGCCCGCGATTTCAAATTTTAACTTCTTCACGATGTAAAAAATTAAAGTATTAAAGGCGGCTCTAAAATCGATCAGTTGCGATTACAAGATACCAGAGTCCAAGAAAATCCTGAGGGAGAAGAGGAGCGATCCCAGTGAAAGTTTTTGGAACAAGTCTGAATGTTAATAGCAAATTAAACATTTATTAAATTTTGTAAATTTTTTAAAATCATAGATTCAAATTTCTTCACTTATTGAAAATTAACAATTAAAAAATATATAAGCAAATGACTCTTCCTTAAATAGCATTACAAGTGGTGGTCATGAAATATAAATTGTTCAAGTATAAAAATACAAGTTCTAAAATCCCAAGATTAAAGTTACATCAAGTTTTAACAAGTTGGCGTTTAACAAAGTGAAAGCATAATATATTCAAAATGAATAGTAACATAATTTACTTAAAGTCAATATAAGTAAAAGAATAAGTTATTCAGAAAAAAAATATTAATAAATCATTTAGTACTCAAGCTAATATAGCTTGCTTCGTGCCCATGTATCGTATCTTGAACATCTAGCATCAAATAACTGTAAAGATGTAAATCCAGTAAAAGTGCTTCTAAAATCCTTCAGATTTATGTTCGGGAGCACAAATATAAATTAAACACGAAGGCACTAGGAAATAATATTGCCTGTTACTTCTACAAATGATTAAATGGACATAAAATAAAATAAATTGGTATAAATTATTCTTCTGTTGTATTTAAATATGTATGTAAACTTATGCGTGTGATTTTAACTCTAAAAAGCCACAATGTTCTCACAATGACTACAAGTGTTAGACACGTTTAAATAATAGTCTTATTAAATTGCAAAGATTACATGAACATTTTTGAACTTTATAAACCATTCAAGTGTATTTCACGATTAAAGAATTACTTATTAATATTAAAATAAATAACGAAAATTCAATGGAATTTAAGGGAGAATTGTGTAATATTTTGAAAAAGCAAAATTTTATTTTATATTTTAATTTTCATTTAGTTAAAACAAGTTAAAACAATAAATGGTTAAAATTATATTATAACCATCCTGTGGTAAATGTACTAAATAAAATTTCTGAACTTTTTCCATCCAGCAACAAGAGTAAAATTAAATAATTCAATTGAACTAGCAAAAAAGATTCATAATAATTATTCTTGCAATAAAAACGTAACAGATAAATTTACAGTTGAGTTAATATTTACATACTGAGTATAAACATTTTGGTTGGCTATTTAAACAAAGTCCAGTGATTTATCCACCTTCATGGATAAGTCGTGTGGAATCATATTTTGACCGCGGTTGAACTGGCGCGTTTCGGCCCTGCAGTGTCCATCCTCAACAGGTGCAGCTTACGCGTAAAGGAGGTTACGTTGTTGGTAGGGTGTGGAACGCGAAATTCGGGGATATTCTCCCAGAGAAGGGTGCAAAAGTTTTGGAATACTCACAGACAATCTAATGCATCAGAGATTTCTACACCACTAAAATTGAAGAATAGCAATATTTAAAATATATAGGAAAACCAGTGAAAAACAGCTGTTTCAATTGTTAGAATAATTTTCCGGTGTATCCAGTATAACTAGTTCATAGTGTCGACAGAAGAGTTCGTATTTAAACAATATGGTTGTTACAATGGATTTAGCTTCAATGGTTTTTATGCTTTAATTGTATTTTGGAATCAGGAGATTTAGATCCTTAACAGCCCTAAATCTTTGTAGGACATTTAAGGAGATATGAATTTCTTCAAGTAACCAGTATATACAACTTACTATACCTTACCAACTTAAACTAAAAAAGGTTGTTTGGAATAAACATTAAAAAACGTGTTTAAATGGGATTCGTTAGTAGGCCTATATTAACGATTTATAAATGAATAATTACTCTTTAAATGCAAATAAAAAATACAACAATTTGTCTACATCTAACTGTTAGCAGGCCACCTGTTGTGTTAGTTTGCAGTGATGACGTCACGATGCGCACAGATAAAGCGGCAAGATGTGTTGTAGATCTCAGACACCCGACCCAGTTACTTTACATTCGTTTCTCTAATCACGCCTAGGGGACAGATAAATACAATTTAACCCAGCCCAGCGCCTGCAGTAAATAATATCACCTTGGTTAGTGCAGTTCCGCTATCTAGAGAGAACGGGGCGTAATTTCGGATTCTTTCACTTTTAGATTCGGCGTAAGTGTAAGGATTATTTTGTCACACTGAAATGATGAACAAAGTCTTTCTCTTGGTTTTCCTAGGTTTAGTTCTTCACGTTATATTTTATTGACGTTTTCCCGCATTTATTTGACGAACAAAAGTTCAGTTTTAGTTCTTTCCATCGGGAGACGTACTGTGAGCAGCGGTGGATTATGACGAGAGGGTGACTAGGTCACTGTTCTACAACCCTTCTAATCTCCATTAAGCAAATTCAAAGCACACGTATTGAAAACGTACATTCTTCTAATGGTTTGTACCGAGGGTAGAGCACTGGGCTCTTAACATAAAAGCCCTAGGTTCAATACAAGGTAGAGCTGACGCACTTATTTGTGCCCCCAGGCGACTCAGGCAATAAGATGAGAAAGGTAGGGATGGTCAATCCAGTGACTTTAACGGATCGGTGACTTTAGTGACAGCGCCAGGTTTAGATCAGTGACTTTAACGGATCGGTGACTTTAGTGACAGCGCCAGGTTTAGATCAGTGACTTTTACCGGTGACTTTAGTGACAGCGCCAGGTTTAGATCAGTGACTTTAACGGATCGGTGACTTTAGTGACAGCGCCAGGTTTAGATCAGTGACTTTTACCGGTGACTTTAGTGACAGCGCCAGGTTTAGATCAGTGACTTTTACCGGTGACTTTAGTGACAGCGCCAGGTTTAGATCAGTGACTTTAACGGATCGGTGACTTTAGTGACAGCGCCAGGTTTAGATCAGTGACTTTTACCGGTGACTTTAGTGACAGCGCCAGGTTTAGATCAGTGACTTTAACGGATCGGTGACTTTAGTGACAGCGCCAGGTTTAGATCAGTGACTTTTACCGGTGACTTTAGAGACAGCGCCAGGTTTAGATCAGTGACTTTTACCGGTGACTTTAGTGACAGCGCCAGGTTTAGATCAGTGACTTTTACCGGTGACTTTAGTGACAGCGCCAGGTTTAGATCAGTGACTTTAACGGATCGGTGACTTTAGTACCTTTTACCTGTGACAAGACCGTGAATTCATATTCGTATAGGCATGCAGAGCGGGGCGTATCACTACCCCTCCGCACGCTCTATATAACCTCCTATAAGGGGATGTTTTTAGGGTAGAGAGTAAGTGAGGAGGGCAACGAACAAAGTAATGTTGCGTTGTTGCTCTTCATAAATCGATAAGGCTTTTATATGTCTCGCTTACACAGTGCACATTCATTCAGTATAAATTGATTTCACCTCAACTATTGCGAGATGTGTTCGGCAAGAGCATTCACAAGGAACGCTCGGGTACAGCCAAGAGCGTATTCATAACTAGCTCCTATTTAGTAATACAATCTGGTAGTTCTAGCTCAGTATACAATATACAAAAACTGGATCTACTTTTAAAATTTAAGTTGTTACTATTATTTTTTTATTTTTAGAAAACAAAAAACTATGAAACTGCTTACTAGCATTTTTGTTCAGTTTCTTTTATTTTTATTCCAGGCCTCTTTCCTTATGCGAGGTTATATAAGACCTCTTATATAAAGCCTCTTTCCTTATGTGAGGTAGGCCTATTTATTGCCGTCGCTTCAAAGCGTTGATACTTTGCCGTCGAATCCAACCCTGGTTACAGCAAGTAAATTAAGCAAAACAAACCCATCTCATTGCGTTCTTTCTATAGAATCAATGTTTTTAGAGTGGCTAGTATCCAATGTTAGTGCGGAATGAGTAGTATAGAGCCTGCCAACAGTGCCGTCCTCATTTATACGAGAGTGCGAAAATGTTTTCCAACTGAATGTTACAAGTAAATTCACAGTTGCAAAAAAGGCAGTGGAATATTTTTACAGAAAAGAGCAAAATGTATTATATTTATATAAAGGTTTCTAAAAAGAAATCAATGAAATACTGGTTTGTAAACGCCTGTCGCACTGTACGTGAAGTTTATTTTTCATTTCAATTAAACTCCATGGATATTTTTCATCCGACAGTAACAAAAGGTTTTTTTAGAATTTAAAAAACGACGCGTTTATGTCTGTATTTCAAGTTCCCGTTTCATTACATTGAAAAGCCCCCCGCGGCATGTTTAAATTCAATTACAATTTAAACATACAATCTTGCCATGAAAAAACACGTTTATTTTATATAATTGCGGCCGCCTAATATTAAGTGAGTTTGTGCCGTGTGACGTCACACATCCCAGACTCAATGAACGTGGAATTTTATGTCAGCGTCGGTTTAATGCAGATTTAAAGGTTTATATATACACTATATGCTTCACCACTCGTTGAACTCTTTGGGCTACTAACCTATCCCGGAAGCGCCAAAGAATGCCTGCGTGCTTTGGTTACTAACCTATCCGGGAAGCGCCAAAGAAACCTGAGTGCTGGGCTACTAACCCATCCCGGAAGCGCCAAAGAATGCCTGCGTGCTGGGCTAATAACCTATCCCGGAACCGCCAAAGAATGCCTGAGTGCTGGGCTACGAACCTATCCCGGAAGCGCCAAAGAATACCTGCTACTAACCTATCCCGGAAGCGCCAAAGAATACCTGCGTGCTGGGCTACTAACCTATCCCGGAAGCGCCAAAGAATACCTGCTACTAACCTATCCCGGAAGCGCCAAAGAATACCTGCGTGCTGGGCTACTAACCTATCCCGGAAGCGAAAAAAGAATGCCTGCGTGCTTTGGTTACTAACCTATCCGGGAAGCGCCAAAGAATACCTGAGTGCTGGGCTACTAACCCATCCCGGAAGCGCCAAAGAATGCCTGCGTGCTGGGCTAATAACCTATCCCGGAACCGCCAAAGAATGCCTGAGTGCTGGGCTACGAACCTATCCCGGAAGCGCCAAAGAATACCTGCTACTAACCTATCCCGGAAGCGCCAAAGAATACCTGCGTGCTGGGCTACTAACCTATCCCGGAAGCGCCAAAGAATACCTGCTACTAACCTATCCCGGAAGCGCCAAAGAATACCTGCGTGCTGGGCTACTAACCTATCCCGGAAGCGAAAAAAGAATGCCTGCGTGCTGGGCTACTAACCTATCCCGGAAGCGCCAAGGAATGCCTGCGGGCTGGGCTACTAACCTATCCCGGAAGCGCCAAAGAATACCTGCGTGCTGGGCTACTAACCTATCCCGGAAGCGCCAAAGAATACCTGCGTGCTGGGCTACGAACCTATCCCGAAAGTGCCAAAGAATGCCTGCGTGCTGGGCTACTAACCTATCCCGGAAGCGCCAAAGAATGCCTGAGTGCTGGGCTACTAACCTATCCCGGAAGCATCAAAGAATACCTGGGTGCTGGGCTGCTAACCTATCCCAGAAGCGCCAAAGAATGCCTAAGTGCTGGGCTTCTAACCTATTCCGGAAGCGCCAAGGAATAATTGCGTGCTGGGCTACTAACCTATCCCGGAAGCGCCAAAGAATGCCTGCGTGCTGGGCTAATAACCTATCCCGGATGCGCCAAAGAATGCCTGCGTGCTGGGCTATTAACCTATCCCGGAAGCGCCAAAGAATGCCTGCGTGCTGGGCTACTAACCTATCCCGGAAGCGCCAAGGAATGCCTGCGTGCTGTGCTAATAACCTATCCCGGAAGCGCCAAAGGATGCCTGCGTGCTGGGCTACTAACCTATCCCGGAAGCGCCAAGGAATGCCTGCGTGCTGCGCTACTAACCTATTCCGGAAACGCCAAAGAATGCCTGCGTGCTTTTCAGCCTAAGGTAATGGGTACCCAGACTCTAGGAGCGCAGGCATTCGCCCAAGTATCGCAGTCCTACACTAATGTCTTATAGACCAAGGCCGCTTGTACTGAGATCCCTTCTCTGGCCGCAGACTTTATAATGCTGTTCCTATATTAGTTTATTAATACACTCGGGCAGGTTTCTAGTGAGAGGAACCGATCTACGCGGATATCAATCATCGGATGCCCGGCTTATGTGCCTGGTGATGGCCAACCGTTTATCTCAATCGCGAATGAGAGTAACTATGTTGGATGTGAGTAATGAAGCAGAATGTGAGTAATAACGCCGATTGTGAATGATAAAGCAGAATGTGAATGATAACTCAGAATGTGAGTAATGTCGCAGAATGTGAGTAATAACGCAGAATGTGCGTGATGCCACAGAATGTGAGTAATAACGCAGAAGGGGGTAATAACGCAGAATGTGAATGATAGCGCAGAATGTGAGTAATGACGCAGATTGTGAATGGTGGCACAGAATGTGAGTAATGCCGCAGAATGTGAGTAATAATGCAGAATGTGATAGATAACGCAAAATATGAGTAATACCACAGAATGTGAGTAATAACGCAGAATGTGGATGATGATGCAGAATGATAGTAATGCGGCAGAATATGAGTAATAACGCAGATTGTGAATGATAACGCAGAATGTGAATGATACCGCAGAATGTGAGTGATGCCGCAGAATGTGAATGGTAACGCAGAATGTGGGTAGTGACACATGTGAGTAAATACGCAGAATCTGAGTAATGACGCAGAATGCTAGTAATAACTCAAAATGTTATGATAACGCAGAATTTGAATGGTGACGCAGAATATGAGTAATGACGCAGAATGTAAGTAAAATTAGCAGATTGTGAGTGATAACGCAGTATGTAAGTAATATTGCAGAATGTGAGTAATAACGCAGAATGTAAATAATAACGCAGAATATGAGTTGCATTACAGAATGTTGGTAAAATTACAGATTGTAAGTAATTACGCAGAATGTGAGTAATAACGCAGAATGTGAGTAATAAAGCAGAATTAGAGTAGTAACGCAGAGTGTGAATGACAACGAAGACTATGAGTAATAACGCAGAATGTGAATGATAACTCATAATGTGGGTGGCATTTCAGAATGTGAGTAATAACGCAGAATGTGAGTAATAACTCAGAATGTGAGTAATAACACAGAATGGGAGTAATAAAGCAGAATGCGACTAATAACGCAGAATGTGGGCAATAACGCAGGATGTTAGTGGCATTACAGAATGTGAGTAATAACGAAGAATGTTAGTAAAATTACAGATTGAGAGTAATAACGCAGAATGTGAGTAACATTGAAGAATGTGACTAATAACGCAGAATGTGAGTAATAACGCAGAATGTGAGTAATGACGCAGAATGTGACTAGTAACACAGAATGTGAGTAGCATTGCAGTATGTGGATAATAACGTAGAATGTGAGTAATAACGCAGAATGTTGGTAATAAGGCAGGAATGTAAGTACGTTACGATATATTAAACTAAAAATAACTATAAATAGGTGATATTATTTTTATTTAATTTTATTTTAACATATAAACACTGAATAAGGATCCATAGAAGTCTTGGTCTATAGTGACTAACGCTGTTCCAGACCAAGTTTATATTTTAAAAGGAGTTACTTCTATTATTAGTAATTTCGTTGGACATATTAGAGAATTGTTCAGTTTATAGAAACTCAAAGATTAAAATTTGTAAGATTAAACTTGTGTGTTTTTGATGTTTCTAGGTTCTATCAAAGGGAGACAGTCAACAACAGTTCTTTGTAACCTGTATTAATAACGTGCATTACATTCAGAAATAAAGCCACCTCAAACTACGTCACGTTTCAGAAGTAAACATGGTCTATATATCTGGCCACAAACCGATTGGCCGTTTATTTCGTTGTCCATAAATAACGGGAGTAAATTAGCCGTGATATTATTTACGGCAGGCGCTGGTTTGGGTTAAATTGTATTTATTGGTCTCGAGGGCGCGATTACAAACGAATGCGAAATAACCTGGGTTGCTGTGAGGGTGCATCGCATTATCTGTGCGCTTCATAGCGCTTTAGCTTTGTTACAAGGTCTTAGAGACTGGTATGAGCGATAGGTGTGAGGATTGGGTGGGATTAAGGATTTTAACGCGCCTTGAAAGAATGCTATTTATATGCATAGTACAAATAACTGATATTGCAAAATGGCCACTTACAAGTTGCCAGGCACCCGCGCTGTAATGCTGCGACACCGCAATACAACTGCACAGAACACGTTTAGTAACGCGAGATTAACTAGTCGTTGTTATGGCACTAAGAATTTTCCTGTGCTCATTCAGTTTCGATTTCGACTCAGGCTAGGAAATAAGGTATTACTTTAATTATCATTTTACATTAAAATATGCAGCCATATTTATAAGTTACGTCACTGGTGAGCTTTTATAAACGAGATAAGGTTTTGAAATTAAAGTTTCTAATTATACAATTTTATAATTAATATTGACACAATTCCGTTATCCAAATTATAGGAGTGTCTATTTTGTTTGTCACAAACCACCAAGCACTTAACGTTTGCGAAAACTACATTTCGATACTGTACCGTCATCATCAAAGGTTTTTAATAAACACGCCTTAATATTACTACACGCAAAAACCTATTTTAATGGTATGTAAGAGTGTGTTGCGTGATACAAGTAAATACGTTCAGTATTTGAAGTGTAGTCTTTTCCAACTTTAAAGCGATCGAAAACACACTTACAAAATCTTTCTCCAATTTAGTTTTCTGCGTGGTGCAATAAAAGGCCAAGTTCAGAACGGAAGCTAAATTATTTTTAATCCAGGTAAACAAGCGGCGGTGGGAGCAGGGGGTGTTGGTACAGTCACCGTGGGAAATAAAACAAACTTCCTTGCCGTACCTAATTAAGCATGCAAATCCACCTGTAAGTGATGATGGTGGGTAACCCTGTTCCGGGCAACTTTATAATTTATGTTAAACCCACGCTACCTGTATATCAAGCTAAAAACGTTTATTTATTAAACCTTATTCAGTGACGCCTCGCTAGCAGAATACAGTTTACATTTGTTCTAATTATTGTTACAGGTATTTTATTATAATGAATCAATATTAACTTTAAAATAATTTTCCCTCTCTTTACTTTTACCCCATTTTTCTCTTACTCTCTTTCTGTCCGTTTTCTTTTCAATCTCTTTAATTTTTTTCACTTTTCCTCTATAACCATTCTCTCTTTCCTCCTCTATAGTTGTCTTTCATTATTTTATCTGTATACTTCTCAGTTATTTTTCGGTCTATTTTTCTCTCTCATTTGCTTTTTTTCTTTATTTTATTTTCCTTTTTTATATTTTTTTCCTCCTATCTCTCTCTTTTTATCAATTTCTTCTCTAAATCTATGTGTTCTCTTTGTTTCATCAGGTCGTTTACTCTTTATGTTTTCATCTACACTTTACCTGCATTTTTTCTTTCTGTTCTTCATATCTATATCCATTTATTTCTTTTTATCCTCTGCAATCCTTTTTTTATTTGTCTCTTTTTTTTAAAATTGATTCCGCAGTATTTCTCCTTTCTTTCATTCTTTTGATCTCTATATTAGATCTCTCTCTCTCTCTCTCTCTCTCTCTCTCTCTCTCTCTCTCTCTCTCTAACATTGTGAAGGAGTTGGTTTAAATACAAATGGATTGTCATTGCCTATAATTATTTTTACATACAAAATATGTTTACAATAAAAGAAAGGGAACAAAGAAACAGGAACAAATGACTGGCACAACACGAAGAGTGGGAAACTTTATGGTGGCTAAGTGTTCTCGTAACAACGTAACATCCAAGACTCCTGAAGGACTTGTGTTGAACCTTCCTTCAGTTCCTCCTTAAGCAATTCCTTTTCCTCTGCATCTTGCCAGTGCCATTACCATGAATAGTTATCGGTAGGTCAAGTTATTGCCATGTGCTCCAAGTGCCAATCATTGTGTCGCAATGCTAGGTTTGTTCTTATAATTTCTGTTCTACACATATCCAAAAATGATTACGTATGAATACGCAGAATCAACTGTTTGTGAAGCGTTGCCATGGAGATAAGCCCATTAGCAGGTGCAGATAACTTGTGCTTTTGCAACGTTACAATTGGCTGTAAAAACCTATCGCCCGCGATCCCGTATCGTTTAATGGCTACTTTGTACCTTCATGTTGGGTAAATACAAGTTGTATCTGACGCAAGCCAATAGTTCTGCTTCATTTGCATTACAAAAGCCTTTATGTGTTATTTTCGGTTTCCCCCTTATTTCACCTTATGAACAATTTACTTATTTCCCTCTTTCCACATTTATTTTTTTGCTTCCCCTTGTACTTCGACGCTCATCTATTTGTGAGGAAAGAAATAATTTCAAATAACTACGGGCTACATATAACTACGGGCTACGTATAACTACGGGCTACGTATAACTACGGGCTACATATAACTACGGGCTGCATATAACTACGGGCTGCATATAACTACGGCTACGTATAACTACGGGCTACATATAACTACGGGCTGCATATAACTACGGGCTACATATAACTACGGGCTGCGTATAACTACGGGCTGCATATAACTACGGGCTCCATATAACTACGGGCTACATATAACTACGGGCTACATATAACTACGGGCCACATATAACTACGGGCTACATATAACTACGGGCTACATATAACTACGGGCTACGTATAACTACGGGCTACGTATAACTACGGGCTACGTATAACTACGGACTACGTATAACTACGGGCTACGTATAACTACGGGCTACGTATAACTACGGGCTACGTATAACTACGGGCTACATATAGCTACGGGCTACATATAACTACGGGCTACAAATAACTACGGGCTATATATAACTACGGGCTACATATAACTACGGGCTACATATAACTACGGGCTACATACAACTACGGGCTACATATAACTACGGGTTTCATACAACTACGGGCTACATACAACTACGGGCTACATACAACTACGGGCTACATATAACTACGGGCTACATATAACTACGGGCTAAATATAACTACGGGCTACATGTAACTACGGGCTACATATAACTACGGGCTACATATAAATACGGGCTACATATAACTACGGGCTACATATAACTACAGGCTACATATAACTACGGGCTACATATAACTAAGGGCTACATATAACTAAGGGCTACATATAACTACGGGCTACATATAACTACGGGCTACATGTAATTACGGGTTACATATAACTACGGGCTACATATAACTACGGGCTACGTATAACTACGGGCTACATATAACTACGGGCTACTTATAACTACAGGCTACGTATAACTACGGGCTACATATAACTACGAGCTACATATAACTACGGGCTACGTATAACTACGGGCTACATATAACTACGGGCTACATATAACTACGGGCTACGTATAACTACGGGCTAAATATAACTACGGGCTAAATATAACTACGGGCTACATATAACTACGGGCTACGTATAACTACGGGCTACGTATAACTACGGGCTACATATAACTACGGGCTAAATATAACTACGGGCTACATATAACTACGGGCTACATATAACTACGGGCTACGTATAACTACGGGCTACGTATAACTACGGGCTACGTATAACTACGGGCTAAATATAACTACGGGCTACATATAACTACGGGTTACATATAACTACGGGCTACATATAACTACGGGCTACATGTAACTACGGGCTACATATAACTACGGGCTACATATAACTACGGGCTACATATAACTACGGGCTACATATAACTACGGGCTACATATAACTACGGGCTACATATAACTAAGGGCTACATATAACTACGGGCTACATATAACTACGGGCTACATGTAATTACGGGTTACATATAACTACGGGCTACATATAACTACGGGCTACGTATAACTACGGGCTACATATAACTACGGGCTACGTATAACTACAGGCTACATATAACTACGGGCTACATATAACTACGAGCTACATATAACTACGGGCTACATATAACTACGGGCTACATATAACTACGGGCTACATATAACCACGGCTACATATAACTACGGGCTACATATAACTACGGGCTACGTATAACTACGGGCTACGTATAACAACGGGCTACATATAACTACGGGCTACATATAACTACGGGCTACATATAACTACGGGCTACATATAACTACGGGCTACATATAACCACGGCTACATATAACTACGGGCTACATATAACTACGGGCTACGTATAACTACGGGCTACGTATAACTACGGGCTACATATAACTACGGGCTACATATAACCACGGCTACATATAACTACGAGCTACATATAACTACGGGCTACATATAACTACGGGCTACATATAACTACGGGCTACATATAACCACGGCTACATATAACTACGGGCTACGTATAACTACGGGCTACGTATAACAACGGGCTACATATAACTACGGGCTACGTATAACTACGGGCTACATATAACTACGGGCTACATATAACTACGGGCTACATATAACTACGGGCTACGTATAACTACGGGCTACGTATAACAACGGGCTACATATAACTACGGGCTACATATAACTACGGGCTACAGATAACTACGGGCTACATATAACTACGGGCTACATATAACTACGGGCTACATATAACTACGAGCTACATAAAACTACGGGCTACATATAATTACGGGCTACATATAACTACGGGCTGCTATAGACGTAATATTAAAGGGGATTGGGTTTATTGCAAAGATATATGCCACGAGAGTTTCAAATGTTTATGGAAGTATTCACTTAGTTAAATAAAACGCACAAACCGTCGCACGTACACACTGCCACCTTCACACGCGCATGCCCACGCAAGCGCACATACACACACAGACACACACCTACAGATAGATATTTAAATAGGACTTAGTTTAAACTAACCTAACCTTCGTAGACTCTTCATGTTGTTGTATTTGTTTGTTTGTGCATTTTATGTATGTGCTTATACTTATTAACTTGATGCCCCTGTGGATGCTTGGCTATTGTACGATGATAAACCTGTTACGACAATTTGTAAGCTTTGCATTATTAAAGTATATGTTGTAAGAGGAGGTTAAAGTTTTACCTCCATAGCTACATAATAGTTACTCACTTGGAAGAATAATGACAAAGGGCCTACCTTCATTTCCCCCCTCTGTACTCTTTAATTAATCAATAATAAGGTGTAATTATTAATTCGTGAATATAGTCATCGCTCATGTGGGAAGGATCGCGTTCAATCAAATATAGACCTGGTTATAAGTTGGACGTAGGGTTTTAGTAAATGCAAGAGAAACATGCTGAGCCAGCAATTGGTAAAGTTGACCATTTGTCAAGTGTAAATGTTAAAGTTTCCCCGATTGCCGCGTCCTTCCAAATCCAAAGACCGAAGATCCTTATAATATCACGATTTATTGTCCATTTCTAACTAGGGTCACCTTTTTCTACCTATTTGAAAATACTTAAGTGAACCTAAAATCAACCTAAATATCACCCATTTGCATTATATGTTTGCATTTGTATCAGGATCCTTTCTTGGCCGACAACAATGAAAAAGCTTTCTACTTGTGCACGTAAACATAAAGCTAATAGCGGTTGTGCTCTTGTGGCAAAAGCTCTAATGGAAAGAAACTCTCATTGGCGTGTTTATACTAGACTCACGAGTCACGAGATGCGGGTAAAAGGTCGCGAAACCACTCGACGTTATTGATTTGAGCTTAGTTCAACAAGTGGCTGAATTAGCGCCACTTGTCGGACAGTGTTTACATTTCACATTTGCACGCTAGGTAGCAGCAGCGTACAGAGAATATAGGGGCGGGTTTTGGAGGCTCAGACCCCGGTAAAATAAAATAAATAGAGAGAGAGAAAAAAAAGAATTAGTGCCACACACACAGACGGCCGCTGTCCTTACTGACCGCCTAGCTCACACCATACCACCAAAATAAAATATACATACTAATAAATTCTGCTTCACAGTTATGTTCCAGGTGACGCAGGGGCACATCTCCAGGGCCGCAGCTTAGCCCCAACGGAAGTAATAATATGATTGCATGCCTTTTCAGTTTCGAGTAGGCAGCAGAAGAAGAGGTGCATGCCATTCCTGCCATAGACTCACTAACAAGGTATTTGCAAGGTAATACCTCTCCTTATTCCTTAGCATAAGGTGATCCAAGCCCCCAGGGTTCCTGCATGATCTATCGCGGGATTTTTCCTGGCAGGGTTTCTTTCTTGCCAGGTTTTTTCATCCCGCTCTTAGCGCGACACTTTCCGTACTGTTTCATTTCACTATCTCCTGATTATCCATGGAAAGAGCTTATGAGCTTGGTACATGGGCAATCAATCGCGTTTCCTTCACTTGCGGTAGGGATACTAACCGCATGCGCACGTGGGACGGAAGTAGCTCGCTAGAGGTTGGCTGCAACGAGGGCTGGGAGTGTTTGGGGGGCCCAGACCAGGGTAAAAAGAAGGAATACGTTAACACCACCTTACAGTACTAGAATCATGGCTGAGCTACAGGAGAGTTAAGGTGAACGTGGCCAAGTGCCAGGCGTAGGACACAAAAACTCAATAAACCACTAAAACTTATAGGCGAGGACATTCACTGGATGAACCAGGTTAAATATCTGGGAGTCATACTCGACAGAGGCCTGACTTGGGTACTCACATTACCAACACGTTAAAGAAAGCAACAATTAGATTAACACAACTATATCCTATGCTTAACAGAACGAGCCCACTTTCACTACGGGCGGCCACTACTATATACGTATCTATGTTGCGCAGCAAACTCACTTACGCCTCACATGTCTGGGGCCATGCAGGCAACTCACGCACACGCAGACTACAGTTATTCCAAAACAAGGTTTTACGCATAATCACGAAGGCATATAGATGTACAAGATTAACACTTCTTCACACTGACTTAAAAGTGCCTCTCATCAAACAATACCTCCGGCACTTAGCAACAATATTCTACAAACAGGCTCATGCACATACAACATCCACACTCATTTCCTCACAGGATAGATACCTCCCCACCCACGACACACACAGACTGCCGCTGTCCTTACTGACCGCCTAGCTCTAACCATAATAAAAATATACATACTAATAGATTCTGCTTCACAGTTATGTACCAGGTGACGCAGAAGCACATCCCCTGGGATATAGCTTAGCCACAACGGAAGTACTAATTTGATTGCATGCCTTTTCAGTTTCGAGTAGGCAGCAGAAGAAGAGGTGCATGCCATTCCTGCCATAGACTCACTAACAAGGTATTTGCAAGGTAATACCTCTCCTTATTCCTTAGCATAAGGTGATCCAAGCCCCCAGGGTTCCTGCATGATCTGTCGCGGGATTTTTCCTGGCAGGGTTTCTTTCTTGCCAGGTTTTTTCATCCCGCTTCTTAGCGCGACACTTACCGTACTGTTTCATTTCACTATCTCCTGATTCTCCATGGAAAGAGCTTATGAGCTTGGTACATGGGCACTCGCGGTAGGGATACTATCCGCATGCGCATGTGGGACGGAGGTAGCTCGCTAGAGGTTGCCGCCACGAGGGCTGGGCGGGTTTGGGGGGCATGTGAGATGGAGGCAGCTCGCTAGATGTTGCTGTCACGAGGGCTGGGCGGGTTTGGGGGGCATGTGAGATGGAGGCACCTAGCTAGATGTTGCTGCCACGAGGGCTGGGCGGGTTTGGGGGGCATGTGAGAAGGAAGTAGCTCGCTAGACGTAGGCCGCCACGAGGGCTGGGCGGGTTTGGGGGGCATGTGAGATGGAGGCAGCTCGCTAGATGTTGCTGCCACGAGGGCTGGGCGGGTTTGGGGGGCATGTGAGGCGGAAGTAGCTCGCTAGACGTAGGCCGCCACGAGGGCTGGGCGGGTTTGGGGGGCCCAGAAGCTTATGAGCTTGGTACATGGGCACTCGCGGTAGGGATACTAACCGCATGCGCATGTGGGACGGAGGTAGCTCGCTAGAGGTTGCTGCCACGAGAGCTGGGCGGGTTTGGCGGGCATGTGGGACGGAAGTAGCTCGCTAAAGGTTGCCGCTACGAGGGCTGGGCGGGTTTGGGGGGCATGTGGGATGGAGGTAGCTCGCTAGAGGTTGCCGCCACGAGGGCTGGGCGGGTTTGGGGGGCATGTGAGGCGGAGGCAGCTTGCTAGATGATGCCGCCACGAGGGCTGGGCAGGTTTGGGGGGCATGTGAGACGGAAGCAGCTCGCTAGATGTTGCCGCCACGAGGGCTGGGCGGGTTTGGGGGGCATGTGGGACGGAGGTAGCTCGCTAGATGTTGCCGCCACGAGGGCTGGGCGGGTTTGGGGGGCATGTGAGACGGAAGTAGCTCGCTAGACGTAGGCCGCCACGAGGGCTGGGCGGGTTTGGGGGGCCCAGAAGCTTATGAGCTTGGTACATGGGCACTCGCGGTAGGGATACTAACCGCATGCGCATGTGGGACGAAGGTAGCTCGCTAGAGGTTGCTGCCACGAGGGCTGGGCGGGTTTGGCGGGCATGTGGGACGGAGGTAGCTCGCTAGAGGCTGCCGCCACAAGGGCTGGGCGGGTTTGGGGGGCATGTGGGACGGAGGTAGCTCGCTAGAGGTTGCCGCCACGAGGGCTGGGCGGGTTTGGGGGGCATGTGGGATGGAGGTAGCTCGCTAGAGGTTGCCGCCACGAGGACTGGGCGGGTTTGAGGGGCATGTGGGATGGAGGTAGCTCGCTAGAGTTTGCCGCCACGAGGGCTGGGCGGGTTTGGGGGGCATGTGAGACGGAGGCAGCTTGCTAGATGTTGCCGCCACGAGGGCTGGGCGGGTTTGGGGGGCATGTGAGACGGAAGCAGCTCGCTAGATGTTGCCGCCACGAGGGCTGGGCGGGTTTGGGGGGCATGTGGGATGGAGGTAGCTCGCTAGAGGTTGCCGCCACGAGGACTGGGCGGGTTTGAGGGGCATGTGGGATGGAGGTAGCTCGCTAGAGGTTGCCGCCACGAGGGCTGGGCGGGTTTGGGGGGCATGTGAGATGGAGGCAGCTTGCTAGATGTTGCCGCCACGAGGGCTGGGCGGGTTTGGGGGGCATGTGAGACGGAAGCAGCTCGCTAGAGGTTGCCGCAACGAGGGCTGGGCGGGTTTGGGGGGCATGTGGGACGGAGGTAGCTCGCTAGAAGTTGCTGCCACGAGGGCTGGGCGGGTTTGGGGGGCATGTGGGACGGAGGTAGCTCGCTAGAGGTTGATGCAACGAGGGCTGGGCGGGTTTGGGGGGCATGTGGGACGGAGGTAGCTCGCTAGAGGTTGCCGCCACGAGGGCTGGGCGGGTTTGGGGGGCATGTGGGACGATGGTAGCTCGCTAGAGGTTGCCGCAACGAGGGCCGGACGGGTTTGGGGGGCATGTGGGACGGAGGTAGCTCGCTAGAGGTTGCCGCCACGAGGACCGGACGGGTTTGGGGGACATGTGGGATGGAGGGAGCTCGCTAGAGGTTGCCGCCACGAGGGCTGGGCGGGTTTGGCGGGCATGTGAGACGGAGGCAGCTCGCTAGATGTTGCCGCCACGAGGGCTGGGCAGGTTTGGGGGGCATTTGGGACGGAGGTAGCTCGCTAGAGGTTGCCGCCACGAGGGCTGGGCGGGTTTGGGGGGCATGTGGGACGGAGGTAGCTCGCTAGAGGTTGAAGCAACGAGGGCTGGGCGGGTTTGGGGGGCATGTGGGACGGAGGTAGCTCGCTAGAGGTTGCCGCCACGAGGGCTGGGCGGGTTTGGGGGGCATGTGGGACGATGGTAGCTCGCTAGAGGTTGCCGCCACGAGGGCTGGGCGGGTTTGGGGGGCATGTGGGACGGAGGTAGCTCGCTAGAGGTTGCCGCCACGAGGCTGGGTGGGTTTGGGGGCATGTGGGACGGAGGCAGCTCGCTAGAGGTTGCCGCCATGAGGGCTGGGCGGGTTTGGGGGGCATGTGGGACGGAGGTAGCTCGCTAGAGGTTGCCGCCACGAGGGCTGGGCGGGTTTGGGGGGCATGTGGGACGGAGGTAGCTCGCTAGAAGTTGCTGCCACGAGGGCTGGGCGGGTTTGGGGGGCATGTGGGACGGAGGTAGCTCGCTAGAGGTTGAAGCAACGAGGGCTGGGCGGGTTTGGGGGGCATGTGGGACGGAGGTAGCTCGCTAGAGGTTGCCGCCACGAGGGCTGGGCGGGTTTGGGGGGCATGTGGGACGATGGTAGCTCGCTAGAGGTTGCCGCAACGAGGGCCGGACGGGTTTGGGGGGCATGTGGGACGGAGGTAGCTCGCTAGAGGTTGCCGCCACGAGGACCGGACGGGTTTGGGGGACATGTGGGATGGAGGGAGCTCGCTAGAGGTTGCCGCCACGAGGGCTGGGCGGGTTTGGCGGGCATGTGAGACGGAGGCAGCTTGCTAGATGTTGCCGCCACGAGGGCTGGGCGGGTTTGGGGGGCATGTGAGACGGAGGCAGCTCGCTAGATGTTGCCGCCACGAGGGCTGGGCAGGTTTGGGGGGCATGTGGGACGATGGTAGCTCGCTAGAGGTTGCCGCCACGAGGGCTGGGCGGGTTTGGCGGGCATGTGAGACGGAGGCAGCTTGCTAGATGTTGCCGCCACGAGGGCTGTGCGGGTTTGGGGGGCATGTGGGACGGAGGTAGCTCGCTAGAGGTTGCCGCCACGAGGGCTGGGTGGGTTTGGGGGGCATGTGGAACGGAGGTAGCTCGCTAGAGGTTGCCGCCACGAGGGCTGGGCGGGTTTGGGGGCATGTGAGACGGAGGTAGCTCGCTAGAGGTTGGCTGCCTCGAATGCTGGGCGGGTTTGGGGGGCATGTGGGACGGAGGTAGCTCGCTAGAGGTTGCCGCCACGAGGCTGGGTGGGTTTGGGGGCATGTGGGACGGAGGCAGCTCGCTAGAGGTTGCCGCCATGAGGGCTGGGCGGGTTTGGGGGGCATGTGGGACGGAGGTAGCTCGCTAGAGGTTGCCGCCACGACGGCTGGGCGGGTTTGGGGGGCATGTGGGACGGAGGTAGCACGCTAGAGGTTGCCGCCACGAGAGCTGGGCGGGTTTGGGGGGCATGTGAGACGGAGGCAGCTCGCTAGATGTTGGCTGCCACGAGGGCTGCGCGGGTTTGGGGGGCATGTGGGACGGAGGCAGCTCGCTAGATGTTGGCTGCCACGAGGGCTGGGAGGGTTTGGGGGGCATGTGAGATGGAGGTAGCTCGCTATAGGTTGCCGCCACGAGGGCTGGGCGGGTTTGGGGGGCATGTGAGACGGAGGTAGCTCGCTAGAGGTTGGCTGCCTCGAATGCTGGGCGGGTTTGGGGGGCATGTGGGACGGAGGTAGCTCGCTAGAGGTTGCCGCCACGAGGCTGGGTGGGTTTGGGGGCATGTGGGACGGAGGCAGCTCGCTAGAGGTTGCCGCCATGAGGACTGAGCGGGTTTGGGGGGCATGTGGGACGGAGGTAGCTCGCTAGAGGTTGCCGCCACGAGGGCTGGGCGGGTTTGGGGGGCATGTGGGACGGAGGTAGCACGCTAGAGGTTGCCGCCACGAGGGCTGGGCGGGTTTGGGGGGCATGTGAGACGGAGGCAGCTCGCTAGATGTTGGCTGCCACGAGGGCTGCGCGGGTTTGGGGGGCATGTGGGACGGAGGCAGCTCGCTAGATGTTGGCTGCCACGAGGGCTGGGAGGGTTTGGGGGGCATGTGAGACGGAGGCAGCTCGCTAGATGTTGGCTGCACGAGGGCTGGGCGTTTTTGGGGGACATGTGAGATGGAGGTAGCTCGCTAGAGGTTGCCGCCACGAGGGCTGGGCGGGTTTGGGGGGCGTGTGAGACGGAGGCAGCTCGCTAGATGTTGGCTGCCACGAGGGCTGGGCGTGTTTGGGGGGCATGTGAGACGGAGGCAGCTCGCTAGATGTTGGCTGCCACGAGGGCTGGGAGGGTTTGGGGGGCATGTGAGATGGAGGTAGCTCGCTAGATGTTGGCTGCCACGAGGGCTGGGAGGGTTTGGGGGGCATGTGAGACGGAGGCAGCTCGCTAGATGTTGGCTGCCACGAGGGCTGGGCGTTTTTGGGGGACATGTGAGATGGAGGTAGCTCGCTAGAGGTTGCCGCCACGAGGGCTGGGCGGGTTTGGGGGGCATGTGAGACGGAGGCAGCTCGCTAGATGTTGGCTGCCACGAGGGCTGGGAGGGTTTGGGGGGCATGTGAGATGGAGGTAGCTCGCTAGATGTTGGCTGCCACGAGGGCTGGGAGGGTTTGGGGGGCATGTGAGACGGAGGCAGCTCGCTAGATGTTGGCTGCCACGAGGGCTGGGCGTTTTTGGGGGACATGTGAGATGGAGGTAGCTCGCTAGAGGTTGCCGCCACGAGGGCTGGGCGGGTTTGGGGGGCATGTGAGACGGAGGCAGCTCGCTAGATGTTGGCTGCCACGAGGGCTGGGCGGGTTTGGGGGGCATGTGAGACGGATGCAGCTCGCTAGATGTTGGCTGCCACGAGGGCTGGGCAGGTTCAGATCCGGAGAAAAAAGGAATGTTTACAATTTTACGTTCCTTTCGATCTACAATATGAAGAGCCTCTTTAGAAATGGGAAACACTTTAAATGGAATAACAACCAAAAGTATTTACTCTCCCCCCCCCCCGTCTCTCCATCTCTCTCTACGTCTCTCTCTCTCTCTCTCTCTCTCTTTCTCTTTTCCTCTTTAATGTAACTTTGATATAATACATTGTAAAGATACTTACATAAGGTATAACGTGAACGATTGCAAGTAGCGACGGTCTCGAACGTCTAAATATCCTTCTCTAAGAAATTTTTTAAAACAAATCAAACATTTTGAATACGGCGTTTGCATTTTCTTAAAGGAAAACGTTACCATTGTCTATAAATATTTTTACATCTTAAATATATTATAACCATAAAATCCCTCTTACATCAATAGTTGACAGTGTCCCCATTATTATCAAAAAAAATTAAACATTTGGGACAGAATTGTTCCCTAAGTAAATCACACGGACATGTTTTATTTGTTGTGTGTTGATACTTTATACAGAAACTGGGTGGGTGGCATAAACACAACCAATGCAAGGTTCGTCCACCAAGAGTTACTTTGGCCAGCCTCCGTTACAGCGCCTTGCCATAGACATACCCTGTCTAGATGCGTGTGAGAATCAGAAAACTGGCCGTGATTCGATCTTACTGGTCAGCGCCTTGCCACCAAATCCCCAGTTTTGACAACATATTACAACAGCTCTCTGACAACATTTCACCTTACCTTAGAATGTGCGAAGCGTCAGCCTCCCCGCAGTCTTCTTACCGGAACTGAACACAGCGCTAAACTCGACCCTGAAACAAGAACACAATCGTCCTTAAAGTGGAGCGCATACATTTCCACCCGTTTAATCCATGTCTTATATCTGAACGACGCGTTTCGGAAAGCTTCCGTCGTCAGATTAAAGTGTTTAATAAAAAATAAAAAGATAATTTGTTTTCGATTTTAAAGCGAAAATAGCATTTGAAAATGACTTAAAATACATAAGAAAATATAACCTCTTGAAACACTCTTACAACGCTCAAGGCATATAAAGGGGCAGCCTAAGCCTTACAGTCCTAGAAGTATATAAAGGGGCAGCCTTAGCCTTACAGTCCTAGAAGCATATAAAGGGGCAGCCTAAGCCTTACAGTCCTAGAAGTATATAAAGGGGCAGCCTTAGCCTTACAGTCCTAGAATTGCATATAAAGGGGCAGCCTTAGCCTTACAGTCCTAGAAGTATATAAAGGGGCAGCCTTAGCCTTACAGTCCTAGAATTGCATATAAAGGGGCAGCCTTAGCCTTACAGTCCTAGAAGTATATAAAGGGGCAGCCTTAGCCTTACAGTCCTAGAAGTATATAAAGGGGTAGCCTTAGCCTTACAGTCCTAGAATTGCATATAAAGGGGCAGCCTTAGCCTAACAGTTCTAGAAGTATATAAAGGGGCAGCCTTAGCCTTACAGTCCTAGAAGTATATAAAGGGGCCGCCTTAGCCTTACAGTCCTAGAAGTATATAAAGGGGCAGCCTTAGCCTTACAGTCCTAGAATTGCATATAAAGGGGCAGCCTTAGCCTTACAGTCCTAGAATGCATATAAAGGGGCAGCCTTAGCCTTACAATCCTAGAAGTATATAAAGGGGCAGCCTTAGCCTTACAGTCCTAGAAGTATATAAAGGGGCAGCCTTAGCCTTACAGTCCTAGAAGTATATAAAGGGGCAGCCTTAGCCTTACAGTCCTAGAATTGCATATAAAGGGGCAGCCTTAGCCTTACAGTCCTAGAAGTATATAAAGGGGCAGCCTTAGCCTTACAGTCCTAGAATTGCATATAAAGGGGCAGCCTTAGCCTTACAGTCCTAGAAGTATATAAAGGGGCAGCCTTAGCCTTACAGTCCTAGAAGTATATAAAGGGGTAGCCTTAGCCTTACAGTCCTAAAATTGCATATAAAGGGGCAGCCTTAGCCTAACAGTTCTAGAAGTATATAAAGGGGCAGCCTTAGCCTTACAGTCCTAGAAGTATATAAAGGGGCAGCCTTAGCCTTACAGTCCTAGAATTGCATATAAAGGGGCAGCCTTAGCCTTACAGTCCTAGAATGCATATAAAGGGGCAGCCTTAGCCTTACAGTCCTAGAAGTATATAAAGGGGCAGCCTTAGCCTTACAGTCCTAGAATTGCATATAAAGGGGCAGCCTTAGCCTTACAGTCCTAGAAGTATATAAAGGGGCAGCCTTAGCCTTACAGTCCTAGAATTGCATATAAAGGGGCAGCCTTGGCCTTACAGTCCTAGAAGTATATAAAGGGGCAGCCTTAGCCTTACAGTCCTAGAAGTATATAAAGGGGCAGCCTTAGCCTTACAGTCCTAGAAGTATATAAAGGGGCCGCCTTAGCCTTACAGTCCTAGAATGCATATAAAGTGGCAGCCTAAGCCTTACAGCCTAGAAGTATATAAAGGGGCAGCCTTAGCCTTACAGTCGTAGAAGTATATAAAGGGGCAGCCTTAGCCTTACAGTCCTAGAATTGCATATAAAGGGGCAGCCTTCGCCTTACAGTCCTAGAATTGGATATACGAATGTATGTGTAGGGTGTATGCTATTTGGTTAAAAATATAGGAAAATATTTACAAATAACACTGTCGGATGTTATAAACTACATCGATTACGTTTTACACAACATTCAGTAGGATTGACGCCAAAAGCAGTACAATTGCATGTCTGAATTTGTAGAACAGGTGTAAAAGAATAACTAGAGACAGGGTAGGTTTATCTTCGAGAGGGTCGGTTTATGTTCAATACTGGGAGGATCTAAGTAGAAATACGGGAGTTGGATGCTTATGACAAAAAAGGAATTTTACAATACTGTAATGTATTTATTACAAAAATAGTGACTTATTTTTAAAATAAAACCATTTAAAAAATGTAATAAATATTTATCAATATTTTACATGGAGAAAAAATAACTAAATTCAAAAATACAATTCTTTATACTCGATTGCTGCTTGTTTGTAAATGTAATTTAATTTTCAATTTCACAAATTTATACATTGGGTCTACTACGCTTTTTCAATCTAAACTAAGTTAGTTTATTTTAAGAGTTATAATCTATGGGGCTAGAATATATTTGCAAGCACACAATTATTCCTACTGTGTGGAAGGTGTTTTTGACATTTTGCAAAATGGCGACTATTCAGCTACTAAGAAAGCCGCTAACAATGCCAACTTCTCGTGTTCCGCAGAAATAGAAACTTCTAAAATGCAGTTTTACGAGTGCATCTAGCGTATTATAGCGCGGAATTCTGCGGACATCGATCAGTTCACTTCACTTGTTCATATTGACGAGATGTATTTACAAAACTCTGCATAAAGCGAACCATTTGTCGCAGGTAACGGAATTAGAACAAAGGTTAGCAGTTGCACGTTGCACGCTTCTACTTGACCTTTAAGGGTGCAATCGATAATCCGGCGTGGCGAACAACCCCTAGTTACCGTAACCCACATTCCTTTTAGGTTAGCCAAAATTTATTTTACTTTTAAAAGACGTCGAAGATAAAACCGAAAAGTGGAATTAGCAATAGAATATTTCCATATAGAGTGCGCTTTAGGGGTTGAAGTCTGTGTAAACAAAGCCCCACCACATAACCTAACAATCAACTTATTTTGGGATTTGAAATAAACAGTGTTGTTGTTGTTGTTGTTGTTGTTGTTATCAATATATTCGCTATAATTATCTTTTTGTCGATTTATAATTATTTATTAGAAATCAAACTGATAACGGCCAAAGTATAGCGTTCAAACGTTTCTCCTTAAAACTTAGGCAACCATGTTTGCATAACCTCACTTTATAAAAATGCAAGCAATAAGCAAACCTTGTTTTCACTACAGTTAACTACCTTACCAAAACTACTGCAGTGCAAAGCCTATTTATTTTTAAAAAAATTACTTTTACTTACGCAATTAAAGCTAAATACAGTATCAAAGCAAGCGGTCACATGACTAGATTACGTAAACAACCGCATTTTATAATTATAAACATCGATTTATCAACACAAGGTAAACAAAACACAGATTTCTATATGTAAACAAAATTGAGAATTGTGTACAGAACACATTCCTTGCACGTACGATTGTAGAATTAATAAGCTTGCGCTTTCTAGCGGCCAAACCGTGAACTACGTCTGTAGTTGAAAAGAACCTTTATAAAGTACTTCATTTGTGTAATATATAATTTAAATTTTCATGTACCGTAATTATTTTTGTATGATTATAAATCTAAGTTGACAAATTTTATATAAAAACTCATATTTAATACAATATGCTCAGATAATAAGAATAAATGAACCTAAGTTCATGTAGCGAAGTAAGTTTTCAAAGTTTAATTTAGTGTAAAAATGAATGTATTCTATATTTTTAAAATTGCGTTATGACAATTAAGAATTGTTTAAAATAATTTTGAAAAGATTATTTCAATAAATTTTAATTTAATATTAGGATAATTTCTATATTATAATGAGATATTTATTTAGGGTTATTTAGGGAACGATTCATAAATTTAATAATAAACGCACAAATATTTGCAAATGCCACAATATTTATCAACTGAATCTGATTAGCCTACGTTTGGTTAATTTTTATCCCCTTTACCAAAGAATTTCAGTTTAAATAATTCAAATAGATATTATTAAATTTTGTAACATTTTACATATTTGTAGGAATAGTTCATTGTAATTACGCTTATTATATGTAATATTAAAAAAGTATGCTGCACGTATTATAAAGAGAGAAATCCCAACTTTTAACACAACATTTTGGTACCAACTTCGATTCTGCTGCCACCTAGCAGTGAAATGAGAGATACTTTCTCGAGTTTGTTGCTGCTGCAGCCTTGCGGCGTAGTTTTGAAACTCTACCCACGTTTAATAACGTAATTTCTCTTATGTTACAGTGGGTTTTGTCCAACGTAATACTATATAAATATATGACAATTTAATTTTATGTTGTTTGCTAATTACACATGATTCATTATGTATTATATTTCTTACGTTTTCAATGTTTTTTCATTGACAAATTAATAATCTAAATATATATATATATATATATATATATATATATATATATATATATATATATATATATATATATATATATATATATATATATATAGGCTATATATATATATATATATATATATATATATATATATATATATATACTGTATTTGCAAATGCACTTTCTTAACCATTGTATTAGAAGGTGGTGTAACAGGAATATATATATATATATATATATATATATATATATATATATATATATATTAGGAGTATAAGAATGGGTCTTGCCAGTTGCGTTAAGTTATACGTTCCACCTAAGTGGAAACTTCTAAATTAATCCTTATAGAGAGTCATTGTAAAGTGTTTAAATAATGGGATGATTTATGATTCTTCTGAAGAGGACGAGTTAGAGTTGCCTTACTTCAAGGAAGGTTATATGGCACCTTTACGCTTCAAAATTCCGTTATTTCCACAAGAAGAGTGACTCAAGGGGCAGAACAATGACACAGAAGTTCTTTGACGCCACCGGGGATCTAGGTTAGTGGTCAACGCACTAACACAAACACAACGACTAGCCATAGGAGTAGTTTGCCTCTGACAACCGAAACGTGTATAAACTTGAAGTAAATCTACTGGAAGCGTGAACAAAAATGAATCAGCCTAGTTCAGCGTAAGGACGCAAGTAGCAAAGCGTACATTGGGCGCGTAAATATTGATGCGACAGGCACGCGTAGGTGGGTCGAGCTAAATTATGCAGCCCACCACGTCATGCTAGCTGTGGATTTATGACGTGCGTTAGGCATAACGAGTCCGGGGGAAGCATAGATGTTCATACATCGTGTTATGTACGTTTGTACACGAACAGACAACTTCAACACACTTGTAGGCTGGAATTTGTGGGTGCCACAACGCTTTCATAACCTGCTCACTTCGATTATAGGGAGGCTGAGGGAAGTGCGGTGCCCGTTCCTGTAAGTACTTTATCCTCTCACAAAGGAACTCTCGACACTGTCTAGCTCAAGTAACCATGATGGAAGTAGAATGAATGTGTAGGCCTACTCGACTCATAGCGGAAGCCGTGTTTCCTGTGGCTAGCATCAAGCAATCATCTTATGTAAATGTTTTCGCCTTTATACTTCTCTCCAGGCGGATCTTAATACGAGGGACTCTCAGGGTAAGTGGACTGTACGTCCCTCTCGACCTTAGTCGTGCCTCAGTGGTCTAAATCTCCTCAGATTCCCTCCTCAGACTATCCACCATAGATTATTTTATTCATGAAGGGTCTCGGGTTGTGAAGGAACGGCTTCCTCGTAAGGGAACGGTTACTCGCGACCAGTGACGCTCTCACCATAATTTCTTACCCATATTTCTATTTAATTTATCCCAGCTTCTCCTATTGTTATAGTGGCACGGTAAAGCAAATATAGTAGAAAAATTAAAACATATTACATTTTCTACGTCACACTCATCTAAGACTTCGTAAAGCGAGGTCAACCAAAAAATATTACATTTTCTACGTCACACTCATCTAAGACTTCGTAAAGCGAGGTCAACCAAAAAATATTACATTTTCTACGACACACTCATCTAAGACTTCGTAAAGCGAGGTCAACCAAAACATATTACATTTTCTACGACACACTCATCTAAGACTTCGTAAAGCGAGGTCAACCAAAAAATATTACATTTTCTACGACACACTCATCTAAGACTTCGTAAAGCGAGGTCAACCAAAAAATATTACATTTTCTACGTCACACTCATCTAAGACTTCGTAAAGCGAGGTCAACCAAAAAATATTCCATTTTCTACGACACACTCATCTAAGACTTCGTAAAGCGAGGTCACCAAAAAATATTACATTTTCTACGACACACTCATCTAAGACTTCGTAAAGCGAGGTCACCAAAAAATATTACATTTTCTACGACACACTCATCTAAGACTTCGTAAAGCGAGGTCACCAAAAAATATTACATTTTCTACGACACACTCATCTAAGACTTCGTAAAGCGAGGTCACCAAAAAATATTACATTTTCTACGACACACTCATCTAAGACTTCGTAAAGCGAGGTCACCAAAAAATATTACATTTTCTACGACACACTCATCTAAGACTTCGTAAAGCGAGGTAAACCAAAAAATATTACATTTTCTACGACACACTCATCTAAGACTTCGTAAAGCGAGGTCACCAAAAAATATTACATTTTCTACGACACACTCATCTAAGACTTCGTAAAGCGAGGTCACCAAAAAATATTACATTTTCTACGACACACTCATCTAAGACTTCGTAAAGCGAGGTCACCAGAAAATATTACATTTTCTACGACACACTCATCTAAGACTTCGTAAAGCGAGGTCACCAAAAAATATTACATTTTCTACGACACACTCATCTAAGACTTCGTAAAGCGAGGTCACCAAAAAATATTACATTTTCTACGACACACTCATCTAAGACTTCGTAAAGCGAGGTCACCAAAAAATATTACATTTTCTACGTCACACTCATCTAAGACTTCGTAAAGCGAGGTCAACCAAAAAATATTACATTTTCTACGACACACTCATCTAAGACTTCGTAAAGCGAGGTCACCAAAAAATATTACATTTTCTACGACACACTCATCTAAGACTTCGTAAAGCGAGGTCAACCGAGAAATATAGAGATACAGAAAGGCAGAACAAATATTAAAATGAACATAACAGGACAAACTTAAGGAGCTGGGGCATTTTAGAAAGTAAAATACTGGTTTTCGTCAATAAAATCTTTAAATGCAATTTGCCGCCAATAACATTTCCCCTGTCTTATCGTACAATATTTTAAATAGCTTAGTAGCCATGAAAGATAGACCCTTGCCATATTTACAACTTTACCCTAGTCAAATGTAGCAACTTAAAGAATATAAGAATTTTGTTTTTAGAAAAAAACTAAATTTTATAATAATTCAATAAGAATATTTATGTATTAAACTTTTAAAACCCTATCTACGTTTATATGTTATAAGCTAACAACTAAACCAATAGTTGCGTTATTTTATGTAGTATGGAACACAAAAATGCTTATTTGATTTGTTTCAAAAATAAAAAACGTTATTCAAACCACCAAAATTACCAAAAAAGTTGAAGTTTACAAATTTCAAAAAAATTATAAATTACCAGCTGTACTTCGTATAAAGTAAAAAATAACTATATTGTACTAATATAGTTTAGAAATTAAAAAAAAAATAATAATATTAATTCGTTTCAAAGAGTGTGGATCCCTTGAGCTGCGACGTATTTTTTTAACTCTTTTTAAAAATACAGGTTTTAGGTTTTTAAAAATACGTAGGAATTCTAAACATAAATAAGTTACAAAACTGAGAGCATTGAACGCGATTAAACCCCCTTGACTTTAAGTAGGGCTATTCACCCCCAATGTTATCAGTCTAGTGGGGTATCCATAAATACATAACAGTCCGGCAGTTACTTACTCTTTACTAGTAAGCATTTTGTTATTTACCTTTGTAAGGTAAGGTTCGAGTGTGACCTGTTTACTTAGCAACCAACACACCGAGGCTTGTAAATACCGAGTCTGCCGGGTTTGTATTTGTGTTGGCAACTTTTCCTGTCGCAGATAAACCAAGCAGGTTATGGAACGAAACAATGTTGACACTTGACTAACAAAGCACGCTTGACTCTGTGCGCATACATCTGTGCTCACTGATTGGACTGTTATTACAGCACATTACATATAAATGCATAAGTTACTTCTATTACTATAACAAGTTTAAAAAACATTTATAACTCGCGGTTGTAAAGTCTTGCTACAGTATTTTATAGCAATAACCCTGCAATATAGCAACACCTGTAACATTTTCAAGAATTCTTGGTATAACTTATATTTAAAGTTATATACGTCCACATAGTAATGTTACGATATATATTTTTGAGTATTTTCAAAGACCTTTTGCTGCAATATTCATTATATCAGATAATCAGTATTTATGCAGCATACACAGTTTTAAACGTTGTAGTACTTTCATACATGCACAGCAGACTCAGACAAAACACGGCGCTACGTGTGTAAATTAACGTCCATGAAAACAGCACAGCGATAATCGCAAACAGAAGTAAGCTAAAGTGAATAAATAAAACCATATTAATTTAATGATGTAAATTTTGATTAAATGACGGCCATCTTTGGAGCCATATAGGTGGACAGGTGGAGTAGGTGGATCTTCCACTCCCCACTCCCCACTCTCCGCTAACACGTCTAACCTGTTCATCAACATGGAAGCAGAGCGGAAGGCATGTTCCGATTGGTCAATGCTCATAATACAAAAAAAAAATAATAATAATAATACCTACGATAATGCAGACCCATGCATATAATTAATTAAACAAATAAATAATGATATATATATATATATATATATATATATATATATATAATTTTGATTACAGGGAAATACGTTCCGTGCATTAGAAAATGCAGGCTTTTTATTCTAATTAACCCTGATAGGCCTACTGTGATTATTTAATGCATAGAAAACAATTTTAGAGTTTTATTGATTACTGTACTTAGATAAATTAATGTGGCTTTGGAATACATTTTTCATCACTGTTGCTACATTTAGACGTCTTAGCAGAAGCACATCTGTTGGCGTGGTGTCTGTTGTACAATATAGCGTAGTGCAGTTTCCAAGGCGGTCGTTCCTTCACCATGGCTAATTTTACCATCGTCTATACTCTAGCCATCACTACCTTAAGTAGTTTTCTGTACCATTGCAATAATCGTAACACGTGTTATCTCAAACTGTTCACATCGGAATTCTAACAACATAAAAGTTTCTTAATGAAAGATCTCAAATCTGTTTCATCTTGTGGATCGAAGGTTTCACCATGAATCAGCATTTTATTCCATCACTGACCTGGTGTTTCTTAATTTATTTTGCTCCATGTCTCGGAAGCCTAGACGGCTTTCTTCCCCTTCAGTCGCTTCATCATACATTCCACAACGCACTGATCCATCGACTGGATTAGGCGCGTAACACGTGTTATCTCAAACTGTTCACACAGGAACATCAGCATTTTATTCCACCACTGACCTGGTGTTTCTTAATTTATTTTGCTCCATGTCTCGGAAGCCTAGACGGCTTTCTTCCCCTTCAGTCGCTTCATCATACATTCCACAACGCACTGATCCATCGGATGGATTAGGCGCGTAACACGTGTTATCTCAAACTGTTCACACAGGAACATCAGCATTTTATTCCACCACTTACCGGATGTATCTTAACTTATTTTGCTCCATGTCTCGGAAGCCTAGACGGCTTTCTTCCCCTTCAGTCGCTTCATCATACATTCCACAACGCACTGATCCATCGGATGGATTAGCCGCTTGCTATGTAATAAATATTGTTGCAGAAGAATAACACTGAAAACTTTAAATAATTTGTTATGGAAAATATTGAAACAAGAACAACCCAATTAAAAACTACGACTTATGTTAACCCAGCTAAAACCAAATTAACTAACCCGTAATGAATTCGTGTTTGTACTAATGGGAAATAACACTTCTACTTTGTTATAGGTTGGTTTTATATAATGTAAGCGTTAGAGGATACAGGTTTTTATACCGGCTGCAACCAGGCTTGCTTCAGGAAAACGCCCAGCCTCTTACTGAGCCCTGCCTAATATATATTGTTTTTCAAAGAGAATCCAATGGTAAGACGACAATGACTAGAACGTAGCTACGTGATAGTGACTCCCATCCATGACTGCAAGTATCGAGCCTGTCTGGTGTCCTGGATCCTCCTACAAACCTGTCTCTCGGAGGATTCTCCAGGTTTATGTACTTGTCCTCTGCTTGGTCTATACAAACCAGATTGCACACGTTTCTAACATCTCTCCAGACGGATGAAGTACCTCGGGCAACATGGACCAGGAGATGGAGAGCCATCTAACCGACAAGAGGAGACTGACAACAACGGACCATAGCTCCTCTCGACCAATCCTAAACTCACATTATGTACACACACCCAGCTACTTGATTGTTCCCCATTCCACCTTCAACCATACAGTCCCTTTGTCCCCATAACACCTCTCCCCTACGTTAAACACTTTAGTGTAAGTTTTTCTTGTACTTTGTTACAATAGAAAATAGAGTTAGTTTTGTAGTTAGGTGAACTTATAGTATGTAAACCATTGTAAATGTATTTTACAAAACACATAATGACGCCAGAAAGAGTCAGTCATTCAGTTTATGAGATACACCCTCCATACTCTCAGCCCTATCCCAAATAACAGCCATCATACCATATTCTCAGCAATATCCCAAATAACAGCCATCATACCATATTCTCAGCAATATCCCAAATAACAGCCCTCATACCATACTCTCAGCCCTATCCCAAATAACAGCCCTCATACCATATTCTCAGCAATATCCCAAATAACAGCCATCATACCATATGCTCAGCAATATCCCAAATAACAGCCCTCATCCCATACTCTCAGCCCTATCCCAAATAACAGCCATCATACCATATTCTCAGCAATATCCCAAATAACAGCCATCATACCATATTCTCAGCAATATCCCAAATAACAGCCCTCATACCATACTCTCAGCCCTATCCCAAATAACAGCCCTCATCCCATACTCTCAGCCCTATCCCAAATAACAGCCCTCATACCATATTCTCAGCAATATCCCAAATAACAGCCATCATACCATATTCTCAGCAATATCCCAAATAACAGCCCTCATACCATATTCTCAGCAATATCCCAAATAACAGCCCTCATACCATACTCTCAGCCCTATCCCAAATAACAGCCCTCATACCATATTCTCAGCAATATCCCAAATAACAGCCATCATACCATATTCTCAGCAATATCCCAAATAACAGCCCTCATACCATATTCTCAGCAATATCCCAAATAACAGCCCTCATACCATACTCTCAGCCCTATCCCAAATAACAGCCCTCATACCATATTCTCAGCAATATCCCAAATAACAGCCCTCATACCATACTCTCAGCCCTATCCCAAATAACAGCCCTCATACCATATTCTCAGCAATATCCCAAATAACAGCCATCATACCATATTCTCAGCAATATCCCAAATAACAGCCCTCATCCCATACTCTCAGCCCTATCCCAAATAACAGCCATCATACCATATTCTCAGCAATATCCCAAATAACAGCCATCATACCATATTCTCAGCAATATCCCAAATAACAGCCCTCATCCCATACTCTCAGCCCTATCCCAAATAACAGCCCTCATCCCATACTCTCAGCCCTATCCCAAATAACAGCCTTCATCCCATACTCTCAGCCCTATCCCAAATAACAGCCCTCATCCCATACTCTCAGCCCTATCCCAAATAACAGCCATCATACCATATTCTCAGCAATATCCCAAATAACAGCCATCATACCATATTCTCAGCAATATCCCAAATAACAGCCCTCATCCCATACTCTCAGCCCTATCCCAAATAACAGCCATCATCCCATATTCTCAGCAATATCCCAAATAACAGCCCTCATCTCATACTCTCGGCCCTATCCCAAATAACAGCCCTCATCCCATACTCTCAGCCCTATCCCAAATAACAGCCATCATCCCTTATTCCTATCCGCATCCATATGACAGAAGGGCCACCAATCTCTTCTTCTGTTACCGACTGACTCAAGGATCACACATCTTAGACAGAGATAGTTCCATCACCCTATTACATGCCTGACAACTCTCCGGTGCCATTTTACAATGGAGCGACCTTGGTCACGCAAGCAGAGAACAGGTCTATCCCGTTGGAAACGCTGTAATCTCTAACTATAAACGGCACCACAGAGCTTTACGTCGTGTCTATAATCACACTGCTTTTCATAATTTTCTGTAAAATTATCACAAAATAATTGGTCGATACCTGCACAACAAGTTCTATATAACGTCTAGTGTCTCTGTTTGCTGAATTAACCCAGTCTGTTAGCAACCTACTATTTCCACCCCCCCCCATCCAATGTTTATTTCTAACTAATGAGTTGATCACATATCTCGTGTAACCTTCTAATAACCCAGTCTGTTAGCAAGCTACTATTTCCTACCCCTCCCCATCCACTGTTTACTTCTAACTAGCAAATGAGTTGATCACATTTCTCGTGTAACCTTCTAATAACCGCCTACAGGATATAGAGGAGGATTTACATCTCAATTATTCAGAAGGCAGTGGCGTGTCTACACGAATTACTAAGTTAAACTTGCAAGTTGCACGTAGCTTTAATACCTCTGGCCACGCCATTGTTAATCGCAAAACCCTTTTACTGCGATAAACTAAAACTTTATGAAAATAGCAGTGAAATATATTGCATTTTAGTGGGGAAGAATTAAACTTGTAAATTGGTAGTTTTCTGTGACGGATTACTAACATCATATGTTCTATGGATTGTAAACTTGACGCTATTGGAGTTGTGAGGGGGATAAAATGGCTAATCTAGTGATACAAATCCACATTGCTACTGGCCCCATCTGGCAAAAATATCTCCTCAAGCAGACAATTAACCAGAGTTTTCCTAAAAAACGAGTTGACAGTAAACCGAAACCTGTTAATGAATATATGGGACTACAGTGGCCGTAAAGGGCTTCAATGTGACAACTTTGGCGTCGGTTGCAAAATTTGGGAAATAAAACTTATAAACAGAGCTTTTAATTCACTCATTTTGTCTAATTTTAAGCGTTGGAGCGTCATTTCATTAAATTTTAAACAAATTAAATTTGAGATAAAAATTAGTCCTACTTCCCATTGGAATGTACCTCACTCCTGGAAGGAGTGCTTTAGCAGCACTACTGGATTTAATAATACGTACTTCAATTATGTTTCGTAACAATTCAACTTTCTTAAAAAGCTTCTTGTAAAACATGTTAATAAATTTGTTCAGTAAATTTCATTTGTTTTGACACAATATATATTTAGTGTTTTATGTTAATTTTATTTATATTCGAAGGACAGTAATATTAAGTGTCGAAAAGTCATATGTGTACCACAAACATAATGGTAAACATGGCTGAACATTTATACATACACTGCAGGCTCAGATAACACGACAGTATAAGATGTTTTACTTTTTTGTGGACATGACACTGTAGAATCGTTCAACATGTAGGGTGGAAAAAGTAAAAACGATTTTTATCCGAAACCTGCACCGATTTAATGTGACAGACTATTTTTAGCTATTTTTTGGGCTGTAAAATTGTTTTACATTATTACATTAAGTTATCAAAAAGCTGCCAACAAGAAGTTGTAAAACGAGACAAGTTTGAAGAATGCAACTGTGTTTTTAATCTATTGTCCGATTCCGTTCTGTGTAGAGTTTTCGCCGCGTACAACTTATATTGCTTCCTCTGTTTGCAGACAAAAATATGAAAAATGATGACGTCTTTTTACAAAAGCAAATCTCCCTTCGTACCTTCCAGACGGGAGGTTGCCGCCCAGCGACCGGCGCATATAAAATTCCATTATTATTAAAGTGGGCGACGCGCGCGCTGTAAATTCCTCGCGCCTTGATACAGGAAATAAAATGTAAATTGCCTTTCACAAGAAATGTCCTGTTGAAAAGAAATATCAACTGTTCGCAGGATATTGGTTCGATTACTTGCACATTTCTTGGGCCGTCTGAGAAAATGAAATCCTGCAGGTTTTGCAGAATATTTGGTAAAATTTTATAAAGATTTATGATCCTTTTTTTATTTTAATGCAATGTGTAAGTTTGTTTTTAAAAAACTCCTTTACCATTATAAACTTTCAAAAACATTTTACAAAAAATATTTTATTTATTTATATTTCGTTAAAAAAAATTCAAAAGTTTTATTTTTGTAACCTTTGTCTTTAAAAGTATCGTCTAAGTATCGTCTAAGACGATTCATTTAAAAACATGGACTCAGAGTAAATACATCATTATGATTATATTCTATTATGTTTACTCAGATTCATTGAAACAAATTATTATATTGTATTGTGTTTATTCAGATTCATTGAAACAAATTATTATATTGTATTATGTTTATTCAGATTCATTGAAACAAATTATTATATTGTATTGTGTTTATTCAGATTCATTGAAACAAATTATTATATTGTATTATGTTTATTCAGATTCATTGAAACAAATTATTATATTGTATTATGTTTATTCAGATTCATTGAAACAAATTATTATATTGTATTATGTTTATTCAGATTCATTGAAACAAATTATTATATTGTATTATGTTTATTCAGATTCATTGAAACAAATTATTATATTGTATTGTGTTTATTCAGATTCATTGAAACAAATTATTATATTGTATTATGTTTATTCAGATTCATTGAAACAAATTATTATATTGTATTGTGTTTATTCAGATTCATTGAAACAAATTATTATATTGTATTATGTTTATTCAGATTCATTGAAACAAATTATTATATTGTATTATGTTTATTCAGATTCATTGAAACAAATTATTATATTGTATTGTGTTTATTCAGATTCATTGAAACAAATTATTATATTGTATTATGTTTATTCAGATTCATTGAAACAAATTATTATATTGTATTATGTTTATTCAGATTCATTGAAACAAATTATTATATTGTATTATGTTTATTCAGATTCATTGAAACAAATTATTATATTGTATTATGTTTATTCAGATTCATTGAAACAAATTATTATATTGTATTATGTTTATTCAGATTCATTGAAACAAATTATTATATTGTATTATGTTTATTCAGATTCATTGAAACAAATTATTATATTGTATTGTGTTTATTCAGATTCATTGAAACAAATTATTATATTGTATTATGTTTATTCAGATTCATTGAAACAAATTATTATATTGTATTGTGTTTATTCAGATTCATTGAAACAAATTATTATATTGTATTGTGTTTATTCAGATTCATTGAAACAAATTATTATATTGTATTATGTTTATTCAGATTCATTGAAACAAATTATTATATTGTATTGTGTTTATTCAGATTCATTGAAACAAATTATTATATTGTATTATGTTTATTCAGATTCATTGAAACAAATTATTATATTGTATTGTGTTTATTCAGATTCATTGAAACAAATTATTATATTGTATTGTGTTTATTCAGATTCATTGAAACAAATTATTATATTGTATTATGTTTATTCAGATTCATTGAAACAAATTATTATATTGTATTATGTTTATTCAGATTCATTGAAACAAATTATTATATTGTATTGTGTTTATTCAGATTCATTGAAACAAATTATTATATTGTATTGTGTTTATTCAGATTCATTGAAACAAATTATTATATTGTATTGTGTTTATTCAGATTCATTGAAACAAATTATTATATTGTATTATGTTTATTCAGATTCATTGAAACAAATTATTATATTGTATTGTGTTTATTCAGATTCATTGAAACAAATTATTATATTGTATTGTGTTTATTCAGATTCATTGAAACAAATTATTATATTGTATTATGTTTATTCAGATTCATTGAAACAAATTATTATATTGTATTGTGTTTATTCAGATTCATTGAAACAAATTATTATATTGTATTATGTTTATTCAGATTCATTGAAACAAATTATTATATTGTATTATGTTTATTCAGATTCATTGAAACAAATTATTATATTGTATTGTGTTTATTCAGATTCATTGAAACAAATTATTATATTGTATTATGTTTATTCAGATTCATTGAAACAAATTATTATATTGTATTATGTTTATTCAGATTCATTGAAACAAATTATTATATTGTATTATGTTTATTCAGATTCATTGAAACAAATTATTATATTGTATTATGTTTATTCAGATTCATTGAAACAAATTATTATATTGTATTATGTTTATTCAGATTCATTGAAACAAATTATTATATTGTATTATGTTTATTCAGATTCATTGAAACAAATTATTATATTGTATTGTGTTTATTCAGATTCATTGAAACAAATTATTATATTGTATTATGTTTATTCAGATTCATTGAAACAAATTATTATATTGTATTGTGTTTATTCAGATTCATTGAAACAAATTATTATATTGTATTATGTTTATTCAGATTCATTGAAACAAATTATTATATTGTATTGTGTTTATTCAGATTCATTGAAACAAATTATTATATTGTATTATGTTTATTCAGATTCATTGAAACAAATTATTATATTGTATTATGTTTATTCAGATTCATTGAAACAAATTATTATATTGTATTATGTTTATTCAGATTCATTGAAACAAATTATTATATTGTATTATGTTTATTCAGATTCATTGAAACAAATTATTATATTGTATTATGTTTATTCAGATTCATTGAAACAAATTATTATATTGTATTGTGTTTATTCAGATTCATTGAAACAAATTATTATATTGTATTATGTTTATTCAGATTCATTGAAACAAATTATTATATTGTATTATGTTTATTCAGATTCATTGAAACAAATTATTATATTGTATTATGTTTATTCAGATTCATTGAAACAAATTATTATATTGTATTGTGTTTATTCAGATTCATTGAAACAAATTATTATATTGTATTGTGTTTATTCAGATTCATTGAAACAAATTATTATATTGTATTGTGTTTATTCAGATTCATTGAAACAAATTATTATATTGTATTATGTTTATTCAGATTCATTGAAACAAATTATTATATTGTATTATGTTTATTCAGATTCATTGAAACAAATTATTATATTGTATTATGTTTATTCAGATTCATTGAAACAAATTATTATATTGTATTGTGTTTATTCAGATTCATTGAAACAAATTATTATATTGTATTATGTTTATTCAGATTCATTGAAACAAATTATTATATTGTATTGTGTTTATTCAGATTCATTGAAACAAATTATTATATTGTATTGTGTTTATTCAGATTCATTGAAACAAATTATTATATTGTATTATGTTTATTCAGATTCATTGAAACAAATTATTATATTGTATTATGTTTATTCAGATTCATTGAAACAAATTATTATATTGTATTATGTTTATTCAGATTCATTGAAACAAATTATTATATTGTATTGTGTTTATTCAGATTCATTGAAACAAATTATTATATTGTATTATGTTTATTCAGATTCATTGAAACAAATTATTATATTGTATTGTGTTTATTCAGATTCATTGAAACAAATTATTATATTGTATTGTGTTTATTCAGATTCATTGAAACAAATTATTATATTGTATTGTGTTTATTCAGATTCATTGAAACAAATTATTATATTGTATTGTGTTTATTCAGATTCATTGAAACAAATTATTATATTGTATTATGTTTATTCAGATTCATTGAAACAAATTATTATATTGTATTGTGTTTATTCAGATTCATTGAAACAAATTATTATATTGTATTGTGTTTATTCAGATTCATTGAAACAAATTATTATATTGTATTATGTTTATTCAGATTCATTGAAACAAATTATTATATTGTATTATGTTTATTCAGATTCATTGAAACAAATTATTATATTGTATTATGTTTTTTCAGATTCATTGAAACAAATTATTATATTGTATTATGTTTTTTCAGATTCATTGAAACAAATTATTATATTCTATTATGTTTATTCAGATTCATTGAAACAAATTATTATAATGTATTGTGTTTATTCAGATTCATTGAAACAAATTATTATATTGTATTGTGTTTATTCAGATTCATTGAAACAAATTATTATATTGTATTATGTTTATTCAGATTCATTGAAACAAATTATTATATTGTATTATGTTTATTCAGATTCATTGAAACAAATTATTATATTGTATTATGTTTATTCAGATTCATTGAAACAAATTATTATATTGTATTATGTTTATTCAGATTCATTGAAACAAATTATTATATTGTATTGTGTTTATTCAGATTCATTGAAACAAATTATTATATTGTATTATGTTTATTCAGATTCATTGAAACAAATTATTATATTGTATTATGTTTATTCAGATTCATTGAAACAAATTATTATATTGTATTGTGTTTATTCAGATTCATTGAAACAAATTATTATATTGTATTATGTTTATTCAGATTCATTGAAACAAATTATTATATTGTATTATGTTTATTCAGATTCATTGAAACAAATTATTATATTGTATTATGTTTATTCAGATTCATTGAAACAAATTATTATATTGTATTATGTTTTTTCAGATTCATTGAAACAAATTATTATATTCTATTATGTTTATTCAGATTCATTGAAACAAATTATTATATTGTATTATGTTTATTCAGATTCATTGAAACAAATTATTATATTGTATTATGTTTATTCAGATTCATTGAAACAAATTATTATAATGTATTATGTTTATTCAGATTCATTGAAACAAATTATTATAATGTATTATGTTTATTCAGATTCATTGAAACAAATTATTATATTGTATTATGTTTATTCAGATTCATTGAAACAAATTATTATATTGTATTATGTTTATTCAGATTCATTGAAACAAATTATTATATTGTATTATGTTTATTCAGATTCATTGAAACAAATTATTATATTGTATTATGTTTATTCAGATTCATTGAAACAAATTATTATATTGTATTATGTTTATTCAGATTCATTGAAACAAATTATTATATTGTATTATGTTTATTCAGATTCATTGAAACAAATTATTATATTGTATTATGTTTATTCAGATTCATTGAAACAAATTATTATATTGTATTATGTTTATTCAGATTCATTGAAACAAATTATTATATTGTATTATGTTTATTCAGATTCATTGAAACAAATTATTATATTGTATTATGTTTATTCAGATTCATTGAAACAAATTATTATATTGTATTATGTTTATTCAGATTCATTGAAACAAATTATTATATTGTATTATGTTTATTCAGATTCATTGAAACAAATTATTATATTGTATTATGTTTATTCAGATTCATTGAAACAAATTATTATATTGTATTATGTTTATTCAGATTCATTGAAACAAATTATTATATTGTATTGTGTTTATTCAGATTCATTGAAACAAATTATTATATTGTATTGTGTTTATTCAGATTCATTGAAACAAATTATTATATTGTATTGTGTTTATTCAGATTCATTGAAACAAATTATTATATTGTATTATGTTTATTCAGATTCATTGAAACAAATTATTATATTGTATTATGTTTATTCAGATTCATTGAAACAAATTATTATATTGTATTATGTTTATACAGATTCATTGAAACAAATTATTATATTGTATTATGTTTATTCAGATTCATTGAAACAAATTATTATATTGTATTATGTTTATTCAGATTCATTGAAACAAATTATTATATTGTATTATGTTTATTCAGATTCATTGAAACAAATTATTATATTGTATTATGTTTATTCAGATTCATTGAAACAAATTATTATATTGTATTATGTTTATTCAGATTCATTGAATCAAATTATTATATTGTATTACGTTTATTCAGATTCATTGAAACAAATTATTATATTGTATTATGTTTATTCAGATTCATTGAAACAAATTATTATATTGTATTATGTTTATTCAGATTCATTGAAACAAATTATTATATTGTATTATGTTTATTCAGATTCATTGAAACAAATTATTATATTGTATTATGTTTATTCAGATTCATTGAAACAAATTATTATATTGTATTATGTTTATTCAGATTCATTGAAACAAATTATTATATTGTATTATGTTTATTCAGATTCATTGAAACAAATTATTATATTGTATTATGTTTATTCAGATTCATTGAAACAAATTATTATATTGTATTATGTTTATTCAGATTCATTGAAACAAATTATTATATAGTATTACGTTTATTCAGATTCATTGAAACAAATTATTATATTGTATTACGTTTATTCAGATTCATTGAACCAAATTATTATATTCTATTATGTTTATTCAGATTCATTGAAACAAATTATTATATTGTATTATGTTTATTCAGATTCATTGAAACAAATTATTATATTGTATTATGTTTATTCAGATTCATTGAAACAAATTATTATATTGTATTGTGTTTATTCAGATTCATTGAAACAAATTATTATATTGTATTGTGTTTATTCAGATTCATTGAAACAAATTATTATATTGTATTATGTTTATTCAGATTCATTGAAACAAATTATTATATTGTATTATGTTTATTCAGATTCATTGAAACAAATTATTATATTGTATTGTGTTTATTCAGATTCATTGAAACAAATTATTATATTGTATTGTGTTTATTCAGATTCATTGAAACAAATTATTATATTGTATTATGTTTATTCAGATTCATTGAAACAAATTATTATATTGTATTATGTTTATTCAGATTCATTGAAACAAATTATTATATTGTATTATGTTTATTCAGATTCATTGAAACAAATTATTATATTGTATTATGTTTATTCAGATTCATTGAAACAAATTATTATATTGTATTATGTTTATTCAGATTCATTGAAACAAATTATTATATTGTATTATGTTTATTCAGATTCATTGAAACAAATTATTATATTGTATTATGTTTATTCAGATTCATTGAAACAAATTATTATATTGTATTATGTTTATTCAGATTCATTGAAACAAATTATTATATTCTATTATGTTTATTCAGATTCATTGAAACAAATTATTATATTGTATTATGTTTATTCAGATTCATTGAAACAAATTATTATATTGTATTATGTTTATTCAGATTCATTGAAACAAATTATTATATTGTATTATGTTTATTCAGATTCATTGAAACAAATTATTATATTGTATTATGTTTATTCAGATTCATTGAAACAAATTATTATATTGTATTATGTTTATTCAGATTCATTGAAACAAATTATTATATTGTATTATGTTTATTCAGATTCATTGAAACAAATTATTATATTGTATTGTGTTTATTCAGATTCATTGAAACAAATTATTATATTGTATTGTGTTTATTCAGATTCATTGAAACAAATTATTATATTGTATTATGTTTATTCAGATTCATTGAAACAAATTATTATATTGTATTGTGTTTATTCAGATTCATTGAAACAAATTATTATAATGTATTATGTTTATTCAGATTCATTGAAACAAATTATTATATTGTATTATGTTTATTCTGATTCATTGAAACAAATTATTATATTGTATTATGTTTATTCAGATTCATTGAAACAAATTATTATATTGTATTATGTTTATTCAGATTCATTGAAACAAATTATTATATTGTATTGTGTTTATTCAGATTCATTGAAACAAATTATTATATTGTATTATGTTTATTCAGATTCATTGAAACAAATTATTATATTGTATTATGTTTATTCAGATTCATTGAAACAAATTATTATATTGTATTATGTTTATTCAGATTCATTGAAACAAATTATTATATTGTATTGTGTTTATTCAGATTCATTGAAACAAATTATTATATTCTATTATGTTTATTCAGATTCATTGAAACAAATTATTATATTGTATTATGTTTATTCAGATTCATTGAAACAAATTATTATATTGTATTGTGTTTATTCAGATTCATTGAAACAAATTATTATATTGTATTGTGTTTATTCAGATTCATTGAAACAAATTATTATATTGTATTATGTTTATTCAGATTCATTGAAACAAATTATTATATTGTATTATGTTTATTCAGATTCATTGAAACAAATTATTATATTGTATTATGTTTATTCAGATTCATTGAAACAAATTATTATATTGTATTATGTTTATTCAGATTCATTGAAACAAATTATTATATTGTATTATGTTTATTCAGATTCATTGAAACAAATTATTATATTGTATTATGTTTATTCAGATTCATTGAAACAAATTATTATATTGTATTATGTTTATTCAGATTCATTGAAACAAATTATTATATTGTATTATGTTTATTCAGATTCATTGAAACAAATTATTATATTGTATTGTGTTTATTCAGATTCATTGAAACAAATTATTATATTGTATTGTGTTTATTCAGATTCATTGAAACAAATTATTATAGTCTATTATGTTTATTCAGATTCATTGAAACAAATTATTATATTGTATTATGTTTATTCAGATTCATTGAAACAAATTATTATATTGTATTATGTTTATTCAGATTCATTGAAACAAATTATTATATTGTATTATGTTTATTCAGATTCATTGAAACAAATTATTATATTGTATTATGTTTATTCAGATTCATTGAAACAAATTATTATATTGTATTGTGTTTATTCAGATTCATTGAAACAAATTATTATATTGTATTATGTTTATTCAGATTCATTGAAACAAATTATTATATTGTATTATGTTTATTCAGATTCATTGAAACAAATTATTATATTGTATTATGTTTATTCAGATTCATTGAAACAAATTATTATATTGTATTATGTTTATTCAGATTCATTGAAACAAATTATTATATTGTATTATGTTTATTCAGATTCATTGAAACAAATTATTATATTGTATTATGTTTATTCAGATTCATTGAAACAAATTATTATATTGTATTATGTTTATTCAGATTCATTGAAACAAATTATTATATTGTATTATGTTTATTCAGATTCATTGAAACAAATTATTATATTGTATTATGTTTATTCAGATTCATTGAAACAAATTATTATATTGTATTATGTTTATTCAGATTCATTGAAACAAATTATTATATTGTATTATGTTTATTCAGATTCATTGAAACAAATTATTATATTGTATTATGTTTATTCAGATTCATTGAAACAAATTATTATATTGTATTATGTTTATTCAGATTCATTGAAACAAATTATTATATTCTATTATGTTTATTCAGATTCATTGAAACAAATTATTATATTCTATTATGTTTATTCAGATTCATTGAAACAAATTATTATATTGTATTATGTTTATTCAGATTCATTGAAACAAATTATTATATTGTATTATGTTTATTCAGATTCATTGAAACAAATTATTATATTGTATTATGTTTATTCAGATTCATTGAAACAAATTATTATATTGTATTATGTTTATTCAGATTCATTGAAACAAATTATTATATTGTATTATGTTTATTCAGATTCATTGAAACAAATTATTATATTGTATTATGTTTATTCAGATTCATTGAAACAAATTATTATATTGTATTATGTTTATTCAGATTCATTGAAACAAATTATTATATTGTATTATGTGTATTCAGATTCATTGAAACCAAATTATTATATAGTATTATGTGTATTCAGATTCATTGAACCAAATTATTATATAGTATTACGTTTATTCAGATTCATTGAAACAAATTATTATATTGTATTATGTTTATTCAGATTCATTGAAACAAATTATTATATTGTATTATGTTTATTCAGATTCATTGAAACAAATTATTATATTGTATTATGTTTATTCAGATTCATTGAAACAAATTATTATATTGTATTATGTTTATTCAGATTCATTGAAACAAATTATTATATTGTATTATGTTTATTCATTGAAACAAATTATTATATTGTATTATGTTTATTCAGATTCATTGAAACAAATTATTATATTGTATTATGTTTATTCAGATTCATTGAAACAAATTATTATATTGTATTATGTTTATTCAGATTCATTGAAACAAATTATTATATTGTATTATGTTTATTCAGATTCATTGAAACAAATTATTATATTGTATTATGTTTATTCAGATTCATTGAAACAAATTATTATATTGTATTATGTTTATTCAGATTCATTGAAACAAATTATTATATTGTATTATGTTTATTCAGATTCATTGAAACAAATTATTATATTGTATTATGTTTATTCAGATTCATTGAAACAAATTATTATATTGTATTGTGTTTATTCAGATTCATTGAAACAAATTATTATATTGTATTATGTTTATTCAGATTCATTGAAACAATTATTATATTGTATTACGTTTATTCAGATTCATTGAAACAAATTATTATATTCTATTATGTTTATTCAGATTCATTGAAAAAAATTATTATATTGTATTATGTTTATTCAGATTCATTGAAACAAATTATTATATTGTATTATGTTTATTCAGATTCATTGAAACAAATTATTATATTCTATTATGTTTATTCAGATTCATTGAAACAAATTATTATATTGTATTATGTTTATTCAGATTCATTGAAACAAATTATTATATTGTATTATGTTTATTCAGATTCATTGAAACAAATTATTATATTGTATTATGTTTATTCAGATTCATTGAAACAAATTATTATATTGTATTATGTTTATTCAGATTCATTGAAACAAATTATTATATTCTATTATGTTTATTCAGATTCATTGAAACAAATTATTATATTGTATTATGTTTATTCAGATTCATTGAAACAAATTATTATATTCTATTATGTTTATTCAGATTCATTGAAACAAATTATTATATTGTATTATGTTTATTCAGATTCATTGAAACAAATTATTATATTGTATTATGTTTATTCAGATTCATTGAAACAAATTATTATATTGTATTATGTTTATTCAGATTCATTGAAACAAATTATTATATTGTATTATGTTTATTCAGATTCATTGAAACAAATTATTATATTGTATTATGTTTATTCAGATTCATTGAAACAAATTATTATATTGTATTATGTTTATTCAGATTCATTGAAACAAATTATTATATTGTATTATGTTTATTCAGATTCATTGAAACAAATTATTATATTGTATTATGTTTATTCAGATTCATTGAAACAAATTATTATATTGTATTATGTTTATTCAGATTCATTGAAACAAATTATTATATTGTATTATGTTTATTCAGATTCATTGAAACAAATTATTATATTGTATTATGTTTATTCAGATTCATTGAAACAAATTATTATATTGTATTGTGTTTATTCAGATTCATTGAAACAAATTATTATATTGTATTATGTTTATTCAGATTCATTGAAACAAATTATTATATTGTATTGTGTTTATTCAGATTCATTGAAACAAATTATTATATTGTATTATGTTTATTCAGATTCATTGAAACAAATTATTATATTGTATTATGTTTATTCAGATTCATTGAAACAAATTATTATATTGTATTATGTTTATTCAGATTCATTGAAACAAATTATTATATTGTATTATGTTTATTCAGATTCATTGAAACAAATTATTATATTGTATTATGTTTATTCAGATTCATTGAAACAAATTATTATATTGTATTATGTTTATTCAGATTCATTGAAACAAATTATTATATTGTATTATGTTTATTCAGATTCATTGAAACAAATTATTATATTGTATTATGTTTATTCAGATTCATTGAAAAAAATTATTATATTGTATTATGTTTATTCAGATTCATTGAAACAAATTATTATATTGTATTATGTTTATTCAGATTCATTGAAACAAATTATTATATTGTATTATGTTTATTCAGATTCATTGAAACAAATTATTATATTGTATTATGTTTATTCAGATTCATTGAAACAAATTATTATATTGTATTATGTTTATTCAGATTCATTGAAACAAATTATTATATTGTATTATGTTTATTCAGATTCATTGAAACAAATTATTATATTGTATTATGTTTATTCAGATTCATTGAAACAAATTATTATATTGTATTATGTTTATTCAGATTCATTGAAACAAATTATTATATTGTATTATGTTTATTCAGATTCATTGAAACAAATTATTATATTGTATTATGTTTATTCAGATTCATTGAAACAAATTATTATATTGTATTATGTTTATTCAGATTCATTGAAACAAATTATTATATTCTATTATGTTTATTCAGATTCATTGAAACAAATTATTATATTGTATTATGTTTATTCAGATTCATTGAAACAAATTATTATATTCTATTATGTTTATTCAGATTCATTGAAAAAAATTATTATATTGTATTATGTTTATTCAGATTCATTGAAACAAATTATTATATTGTATTATGTTTATTCAGATTCATTGAAACAAATTATTATATTGTATTGTGTTTATTCAGATTCATTGAAACAAATTATTATATTGTATTATGTTTATTCAGATTCATTGAAACAAATTATTATATTGTATTATGTTTATTCAGATTCATTGAAACAAATTATTATATTGTATTATGTTTATTCAGATTCATTGAAACAAATTATTATATTGTATTATGTTTATTCAGATTCATTGAAACAAATTATTATATTGTATTATGTTTATTCAGATTCATTGAAACAAATTATTATATTGTATTATGTTTATTCAGATTCATTGAAACAAATTATTATATTGTATTATGTTTATTCAGATTCATTGAAACAAATTATTATATTGTATTGTGTTTATTCAGATTCATTGAAACAAATTATTATATTGTATTATGTTTATTCAGATTCATTGAAACAAATTATTATATTGTATTATGTTTATTCAGATTCATTGAAACAAATTATTATATTGTATTGTGTTTATTCAGATTCATTGAAACAAATTATTATATTGTATTATGTTTATTCAGATTCATTGAAACAAATTATTATATTGTATTATGTTTATTCAGATTCATTGAAACAAATTATTATATTGTATTATGTTTATTCAGATTCATTGAAACAAATTATTATATTGTATTATGTTTATTCAGATTCATTGAAACAAATTATTATATTGTATTATGTTTATTCAGATTCATTGAAACAAATTATTATATTGTATTATGTTTATTCAGATTCATTGAAACAAATTATTATATTGTATTATGTTTATTCAGATTCATTGAAACAAATTATTATATTGTATTATGTTTATTCAGATTCATTGAAACAAATTATTATATTGTATTATGTTTATTCAGATTCATTGAAACAAATTATTATATTGTATTATGTTTATTCAGATTCATTGAAACAAATTATTATATTGTATTATGTTTATTCAGATTCATTGAAACAAATTATTATATTGTATTATGTTTATTCAGATTCATTGAAACAAATTATTATATTGTATTATGTTTATTCAGATTCATTGAAAAAAATTATTATATTGTATTATGTTTATTCAGATTCATTGAAACAAATTATTATATTGTATTATGTTTATTCAGATTCATTGAAACAAATTATTATATTCTATTATGTTTATTCAGATTCATTGAAACAAATTATTATATTGTATTATGTTTATTCAGATTCATTGAAACAAATTATTATATTGTATTATGTTTATTCAGATTCATTGAAACAAATTATTATATTGTATTATGTTTATTCAGATTAATTGAAACAAATTATTATATTCTATTATGTTTATTCAGATTCATTGAAAAAAATTATTATATTGTATTATGTTTATTCAGATTCATTGAAACAAATTATTATATTCTATTATGTTTATTCAGATTCATTGAAAAAAATTATTATATTGTATTATGTTTATTCAGATTCATTGAAACAAATTATTATATTGTATTATGTTTATTCAGATTCATTGAAACAAATTATTATATTGTATTGTGTTTATTCAGATTCATTGAAACAAATTATTATATTGTATTATGTTTATTCAGATTCATTGAAACAAATTATTATATTGTATTATGTTTATTCAGATTCATTGAAAAAAATTATTATATTGTATTATGTTTATTCAGATTCATTGAAACAAATTATTATATTGTATTATGTTTATTCAGATTCATTGAAACAAATTATTATATTCTATTATGTTTATTCAGATTCATTGAAACAAATTATTATATTGTATTATGTTTATTCAGATTCATTGAAACAAATTATTATATTGTATTATGTTTATTCAGATTCATTGAAACAAATTATTATATTGTATTATGTTTATTCAGATTCATTGAAACAAATTATTATATTGTATTATGTTTATTCAGATTCATTGAAACAAATTATTATATTGTATTATGTTTATTCAGATTCATTGAAACAAATTATTATATTGTATTATGTTTATTCAGATTCATTGAAACAAATTATTATATTGTATTATGTTTATTCAGATTCATTGAAACAAATTATTATATTGTATTATGTTTATTCAGATTCATTGAAACAAATTATTATATTGTATTATGTTTATTCAGATTCATTGAAAAAAATTATTATATTGTATTATGTTTATTCAGATTCATTGAAACAAATTATTATATTGTATTATGTTTATTCAGATTCATTGAAACAAATTATTATATTGTATTATGTTTATTCAGATTCATTGAAACAAATTATTATATTGTATTATGTTTATTCAGATTCATTGAAACAAATTATTATATTGTATTATGTTTATTCAGATTCATTGAAACAAATTATTATATTGTATTATGTTTATTCAGATTCATTGAAACAAATTATTATATTGTATTATGTTTATTCAGATTCATTGAAACAAATTATTATATTGTATTATGTTTATTCAGATTCATTGAAACAAATTATTATATTGTATTATGTTTATTCAGATTCATTGAAACAAATTATTATATTGTATTATGTTTATTCAGATTCATTGAAACAAATTATTATATTGTATTATGTTTATTCAGATTCATTGAAACAAATTATTATATTGTATTATGTTTATTCAGATTCATTGAAACAAATTATTATATTGTATTATGTTTATTCAGATTCATTGAAACAAATTATTATATTGTATTATGTTTATTCAGATTCATTGAAACAAATTATTATATTGTATTATGTTTATTCAGATTCATTGAAACAAATTATTATATTGTATTATGTTTATTCAGATTCATTGAAACAAATTATTATATTCTATTATGTTTATTCAGATTCATTGAAACAAATTATTATATTGTATTATGTTTATTCAGATTCATTGAAACAAATTATTATATTGTATTATGTTTATTCAGATTCATTGAAACAAATTATTATATTGTATTATGTTTATTCAGATTCATTGAAACAAATTATTATATTGTATTATGTTTATTCAGATTCATTGAAACAAATTATTATATTGTATTATGTTTATTCAGATTCATTGAAACAAATTATTATATTGTATTATGTTTATTCAGATTCATTGAAACAAATTATTATATTGTATTATGTTTATTCAGATTCATTGAAACAAATTATTATATTGTATTATGTTTATTCAGATTCATTGAAACAAATTATTATATTGTATTATGTTTATTCAGATTCATTGAAACAAATTATTATAATTGTATTATGTTTATTCAGATTCATTGAAACAAATTATTATATTGTATTATGTTTATTCAGATTCATTGAAACAAATTATTATATTGTATTATGTTTATTCAGATTCATTGAAACAAATTATTATATTGTATTATGTTTATTCAGATTCATTGAAACAAATTATTATATTGTATTATGTTTATTCAGAT
>JBAIZL010000005.1:107387123-107525144 GCA_036971475.1 Prosapia bicincta | reverse complement strand
ATACTGTTGTGGAGTTAGAAGCTGCAAAGCAGGTAAATTAACAGTTTAAAGGCTTGACATCTGTTAGTGGTTAAATTATTTTAATATTAACTGGATGTAAGCCATATTAATAATAATAGCTGTGTTCAATTGTACAAGTTTTCATAATACTCTAATTAGAGTAAGCATATTAGGAAAGCACAAAATAATTGAAACAAATCTGCTTTCCACATTGATAAAATGAAGTCATGGTTTTCAGCTTCAATCAGTCATCCACACTAGGGTTGAAACCTTGTATTGAATTTCATTTAAAATAATATTTGCTACTGTAATCATATTTTTATCAGTAAGAAAAATCACATTTATCATGAGAAGAAGCTTATAACATCTGAATAAGCTAAATATTACATCATTTAGGTTAGTTGTGACTTCAAACAGCTGGTGGTTAGATTATAATGTGTTTACAAATTTGAGTAAAAACAGTATTTATTGCTGTAAAAATGTCTATACCTATAAGACAAATACAAAATTCCCTCCTCACAGTTGAACATTCCAATGATAAAGTACAAAATCCTAGCGTTTAGTGTTTTAGATTGTAGCTGTGTGAATCGTCTATAAGATACAGTATATACATACACACATACATATAAACATCAGTTTTTGAACCATCCTAAACCTGGGGCGGATTCCTAGATCTACATCAAACTTCAACGAACCAGCCTGAGTATATTTTAAACAATCCTTCCAAATTTCATTAACATCTGTTCAGCGATTTAGGCGTCCATAAGATATATACACAAATATATACATCGGTTTTTGAACCGTCCTAAGACCCTGGGGCAGAGCCGTGTGGATGGATCTACACCAAACATCACACAAACTATCCTGGGAATATGTTAAATAATCCCTCCAAATTTCATTAACTTCTGTTCAGTGGTTTAGTAATGCATAAGGTGCATACACACATACAAATATTCATTTATATATATATATATATATCTTTAATATATATATATATATATATATATATATATATATATATATATATTCAATTACACTTTTGTTATTACTTGCGGCCAGACATTTGTTAACTAAAAGTTGTTAATTGTTAACTTACTCTTGGAGGAAACGTTTTTGTCTTACAACTTCTTCAGCCTCGACGAGTATTTCTTCAGTCTCTAAAATACTTATTAACTTCTTTTAAAGACATATGAGATAAGAGTGGGCAATAATTATATTTTGTAAACAGATGATAAAAGTTACCTTCTAGCCACTATAACTAAATTTTGTTTTTAATATAATAAAATAGAATGTATAATTGTATTTTTACTTTTATATAGGAAACAGAAGAACTAAGGAAACATTTGAATTCAAAAAGTGTTGAAATAAAGCAGTTAAAGAAGAATTTAAAACAAAAAATTAAAAAAGACAAAAACAGTTTTTCAATATCTCCTGGGCTTAGATCTATTAATGTACAGGTAATAATATTATTTTGTATTACTTTTTAATATCATTGCGTATACATTTATAACTTTTATAGTTACATCAACTTTAGCTTAAACATACAGTTATTTAGAAAATATGATCAGATTTCTCATAAAAAATAGATCAACAGATTCTTTTAAAGTTTAAAAATGCAATTGCTTTTCTCTGTTTTCCTTCATTTTTTCCGTTTTATTTAAAAAATTTTCATAACCTTTTATAAAGTTTTGTGTACTACAGTCTTAGAAGTCTGTGAGGATAACAAGCCCAGCAATGAGAAATAAGCTATCAGGCTAGTTCAAGCTATCCAAGTATTCTGACATGTACTGCACCTAGTAACATAGAAGCTTACATCCTTCCTTATTTAACCAGAAATATTTCTACTGCATTCTGTTTTATATTTTCAAATTCCACATGCGGAGACATAACGAAACTCTTTAATAGCTTTACATTGAAAGTAAAATTCATACAAACAATTTGGCAAACAAGTTGAATCCCTAAATACTAATGGTAAATGATCCTTAATATTTTTTCACAGTTGAGGCCCCTCAAGGTGGATCACATAGATCTGGACAAGTTGGATATAAATTGTACTCCCTGCCCTTTGGTGCACATCTTGTAATTGTAAGGTTGTAGTCTGAGAGAGTATTTTGACAAACATCTTAAACCCCCTTTCAGTATAACACTTTATCTGTGGGCCACAATATCGGCATTTTTTCTCAAGAATTACCAAAATATTTTAAGCTTATTTTTTTTAAATGTGTTTTTTTATCATACTTAAGTACAAAAATACATTTCTTATCATAATATATTTATACACGTATTAGGCATATCGTCCCGACAGTTTTTTAATAGCATAAATGGTACCTAAAAAAACTGTTGAACCAAAAAATTGTATTTGAGGTAATTTTGTTTTCTCATCTGTCTTAATATTTTTTGTGTGTTATGTGTAAACAATAAACAACAAAACCGCAATTACATGTTCTGGTTGTCCATATAATAAGCTGACTGGCGAGAAATGTTTTTTGGAACTTACCATGAAGAAATGTAAACATGTCACATGTGATTGATATTTGAATAAATAAATATTTTGTAAATAGAGTGAAGTCCCGGTAATTCGAAAGTTTGCTTAATCCAAAAAAGAAATTAGGATATTTTTAGGAATGAAAATAAGAAAGAACAATGAATAAATGTATTATGTACTCAAAATTACAGTGTATTAAACGAAACAGAACAATGTTATTAAGAATTTCTAAACTATATAGGTTTAAGAAAGTCTGTTACGTTCTCTTGTCAAATAGAAAGAGATTTCTCTTTTGAAGTGAAATTACGATAACACTAACAATCTAGGTAAATAGTTATTCTACGTAGTGTAGAGCTACATCAAAGGCAGTCGCAGAATCCGAGTGGGATACCCTCTGTTTGCAGTTGTTGTCTACTTCATTTACACTCTCGTTAGAGATGTTGTTTGGTTCTTTCAAAAGAATTTCTTACTTGTTGAAGAAATTCAAAACCGTTCAATTTATTGACTAATTTTCCATCATGTTGGTGATCGTAGAAATTCCCATCTCAAACTCAACGAGCAATTTTGACGCACTTTTACTATTGTCTAAGTGTTTCAGCACTTCAAGTCTGTCTTGTAGTGTAACTAAAGTATGTTTCCATTTCGAAGCCATTTATATAAATTCACCTACAAATAATCGCGATTCCTCCTCCAAATGACTGGGGTTTTTAGCATGTTAGGATACATGGTAGCTTTTTAGTACTGTTTTTTTTACGTTGTATTTAATAATTATGAGTATTTTGTTAATAATTTTGCTTAACCCGAAATGGGTCTGGTCCTGTTCATTTCAGACTACCAGGACTCAACTGCAGAATGAAAGTGTAAACATATTCTCTCTCTAATAAGTCATGCTTCAGATCCGATAAATGCTGTACAAGATGCATAAGAAGTAACATTTATAAAACTTAATAATTAACTTGTTTAGGAATTTATGTTTTAAACAACAGGATTTACATCCTATTACGAATGAGTTTATCTAAGTGAACCAATGTTTTACTTAACTTCAACCAAATCCATTTTTTAAGAATTATTTTACTACTAGATTTAATATTTAGTCAATATTTCTGACTGTTTTGTCAAGTCTTGTAAAATTTTAAAAACAATAGTAAACTTAAATATAATAGGTCATAATAAATAATTTATTTCATTATTAAAATACATAAAGAGAAACTTCTTTCAATCTACCAACTTTTTTGGTATAAACCACTCACAATTAAAAGTTTAATTCATGTGTTTCACTAAAATTGTTAACAAATAAGTGTGTTGGGTCATTACTCCCTACAACTAGCTCCATGTTTCACTCCATAAAACCATGTTTATAATGCTGTGAACATTTTCCTGTCAAATAAAAACCATCCTAATTAGTTCATTCTAATTAATGTTTTTTTTTTATATACCTTAGTTCCCACAAATCGAGACAAAATATTGAACTTAATGACAAATACTACTATACAAACTTTTACTCTAAACTTATACAATAATACTGGTCAAGGATTTATCAAGACAAAAATAATTTTAGGTATAACAGCTTTTGACCTGTATTTTCCTATTTATTCTTAAAAATAATGTACATTTTTACATGTTTATTTGAGCAATTGAAATAAATATTGAATAAATGATAAGCGGTTGAATATTGAATCAAAGAAAGTTATTTAATTAGTGTAACGATTCGGCAACTAATTCGGGGATAAAGGCAACAAATTAGTTACCAAAGCATTGCACTAGTTAAATAAACTTAACACTTTTAAATGTTTATAAACTTGCCTATAGTAGCACTTGCTTATGTCTGTTGAGGATGGCCGTTTCAGGAGATGTGTCCCATTGTCAACTCAGACCGTAACTGATCTCAAGGTTTACATAGGTTAGGGTGTTAGGGTCCGAGTTGACAATGGGACACATCTCCCAAAACGGCTCCTCAACAAACATAAGTAAGTGCTACTATAGGCAAGTTTATAAACATTTAAAAGTGTTTAGTGATAACTAGTAGCTCACGTGAAGATGGAATCAACAAATATAAATAAACGTCTTTCACTCGATATTCAACCGGTTTATCATGTATTAAATTTACATTTTTAGTTTAGTGTCAATATATTGGAGGTTTTAACTTTCTAAACTATATATCCCTGATTTGAGTGTTGAGAATTCTTTAATAAAATATATACATTATTTTCAAAAAATAAATTTTTTAATTTATTTTTAATTTTTTCTTACAAATTTATTTAAGAAGGCAGGAAAGGAATTCTTTATTATTACATATAATAAACACTGGTCTAGAACTTTTCTAATTTTTTTTAAAAAATCAATACCTTTCTGTAAATAAAAAAATATAAAATTACAAAAATTAACTAATAAAAAGTAAAAAAAAGCAAACCATAAATTCCAATAATTACTTGAAATGCCTGCATCTTTGAAAAACCTTTGATTTTTTTAGTCAGTTGTTTCAAAACTTCTAAGTAACGCATGATATTTGTTTATTATTTCTGGTTTGTAAAAATACTCACCCAAACAGAGTAAGGGATTCATGTATATAAAATAATACATCGGAGTTGATAATGGGACACATATCCCGAAACGGCCGTCCTCAACAAATATAAGTAAGTGCTACTATAAGCAAGTTTGTAAATATTTAGAACTGTTTAGTATAAAATAAAAGTGACTGAATGACATTAACAATATATACTTGTTCTGAGAGTCAGTGGATTAACTTTTAAAACAAAGTAAATCACTTTTACATTGCAGTGTAATATGTGTGGCAAAGTATTCATAGATGACACTTACCTGCAGGCTCATCTAGCAAGGCGGCATGCTGGACAGCGCTTGTTGGGTACCATAGATCATACTACTTTCTTACAACAGGAAATCAAAGAACTAAAAAATAGATTGCAATCTGCAGAGATGAGGCTCTATAATGAGGTTAGTTAAATGTAAGAGATACATTTCCATTTTGATCTTGAGATACTATTTACATAGTTTTACACTTTCCAACGAGTAGTACTTACATTTTTGTATGATTTCAGCTGTTTTGGGAGATCTATCCCACAGTTACCATTTTAAACTTTATGCTCAAACTATATGATTTTATACTAATTGCTTGACTCACAAGATTTGAAAAATTGAGAAAATCTTCCTTTTATCTCAATATCATTTAAAAAGCTTATGTAACTCTCCTCCACAGACTTTTTTTTGTAAACTAATTTATCTACAAAGTCAATTTTAGCTGTTTTTTAGGTTCCAAGAGTTCTAATAAATTAATTATGTTTTACATTTTGTAATTGTTTATTTAAACAGAGATCGAACGAACTACTATGAAAATATTAAATATAAAAATTAGACACACACACATATATATATATATATATATATATTCCTGATATTTAATATTATCCATTGTTTTTCCGTTGCACTGACTTTATGAAGTTAATAAATTACCAATTTTGAGTAATTTTATCCACCATTAAGTGCAATAATTTTACCTTGAGTGATGAGGCACCTTTCGGTCTTTGACCATTGTCGAATCAGTGATTCGACAATGGTCAAAGACCGAAAGGTGCCTCATCACTCAAGGTAAAATTATTGCACTTAATGGTGGATAAAATTACTCAAAATTGGTAATTTATTAACTTCATATATATATATATATATATTTTTTTTTTAAGACAAAAGAGCACAAAAAACTACTGTATATTAGGCCATAATAACATATAAGACAAGTAATATAAAAATTTGTTTAAAGTCAATTCATACTTAAATCAACAAAGGAAATTTTATTTTAGTTTCTTCTTATTTTATAGTTACAATTAAAATAATTATGTATATACATATGTCAGAATAACAATACTAAGTGGCAAAATGGAAAGCGAAATTCTTTGCAATTTTCCATTTCCCTTTCTGTGTGTGGTGTTGGGCTATTATTTTTGTACTATTTATACGCTTTCCTTTTTTGTCATTTGGATTGTGTTGTAGTTTCTTTTTGCATTGTCCATTTGTGAAGCAAGGTTCAATATCGTTAATCCAGTTTGTTTATTTTATTTTTTCATTAAATTTTAATCCTAGAATATTATTTATGATATTGTGTGGTAACCATGTTAACAATTTAAAATTTTACAATAGAGGTTTTGACGATAACCAGATGGGGCAAAAGAAAAATTCATATACATATTTGAGAAGTACATCACTATCTATGGGAAAGTTTGCACTGTGCTAAAACCTGCTAGACTTTGAACATGAAGATGCACAGTTCGAATCAGATCTCCCCAAATTTTTATAATTTAATTATTGAATAAATATTTGAAAAAACTTTATTAACATCAATTGTCATCCACCCTGTAGGTTAAACAAATGTATTTGAACTTGGTTGGATGAATAAAAACGTATTTTATTAATAATTGAAAATTTGTACAAGATATATACCAGGAGAGTGTAAGCTGATAGGATTTTTTTAAAAAAATTAAAGATAGAAACAATTTTTTTTAAAACATTTTTAAAGCTGCCTTTCCAGAGCTCTCACAAAGAATATGATGGAAAATGTTTCTTAGATTTAATTCTAACTTCTGGTCACAATGTGGACTGATGAGATACCAGAGACTGTAGTGTGTTTTCAACTCAGGCGGCTTGGGTAGTTCACATTACCCTTGTATCAAATATAATTTGAAATGTAACAAATTAAAAATTATACACAAACAGTTTATAATAATTTCATATGTTAAAATTTTATTCTTTTAAACAAGCTTAAAACCCATTGGATACGAGAAAGAAGCGTTGAGATAAAGTTACTGCACTAAATACACTGTAACTTTCCAATTAACTGAAATAAATTGTTAAAATATAATATGTATAAAATCTAATAAAGGTTAGAGCAGTGGATTTATATAAAAAAAAGATTTGAATTTCGATAAATAAAGATTGTTAAAACATGCTTTTTGCTTTATATTGTAATCAAATTTTTACAAAAATCTTGCAAAAATTATACATAAACATAGTTGTTTATAATTTCTGCACCATCAGTGGTTACAACTGCATTAGGCCACAAGTGACAAAATCATGATCTGGATGTTTAAAGAAATAATTAATGGAAACTCAAAAAGGTGTTTTTATTTATTTAATAAAATACATATTTCATGATTAAGAAGTTATATTTGATTAAGGGAAAATGTGTATTAAGTACATTATTAAACTTGAATGCACAGTTTTTATGTGTGTATATATATATATATATATATATATATATATATATATATATATAATATGTATTTATATTGACAAAATTGTATACTATTACTGTTTGACAAAATTGCATAATAATTATTATTTAATCCAGAATTGTGTACAAGAGGAAAAAGAAGAGCAAGTTATTGAAAGTGAGCAGCAAACAATCACCAAAAACTATCAGGATGAAATAAAACAGCTGAAAGATATGTTTTTTTCTGAAATGCAGGTAATTAATTTGTTTTTTGATGTACTAAAACATTCACTTTGTAAGTCCTTATTAGTGCTAAACTTGACTGCTTTAGTCAAGGATATTTCTAATCCTTCAATGTCAACTTAAAGTGACAGTGATTGTCAACTTATTTAATTCCAGAACCCACAAGGAGTGAACAAAAAGAAAAGGACTAGCAATAAAAAGTCCTCCCTAAATAAACACCAGCAATGGCAAACCTTACTATTACATCACCAATGTCCTAAACTACTCACCCTGTTGTTAAACACAGCAATAAATAATTAAATAATTTTTTTTAAAATTCTCATGCTGAAGTATGATTGGCAATACCTCTTTGTTATACTTTTTATATTGTTTATACAAAATTAGTGGCAAATTATTGCATAAAAATAACTTTCAAAATGAAAACTGTTTCTTAACTCTTAAGCTGGTTTTAAAAACCAGAAAAGGTGAATTGTTTTAGTTTTTATAAAAACTCACTATTTAAAAAAAATTGTAATTTTGCTTTAAGTAATTAAAGAAAATAGTACACAGATGAACCCCATTTCTAACTCAACCTTCAGTATTAAACTGAATAACAAAATTCAGTCTCAACGAAACAAAAAGTAGATTCAGCTGCCAAAATAAGTGCCAAGTGAACACTGAAAAGTATTTCTTGACTTTTTTATAAATGAATATATAAGAACAAATAGAAACAATTAATGTAAAAGAAATCTAAAGTTTCATTTTATTGAATTAATTATTTAAAACAACCTATAGGATAACAGTTTGTAGGAAATATTTGGTTTTTAATAGAAGTGGAAACAAAATACCATGTTACTACTTTTAGGTTAAGAGCCTTAAAATACATGGTCCATTTTAATAACAATATTTTAAATCATTTAATTTTAAAACCTGCTTTAGAATTTGTAACTCTTGTTTTTTTTAACTCCACAACATATTATTTTTATTTTGTGCTTAGGGGTACAGAATATCTTCCCCAAAACCAGTTTTAAAATAATTTTAAAAAATAAATAGAATAATAGCAGATAAATAAAAAAGGCTCTACACTTAAAAATCTGGACACATATTAACCATATTAACATGTGACACTTGCCAAGAGTAGCAATGATTTTGTTGTTTAATAACGATGCCTATCAGTATGAGTTGACAATGGAAATCTTAACTTGAACTGTTATTATTATTTTAAAAATCAAACTAAGTCCTATTATAGGCAAGTGTTTGCATTTATTACTTTTATTTTAATAACTATTATTTATTTAATTCTTCCTTTAAACGTATTTTAATAATTTTTTTTACATATTTAATACAGTTCAGCTCCTACCTAAGAGAAATCATTAAAATTTAAACTAATTTATATATATATATATATATATATATATATTTAGGTTAGTTCTAGTAGAGCTTAAAGCTTATTTAGGAATTTTGGGACTAGATAGGAGACTGACAGACTTACCTAATGGCAATAGTCCAAAACTGCAATCTCTTGGAAATAAACACTTATAAAAACTTAACACACTATTGAAATATTTCGATAGAAAATGATCTCTATCAGTCAAAAAAGAAAAACTTATGTGTTTATTTCCAAGAGATTGCATCGGACTATTGCCATTAGGTAAGTCTGTCAGTCTCCTATTTAGCCCAAAAAATTCCTATATATATATATATATATATATATATATATATATATATATATATATATACACCAAATTTTCTATTTAAAAATTAGTTCCAATTGTAACGATTTTTTTAGGTAGGAACTAAACTGTATTAAATATGTAAAAAATAATTAAAACATATTTCCAGGAAAATTACAATGAATAAGAGTTATTAAAATAATAGTACAAGTATCAAAATGTGACCACTTACCTCTAATAACACCTCTAATTTGTTTTTTTTTAATGGCCGTTCAAGTGCGGGTTTCTATTGTCAAATCTGACTGAAAGGCATGGTTATTAAACAACAAAACCATTGCTACTCTTGGCAAGTGTCACATGGTAATATGTGTCCAGATTTTTAAGTGTTATTATTATTTCTGCTATTATTTTATTTATTTTTCAAAATCATTTAAAAGTTGCTTTTGGGGCAATACCAGATTATTCTTTTAGTGACTAAAATACCTTACAAGTTAATCATTAGATATTCTTTTAAAATTTTTAAATACTGTTTAAATTATTAGATAGAATTATTTTGTAACAAATTGAAAATTCTAAAAATTCTTACGACCTAAAACAACACACTATTTATATACTTTAATATCTAGGACGGTTTTCCATAAACTCTAACTTCATATTGGACGCCATCTTTTGGATCAGTTTGAATACCAATAGGCACTCGTGGGTCATTTATTTCATCTTGTGGTATCACTCTGAAGTTTTGCCCAGACTCAAGTTCGTCTCTTGTAAATGGAAAGTATGAATCACAGTCATATGCTGCATGTATATGGGTAAGGTAAAGGCGGTGGAAGTATGGCGATGTTATTGCTAATTTATACGTCAAACTTCCTCCTAGTACCCAAATCTAGAACATGAATGAAAGAAGTTTACATTAAAAAGTGAAAATAGTGTTGAAATTCATTAACACTTCAATGGTTGTATAGAGGACTGTGGTCAACACTTATATTTTTAGAATGTCATCAACCTTCTCGTCATAATATTTAAAACCTCCTAGTGCAATTTTAGTCCTCAAGAGAAAAGATTTTGAATTTCCAGTAATTTGTTGATACATTTTTTTTCTATTGTTAATTGCATTGTAAGCCATTCAAAAACTTGAAAGAGATTTTGTTAATAATAATATGAAGTATTTTATTTGTGTCTTTGTACTTAATTATATCAGAATAGGCTTTTCATAATTGGTGAAATTGTTGTAGAGTGTGTGATATTATGGAAATCAATATCGGTGTCTTTAATGTAGTAGCAAATATGTTGAACCATACGATATGACATTTAACAATGGGTTGTTTATGTTAATTTGATTTAAACAATTTACTTACACGAAATGGTCTTTATTACGTAAGTAATAATCAGTACTTTAGTGAAGCTTTAATTTCAATGTTTTATTTATTTTTCTTCACTAATTAATTATGGTTAATGAATCAATTTAGGCAATGGTTTCACTGTCTTGGTACAACTCATTATTTATCTTAAGCTTATATTAGAAACCTAATTTCTCCTATTTTTGTTAATTTGAACTTGTTTTAACTATACATTATTACTGAATTAATTAATTTTTTTTCTAATATATTTGCAAGTTATTAATTTAGATTCATTTCTAATTTTTATGATTAGACAAAACAATTTTTTTAAAATCTACTCAGAGATATTTCCCACTGCATGTTTTTATCATCTGTGTCTAGGTTAGCCACCAAAATCATGTGCAATCCTGGTTTTAAAGGCAGGTGTTCAATAATGTAGTCAAACAATGTTTCTGATTTGTTCCTAGTTTGTAAATATTTAATATCTTTTTATTGTGATTTTTTGTATCTTTGTAAACTTAATAGTTCTCTAAAGAGGGGGTGGGATACACAGTAAAATTTTGAATGTAGTTTGAGTGTATTTAAAAAAATAATAAACAATTTGGTGTTGTGTCAAGAACAATAAATAACAAAGAAACTCTCCATTTCTACATAGAAGTTCATTGATTCTTGAAAAGTAAATGGCCACTATATATTTTTTTTAACCTTACAATCAAAAGTTTAAATTTGTATGATGATTTCAAACAAGGAAATCCATATATCAAATTTATCTTACTTGGCATATTCATCAGACTTTTTCGAATAACTCAACACTCGTAAATATTCGGAAGTGTAATGATGGGCTTATAGGTTTCACAAAACGTTAGGTTTTTGGGAACACTTTGGAGTTCAGAGTCAAAACTTTCAATCTCTCCAAGATTTATTAACTTCAATGACATAAAACTCTCCAATTACACCTATAAATAAATTGAAAGACTTTGTATCAGGGGATTTGGTAACACTGAAAACTGAAATTGGAGACTATTTTCCACATGTTATTTCAGTGAACTAGTAGTTTAAGTTGACAAGAGATCCCTTTAGAAACAATGAAAATATACTTTCCTACAATTTTCATGAATAGGATAATATTAATTTCTTTTAAACTAGAAAAAAAGGAATAAGAAAAATAAATAATTTTACTAAAAACACTTGTAAATATTTTACAACTTGCCTATATTAGCATTTACTTATATTTGTTGAGGATGGCCGTTTCGGGAAATCTGTCTCATTGTCAGCTCAGACCGTAACTTGAGACCACTTACGGTCTGAGTTGTCAATGGGATACATCTCCTGAAACGGCAGTTAGTGCTACTATAGGCAAGTTGTACAATATTTACAATGTTTTTAGTGAAAACTATTAACTCAGGTGAAGATAGGTTCAACAAATAAAGATTTTTGTTTAAAATATAAGAAATTATTGGGCCTCTATATTTCATAAACTAACAGTATAATAACTGAAAATCATAATGTCATGTATAGTAAATATGAATAGTTTTGTACAAGTATTATAGCTGAAGTCAATTGTGCACTTTGGATGAAATTGAGGTAGTTGTTTTCTGAATTTCCAAAATTATATTTCTGATTTCAAATGAATACGATAACATACTTTTTATTTATGGATAATGGAATGGAAATTTCTTCCAGAGGAGTAATTTCAGAGAAGGATTGGTTACAGAGAAGGAATGGAAGGAACATTTGCTTTGTATATTTTTAATGTTTGAAAACAATGTTGGCACCCTGATATACAGCATCTGTTTGTCTATACTAAGCATTGAGGATTCCTAAGCATAATCTTTATGTTCTTTACTATGAAGAAAAGAAATGGGTTTCCGCTGATGCAATGATCTTCTTCCGTCTCAATTTTATTCCAAAATAGGATTAAAGTACCGGGTAATTTATAATTAATTATTGATCCAAACAAATTTTCTTTAAAAACTTTTGTGGTGATAAGTTTATCCAGACAGTAGAAAAGTGAAAGTATTTGACTGTTACAATTGATGAGCTGAGGGATGAGAGATGTATAAAGAGTGGTATGAATGTGATAACCCTCTCAAGAACAACTGTTCCTTGCCAGTGTCATAATTTATGAACCTGTAACACATCTGCCAGTAAACAGTTCATATGTTCATAAGCTGTCAGTCTCGTTGATTCCTTAACCTGACTGATTAAACTGATTTTAATATTTAGTTTATTACAGAAGTTGTAATCCAGTCTATTGTAATTCTCGTATATACTGTACATTGATTCAAACATTTGGTGACATTTGGGTACATTTTATATATTGACTGCGTTATCATATCTACAAATTATTTAATAATAATTACTGGACTAATACTGATATATAAACATTTGTCTGGAAAGTGAATGGCTAATTTAGAGAAATGAATATTTGACGTTCAGATAAGTTTAAAATATTGAATTTTCTTAATACAATATATTTACTTTTGGAAAGATGTCTGGATAGCTATAGTAACTGAAGAAAATTTAGGTATAATGTTTTTGTTAATTTTGTATATTATGGTTGTCATGGGTCAACATAAATTTTAATGAGCAAGTAGTTGTATCCTTACTTCTTCAAATATGATTAGATGTATAGAAAAAATGTAACATTATATGTCACCCAGTGACAATGGTTCATAAAAAATTTCTTGTTATTATTTTCTCTCTATTCTATTAGAAACTTTTCCTTGAAAACACTTCTTATATATTTAACAAGTCTCAAACTTATTGGTATAGCTCCTTTAGTAATTTCCATAAGCATCTGGGTTTTTCTGATGCAATAAGAGTATATTCTGAACTTGTATAACTAAATAAATCTTATCTTTTTCTAATAAGCTTAAGGATATGGTAAATGTGTTGCGTACAGCCATATCCTGTTCTGTAATATATCATAGGAAAGGAAAGGAAATACTCCTAGGTATTGAATGATTTTAATAATATATTGATTTTTATATAAATTTAGAATATCATAATTTTAAAATTAATAATAATGTAACGGATCGGTTGGTAGCAGCTGTGGCCAATTAAAACAAAACTACATAACTTAGAATAAATTCTACAATCCATATGTCAAATTTGAGTACTTAGTACTTTCTACAAAAAAAGTACATTTACCTATCTAGAATTGGGATCTGAGGTTAAATCCATAAAATGATTTAAAACAAATTTACTTGAAAAAAATTTTCATAAATTTATGGTTCTTGAAATTGAAAAACCATCTGAACCAAAACATCTGAATTTACAAAAATCTTGTTTTCTATATGGGTTTTAAATGTTTAACTTTACAATTATGCAATCTCCAAACTTGTTTAGCAAAGGCCATGGCATTTAATCTTTACCTCTTCTATTTGTGGATTCGATTGTACAATTTCTATAGCTTCCTTTATACTGTGGGCAACCACAGTGTGTTTGTAATTACGTGCATAGGGTATATCTCCTGAGCTTAAAACAATATTCACACTGTTTGGGAAAGGTTTTGATGTCACCTGATCCATGGTTTCCCAGGTCTTCCGTCCAATAATTACTGCATTTTGTAGACCTGAATAAATTATAAAAAATAAATTTCAATATTTTATTCTTAGATATGTTCACTAATAGAAATTACAAGGAATAATATATAATTTTCAAAGATGTTATACTGCAGAAAATAAACCTTATAATGCAGCTGTTTTTTTTTTTTTTTTTTTTTTTTTTTTTTTTTTTTTTTTTTTTTTTTTTTTGTAATACAATATATTCTACCAATTATAAATAGAATGTTATAGATTAAAAAAATAAACATTGTTAATAGTACTGTATCACTTCTTGTGACTTATTGATGCCCATTTCAAGAGATGTTTCATATTTTCAAGTCAGACAGAGTTGAAAATGGAATCCATTTCCAGAAAGGACATATCCTCTGAAGATGTGCTTGATACCTCAAAAGGATAAGTGATGGGAAATTTTATGTTGTTGAAAGTGTAAAAGTCCAATAATTATAAACTCAAGTTCCAGATAAAAACTATTACAGTAAAAACTCGATTAACCATCGTCGTTAGGACCGTGGTCGTGGCGGTTGAGTGAATAGACGGATAACAGAGACACTTTATTGTACCTCCAAAACATAACTTCAATCAAATATATTATAATCAGATATCACTCTCACAATAATGTAATATATGTTAGAACGAAAAGAACATAAAGACGATTGTAATAGCCAACAGCCCCAAAAACTAATTATTACACGATAAGAACATCCGCACAGTAGCTACAAACGTAGGAAAATAATGTCACATAACAAAAGTAAATATATAATATAATTACAGGTAATATAAATGTATGGGTGAAATATGTAGTTCATTTAGCTGGGAGATAGTCATTTTCTTCTGCCATTTTGATGCTCGAGCTTTCATTACGGCAATATTTCGTATTTTTTGGAGCAGTAGTGTCCGTGTTGTATTGATCTCTTCTTCACTTTCAAACCATTCTATACACTTGGACTGCATTGTTTCAGCCTCTGAGTAGTTAATAGTTTGGTATTCGTCTTGGTTTAAACATTCATCTTCATCAGCTCCTTTCTCTTTGATGGCACTTACGCTGTCAAGAATTTCGTCACCACTCAAAATTTGAAACCCCCCCGTCCACTCTGTCACACTATAACCTTCCTGATACTTCTTCTGACATCAAATTTGTACTAATTTGTAAATTATTGCACAAATTGACCATCTGGTCAATTGTCTCACTCTCAGGCTCGTCAGATTCTTTACCCTTAGGTTGAGGCCAAAGTTTATTCCAGCTGTTCTTTAGATTTGACACTGACAAATCACTCCATGCATTGGCATCTTTAATACTGTAAGACCGCCAGTTCTACAGATGTTGATTTATCAGATGAGAGCAAACTTTCGATAAAAATATTTCTGTAATGATGTTTCATGTTTTCGAAGATTTTTTGATCCATGGGCTGTATAAGTGAAGTTGTGTTTGCTGGAAGGAAGAGACATATTATGTTGCCATCATCACTTTACATTTCACAAATATGGTGCGTTGAAGCATTATCCAGTAGCAATAGCTCTTTATGTAGCAAATATTTTTTGATTAAATGTACCCTGACTTGCAGTACAATTTGTTTGTGAAACCAGTCTAAAAATATTGATTGATCCATCCATGCACTCTTCTGGGCGTAATATTGTGCAGGGAGAGCATTCAAATTCAAATTATTAAATGCATGAGGTTTTCTTGATTTTCGGATCACAAGTATGGGTAGCCTATGATTGCCGATGGCATTTCCACAAACCAAAGCAATGATGCGATTTTTTTGTACTTTGAAGCCTGGATCAGCTTTTTCAGAAAGTGATGCTAAGTTAAGCCCAGTTTCATCACAATAGTAAACCTGCTCCTTAACAAGATCCAATTCAGTGGTTTTTTCTTTAAATTGTTCCTGGAACTTAGCAATTACAGAGCTTTCCGTGCTGAGTTTTTCTCTACTAGTTGGTGAATGCCATGGCGAAATTGAAACTTGTCGAGCCACCCAATGCTTGCTTTAAAAGATGAGTCACCATCAAGTTTGTTCTCCATTTTAACAGCCTTAGCCATTATTACAGGCCCTGAAAGTGGAATCCCTTGACTTCTTGCTTGTATAAACCATCGGTACATTGCAATGTCCAATTCATCGCAGGTTTCATTGTCTTCCTTGTTCGAACATCTCCATCCATGCTCTGCATTGTTGGCATATGTTGCTTTATTTTATCAGCATCACGTTTGATATCGTTAACGGTTGTTCTCCCAACACCGAATACCATAAATCAGTTGATTTTGGCTGATTAAATCAAGCGTTTTATAATTTCAAGTTTTTCGTTAAGTCCTAAAACAACACGTTTACGCTTTTCAGACATTTTGTCAAGTCACTGTAACACATACACACCTGCACTAACGGTAGCTTAGAATACATATATCATTTCAGTGTGTATTAATCAATAAATCTTATTCAACTTTATAACACGTAAAAAATATAGTACTACTTCACAGCCCGCTAAATATACTGCGACATTAACAGCCTTGTTGCCACAACTGAAACCCAATGGTGACTGGTGTCTCAGTAGTGAGACAAAAGACATAAAGAGAGAGGGGTTACCGCGACAACTGAAGGTCATATTTGTACCATTCTGTGGCGGGCGGGTAGTAAAGTGAATGCGTTACTCCACCTCGAAGGTCTTTGTTATTACAGTATTATTATGCTATTACAGCAATGACGGTTAACAGAAACTGACGGTTAAACGAAGTTTTAGTGTAATTTAGTTTTTATGATAATTATGGGTAATGTCTACATGAGTCAAAAAGTTCCTCAAATCTGTAAATAGGAATATGTTAGACACATGTATTATTCTTGATGCAACATGAACACAAAGTATTAATAATTTATTTGTACTAAAATATTTTAAAATTCATTGCATCTTAAGTACATTTTTATATTCATATGTTTCTTCAAACTATTGATTGAAACCCTAGACTAGAAAACATCTCCTGATATGTGTTTTTTTACCACATTCTCTAAATTTCTAAAACATTTTGGATGAGGAATTACCACACCCTTTGAATTTTCTACATAGTTTTTTGCTGTGACAAATGCTAGTTCTGGTTGTTTTGAATTTTCAGGTATAGCATTTCTCTTAACAAGATGAAGTTGATAATGACTGATGTGAAGGACTGTGGTCACACAATTGTTTTTTTTTTTATCTAATAAACTCATGTTTTTTCTACTTGTACCTAAAATAAAATAAAAATATAAACTGAAAACGTTTTTATTCATCAATTAGCTTTGTTGAATATATTTGTGGTGCACCTTTGTGTTTGAAATGTACCCTTAATTTCAATTTCCTCTAGCTTTTGTCCAAATAAAGTATTTACACTATTGAAAATAGTATAGCTGAATTGGAACTATTTCATCTTCCATGTAGCTGAATATTTTTTTTCTAAAGACTATACAAAAATTGATCGCAAAAACTATTTATTCCACCAAATCATAAAATTCATCTGTCACTTCAAAGAGGTTTATAGTAGTTGACCTGTGAACTTATTTTGCTCAGACTACAACATTTTCAGAACCTCATACAGTAAAACCACTCATATCTGAATTAATCTGGCAGTATGGGATCAAATCAGGATATGAGGAGGGTTATGTAATGGCGTACGTCTGTACTACATAATCACACCCATTCCAATTGGAAGTAGATGTATGAATGTTCTAAGTAAATAAATTACACTTATGGAAGATTTTAATTATATTTTATTAGCAATTGAAAGCGGTATGTACGATTTACTTACACGCCTTTAATTCTGTATTGTAGACCTATATACATATGTATATTAAGTATCAGTTTTGGTTAAAAAGATAAATGGGGGTTTGCTTGTTTTCAATTTGATCAGCATTCACATACCAGTACGTGAGACCGAGCAATGGCCAGCAGGAGCATTCCCGTGTATGTACGTTCTACCAACCATTTTTCTCAGATTAGCATAGCCGTACATTAACGATTTTTTTTCCTGTGTATTGTGCTGTATTCTAGGTTAAATATTTTGCAACTATCTGGACAATAAATACTACACAGAGTATATAGTCACCACTCTTGTGTCCAAAGTCTAAAGTTTTTCCCACGTGTTTACAGATCGTTTGGAAGTTTGTGCGGTATATTACAATAAATAGATATTTTACAAAAAAGCGATTAACAGATAATTTTAAGCAAAGAAATTCTCAGTAAATGTAAGGAAAAGTTTGGAAGTAAATAAAAAAAATATTAACAAACATTACTACAATTTAAAAATTTACAAAAAACTTTTTAAAAAAGTGTAAAAATCTTTCAAAAATATGTTGCTCCCAGGGGGCCACATCAGAGTAGGCCCATGTTGCTAATCAATGGGTTAAAATACTGTTGTAATGCTTAAAATACGGTTTTATTTGTAATGATATCTTTTTTATATGTTCAGTTATAGCAAAACGTTCTTTCCTTTCTGGATGACTCAAGTATATATTATGTCTAAATATAAGTGGGATTTAGAGCTCAGATAATAAAAAAAAACTATAATTAAATAATACTTAACTAAGTGAATACTCAAGACCTTACTTGCTGACACGTTTCAAAACAATCGTTCCTTTTACGAAGCTAGGCCTCTGCTCATACTAATTTTGTGATAATTCCTATTTTAGTTCTGAGGGGTTACAATTGAGGGGAGGGCTTTATTATTATTTTTTGTGTGGTGCAGCAAAAATCATTAAAAGACAAGATACTATGACTAGCAGAGTGTTGAGCTATTGGCCTATCTGTAGTTTTAACATGTATGAGGACATTATTTCTGATATTTAGACCATGGTCAGACCTAAGTATTGTGCAAATTTACAATGCAGATTGTATATGACATTTTTTGATCCTATGAGGATTTGCTTTGTAGGAACGATTGTTTTGAAACGCATGAGCTAGTAACCTCTTGAGTATTCACTAAGTTAAGTTAGTTTAGTATTATTTAATTTTAGTTTAATCAGTGAATTCTAGATGATTAACAGGCAACAATAAAAAATATGTAATATAAAGAATATTTTATTATACTTTCATTTGTCCACTGATATTCTAATCTTTTGAAATTAAAAAAAGAATTCTTCGCTTCATTTAGGATTAGAAGGTTTTTCAGATTTCTGAGATGTCACTGTTTAATGATGTATTTTGATGTGTACCGTACCAGTACTAGGCTTATATTACTGGTACTTTAATATTCTGCTTCCAAACCTTTGATATGTAATGTACTTATGTAAAATTAAAATAAAAGAATTTGTATATATATTAGAGATTGTTAACAATAACGGTGATTGAAAAAATGAAAAAAACTCTTATATTTTGGTAGTGAGTTTTGTGTATCTAACAAATAGTTTTTTTTAAAATTTAATTTCTTGTTACTTATATTTAGATTTTTAAACTAAGTAGTAGTAACTTTTTGTATGATATTTCTGTTTTTATAACACTTTACTGGTCCCGCAAATCACTATTTTGATCAAAACCTTTTTTTATTCGCTGCCTTTTAACGGTCTGGAACTTACTCTTCAACAGCCATGACCTACACAAACCATCTGATCTGTCATTGTATTTATTGGTTTTTTTCCACTAACATTTTTATTTGTATTGTAAATGTCAGAACATTACTGGGGAGAGATAAGGCAGTAGTAAAATGAGATAAGAGACTGAAAGTAATTGTAGAAGATATGCAGCTCTGGGTTTGACCAGACCACTAAGGAAGTGTGTGTGACAATTGTTTTGAATCAACATTTTCCCTAATTTGAATATTTTAAAACAAAAAATAATTTGTTTCACTGATTTAATGACATATAATAGATGTTAGAGTTTGAACAAATGTTGTTTCTAATCATTATAAGTTTATATTATTAACTAATAATATTTATAAACATTTTGCAAACTCCAAAACTGTTTTTAAAACATTATGATTAATATATGGAAAGATCCATTATGAAAAATCTCAAAAGTGATCCATGCAAACAACCTTGTAATAGCAAACGACATAACTAATTCAGTGTTAATCAATTATTTGACATGCTAGCAGCTATTGGAAATACTGTATGTTAATAACTAAATGTTATGGATTGAAAATAAATATTTATCTTACAATCTTAAAACCCATTCTACACCTTTGTTTTTTACCTAAGTATACTAAATAATGCTGATGCGAATGTAGAGGTTTACACATAATTTCAATATTATTATGGTGATTTGTGATCTTATTTTTTTAAACCGTAGGTGATTATGCTACAAATATTCTATATTTTTACCTGATTTAGGCTTTGAAGTCATTGAAAGGAAGTATTGAAACTCTGAAGGCAATTCCCAAGGTAATACACCTTCCTTTCCAATACACATGTTCTCATCAACAGCAGCGATTACATTAAGACATTCTTTTTTTTGTTTAAACTGTAAAATGGAATACAGATACAGATAAATTTTATCTCTTTGGCAGTAAAAGCAAGGGTCTAACGACAACTTATTTGAAATAGTTAGATTTATTATTTATTGGGGGGAAAATCTTTTAAAACCAAATTTTTACTCTGGGACCGGTTATTGTAATTAAAGTCAAATTTAAAAAAATGTCTTGTTAAAACTAAATGTTACCTTGTCACTCTCACCATTCCATTTTTCAACCTAATCTATATAGCAACATATTTTTTATAAACACTTATTCATTATTTTAAATTAGGAAAAAACCACTACGTACTGATATTTCACAGCAAATCTGTTTCACACTTTTGTCATTGCATTGTTCAATGCTGCCTGTCAAGGACAAGACAAACGTGTTGGGAAATATCAGTAAGTAGTGGTTTTAGCCAAATTGAATTAATAAATAAGTGGTTTTTCAAAAGAATTACTTGTTGTACAATTCAACATTTGTAATATTTTTATGTTACTGCTGGTAAAGACCAGGTCTTCTTCAGACAGGCAACCCTGTCTCTATGAATTATGCGCTGTGTTCTAGAGTATAGTGCAACCACATAACCATGCTCTTGGCCTTACTTGTACTACCACTTCTGAAAACATGTTTCAAGAATGTTTGTTATTACATACTGAAGCTAATTTATCTAATAACAACTGTCTCATGCAAGTCATTTTTTTGACAGTCCTTAACATGTTTGTAGGAAATTATTTATACTGTCCCTCTACCTCCCGTCTCGCCTACTACTCCCATCTGCACCATGCCTTCATTTCACTTCCCAATCATCCCTAAATTTACCATGTCATTTCTATATCCCATTATTAAAGTAGGCTAATCAGGTAGATAGTTCGATGTGGCCTTAATTGAGTAGGTCTATGTCAGGGACTATGAGTCAGCTATGGTTGCAAGTTGTTTTCTATCTAGAGGAAGAGTCGTGTTAATTCATTTAAGATATTAATATTGTTTTTATCCAAATCACACAAAAATTAATCTCATAACTAAAACTATTAGACCGTTATGTAAAACTTATTTTATACCCTAATTGAAAACATATTTGTTTATTTAAACCTAGTACTTAAAGAAACAAGGTTTTAACAAGCCTACAATACCAAGAAAAAATAATAATTTGTTTATAACATTATATATGCAAAGTAATAAGAACCACATAACAATAAAAAAACACACCAGGATAAAAATTAACAAAAATCTAACCTACAAAATAAAAAACAGTAACATACCTCATAACTCTACAATATCTCCATTTGACATCTACACTATTACGAATTTTTAATACAAAATTTGCTAGTAACTAATTAAGTTGAATTTGAGGATATAATTAGACTTTGGGGGGGGGGATGTAAACTTACTGGCAAAGGTTGTATTGTTGCTCTCAAGTAATAGGGTAGCTGTTGACATCTAGCAACAAATCATAGGAACAAGATTCCTTATGTGAAAGCTGAGATAAAACTAAACAAAAATGAGCCCTACCAGACATTTATAAAATGGTATTGATGAAATACCAGGAAAAGGTTTTGTATCCTTACAAAATAACATAAAATTTTAGTTATCTGCCATCCATTTAGGATGTGACTCAAGTCACATCAGGCAATGTGTTAATGAATGTGTTCAGAGATTGTTATTGAAATAAAACAACACCTCTAATGTGCACTCAGTTTTCTTACTTTTTGTATTGAAACCCCTTTTTTAAGAAATCTCATAAAATAAAATACTCTGTATAACACCACAAAATTGTATTCCTAACAAGGCAATTAAATATATTTATAATAATAAAGATGTAACACTAATAATAATCCCAAATGTTATAAATACTTTTTAATACAAGATAGTACCATATTTACATTTTACTGCATTCCACACCACATTATAATCACTTATTTATCAATTAAACTTGGCAAAAAATCACTGTTTACTGATATTTTTCAGCAGATGAGTTTCAAATTTGGCACAGTGCATTATTCAATGCTGTGAGTCACAGGCAAGACTATTAAAATTGGATAAATAAGAGATTATTTAAAAAACCTAAAGATGTAAAATTCAATGTATGATAATAACTAGAAATATTAGAGGAAATGATTTTTTTAAAGGAGAAAGTCAGTAGTTCTTAAATAATTATGTCCTTTCTTATTTAAAAAACTAGAACTAAACAAGTAAGGAAAAGTAGTTGAATCTAGGTTCAAGTACCTAGTAAACTATCTTATATGGCTTCTTGAAACATATAATCTATACTTATATTATGTATTAAGATCTTTTACTTTTATAAATTGGGTGTATTATAAATAACAATATCTTATAATTATATTGTTATTAAAATATAAGATATCCTAAAGAACATAAGTTACATACCATATTTCAGATTGCTATAATCTAAAAGTGCCATAAAACATCCTGATTTTATCACCAAAATATTCACATAAGTTTTCCTATTACATGTCACCTGACATGATTTTATCTCTTTATTCAATTTAAATATAATAATATTTAGTAGATGTTTATCAGAACTTGTTAAAACAGGTCTTGTTACTTGTTACTATCAAAATGAACTAACTATAAAACAGTCTCAGCTACAGAGATTGGCCTTGAACTGTTATAGTAATTACTTTCACTTTTTATTCTGAACATTTTCACTTTATATTTTAATATAATTAACAACTGTTCCTGTAGGGCTAAATATTACATTTTAGACAACTTGCATTTGAATAGTCAAAAATGTTTATTCTATTGAACATGCTAAATAAAAAATCATGTTAGCCAAGCTAGTTTTGTGCATGCTGATGTCACCTTATGCTTCATGCCTAGTGAATTGTTTAGTTAAATGGTTAAAAGATAGAACAAAGAAGATGGCTATATATACTCAACTATCAGAAACATCAGCAATTACAATGTTAAATCCCTTATATCTTAAAGCCTTACATTGAAAAAATATTTTCTGACATTCAAGCATTTGATTGGTTTCTGTGACATACATGCAGTTCAAAAATGTGGACAAAATATTTTAACCAAGTTGTTATAATAATTTGTTTCCTCGAATGTTGATAAACTTAGCAAACAAATAAATATTTTAATGTATGAAGCTTATTTTACGGATTAACTTTAAAAAATTGAATGTTTAATATTCTGAATAATTATAAGACACTCATATTTTTTTAAAACGTTTTCCACTTTGTTTAATAGAACGATACACACATATATAGATATTTTATATTATAATTTGTTTTCTGACACTCCAAGGTTTCTGTGAAACTCAAAATTATAAGATTGATTTGTATTGTATGAGCTTAAACAGAATTGTTAGTTATTTCATTTAATCAGAAAGATGTGGACGTATTCCTCACTGCATTGTTCCTGTACTATGTTGGTTTTTTTTTTTTTTTTGAAGAACAAGGGTGGTGTATGACAATTACAAGATATATAAGTTGTAAGTTTTCTTCAAAACAATTTATAATTTCTTCTGTTATCACATTTAATGTGGGTGAGACAGAAGTTATTTTTTATTTTATTTTTAATACATTTCCACTAACTAAAACATGAAGCAATTGCAGCAAATCTATATTGCTGGTGGATGATGACGGATTACACCTCTTGTGTTTCTAATGCCTTCTCACCATTTCTAGCATTAATCAACAGCATTTACTAATATCAACAGAAGCCTTGTTCTTATTTGTTTGCCTTTTAATTCTTCTTTCTTTTCATTCATGTTCCGTTAATTATCTTAAAGGCTGAACAATATTCATGTTTAAATCTAGTTTTATAATGTTGAATACAAAGCTATGTAATATATACAGGATGACCCATAAAAACGGGAATTTTTGTAACGCGTCGTGGCAGCGGTGAGCAGGTGGCAGCACTGCGGGACAGCGACAGTGTACAAGTAAACAAGCCGCCATTACAGTAGCCATGGATCAGTGGAACAGGCAACAGCGTGCGTTAGCTATAAAAATGTTTTATAAAAACGGTGATAGTTTGAAAGCTGCCCAGATTGAGTTCCGATGTTTTTACAACTTAGGACGGCATGATTCCGTTCCGTCAAAACATGCCATTAGAAGTTGGATTAATAATTTTGAAGAGAGTGGATCAGCTTTAAAGAAGAAACCAACGGGACGGCCAAGAAGTGCTCGTACTGCACAGAACATTGATGTTGTACGCCGATCTGTATTGAAGAGTCCACGCCGTTCGACTCGTAAGCAAGCAGCTGTGGTTGAAATGTCCCGTGAGAGTGTTCGCAGAATTCTTCATTTAGAATTAAAATTTCACCCCTACAAGCTGCAGATAGTGCAAGAGTTGAAGGAAAATGATTACCAGTCGCGATTGCAATTCTGCCAACAAATGTTAACACACATAAACAATGACGATGAATTTCTAAGCAAGTTGTGGATGTAAGATGAGGCCCACTTTCATCTCACAGGTTATGTTAACAAGCAGAACTACAGATACTGGGCAGACACAAATCCTAATGATCTTCATGAGCGCCCTTTACACGCTAATAAGGTTACAGTATGGTGTGCTGTTTCATTACATGGGATCATCGGACCTTATTTTTTTGAGGATGAACCCCCCGTTCATTCAGTGACTGTCAATGCTGATCATTACGTGGAAATGTTACAACGTTTCGTTACACCTGAATTGAACAATTTTCCAGATGTTCAAGAATCCTGGTTTCAACAGGATGGTGCGACATCACACACTGCACGGCGATCAATGGAGGCTGTGCGAGTATTGTTTGGTAACCGTGTCATCTCAAGATTCCGTAACGTTTTCTGGCCCCCTAGATCGCCAGATTTGACCGTGTGCGATTTCTTTTTGTGGGGCTATCTCAAAACTAAAGTGTTCACAACTCGACCAAGAACTGTAAATGAGTTAAAACAGAGAATTCGGGATAAAATTCACAGTATTCCAGTTGAGATGTTGCAGCGATCAATGAGGAATCTCCACCGCAGATTTCAAGAATGCATTCGTAGAGGAGGACGCCACCTAAAGGACGTTGTTTTTAAAAAATCATAAATTCCATCAGTGTTTCATAAATGGCAAGTTTTGATATTTTATGTAATATAAATAAAACTATTTTCTTCCATCACTCTTATGTTTTTAGAATTTTTTTAAAAATTCCCGTTTTTCTGTGTCACCCTGTATTAACTGAATTAAATTATATTAAGAAAAAAAATTTAAACTTACCGATAAATAGTTATGTGAGCTTGTCTTGTTATATAGTGTTATTTGTCAGCTTGTACAAGAATCCTTAGAATGAGGCTTCATTGTCTATGAGCTCAGATCAAAATAAGTCTTACTAGTCATATATATATATATATGATTAATTCCTGCTGCATAATCATGTAAATATAAAACTATGCATAATTTTAAGTTAATCCAAAGTCAACTATCTCATTATCCTGGTTTACTGAGGTCAGTAATAAAGAATTTATAATAGCATAGCTCTTAGAAATTTGCAATTATTTTTTATTCTTAATGATTCACTGAAATTATTTAACAGGTTAGAGGCTATATACTAAAGATTCATAAAATCTTCAATTATGTAAACCCATGTATATTAAGTTCAGAAACTGAAATTTTAAGGGTAGTGACCAATGTATTTTTATTTGTGTTTTGGCCCAGTTTATTCTTATATATATATATATATATATATATATATATATATATATATATATATATATATATATATATTCTTGATATTTAACGTTATCCATTGTTTTTCCCTTGCACTGACTTTATGAAGTTAATATATTACTATTGTAAGTAATTTTATCCACCATTAAGTGCAATAATTTTACCTTGAGTGATGAGGCACCTTTCGGTCACTTGACCATTGTCGAATCACTCTGAGTGATTCGACAATGGTCAAGTGACCGAAAGGTGCCTCATCACTCAAGGTAAAATTATTGCACTTAATGGTGGATAAAATTACTTACAATAGTAATATATTAACTTCATATATATATATATATATATATATATATATATATATATATATATATATGTGTGTGTGTGTGTGTGTGTGTATATATGTGTGTTTTAGTCTGAAATTTTAGTTTTAGCAAGTATCTTGCATCTCTTTTCCCTTGAGACCCTACTCCTATTGAATTTTGGTAATCATAATAACTTTATTATTTCCTCAGGAGGAAGCTTGTAAAATTAATTTATTGAGAAAATAAACTCTTTGTATATCTACATCTGTGAAGGAATACATTTCAACCAACTTAATGAATACTGAGTTTCACCAAAGGGAATGGACTACAAAACTCAAGAGTTTAATTAATATGTTGTATAACAAAAAAACACGTATAACTTTGTCACATAATGTGTTTAAATTCAACTGGCCTTATATAATAATAAGGTCTGTAGGAAGGAAAATTTATTCACTTACTCTTTGGATGTAGGCAGATGTTGATTTTACTGTTAAGTTTAATACAAAAATTAACCAAAAAAGAAAGCCGCTTTTTCAATTATCAAATCCAACACTTTAGAGATTGTTGAGAAACATAAAGTAACAGCACCCCCAACTGGAATCTTTTATTTAAGGAGAAATATTGCTTGCATATTTTCTTAAATATCGGTTACTTTGATTATAAAAATCATTTTAAAATAGGTTTATTTACAGCAAATGTTTTTAAAAGAATGTTTTTGGAATAAGGTTTAAAAGGATTATATTTATTACACTTTTGCTATTACTTGTGACTAGACTTTTTGTAAACTAAAGGTTGTTAAATTGTTAACTTACACTTGGAAGAAACGTTTTCGTCTTACGATTTCTTCACCCTTTTTTATGTCTTCTTCAGCCCGGCAGAAGTCGTAAGACGAAAACGTTTCCTCCAAGTGTAAGTTAACAATTTAAGAACCTTTAGTTAATAAAAAGTGTGGTCGCAAATAATAGCAAAAGTGTAATAAGTTATTAACAACCAGCTTTATTAACATGAACAGCAACAAGTTTTCGATTATATTTACTTAATAATAAAATTAAAATGAAACAATCTAAATCTATATATTATACAAATATGTAATAAACTGAAAGATGAGTATGTTATCAAATATGTGAAATAATTTAACTTTAAAAAATATAATAAAAAATTCAAACAACTGTAATGTAAACAATTATCCACCAAATAGCATTGTCCACCAAGTAATAATGAACTTAAAAAAATAGGGAGCAATGTAATTTAAAATTTAAGGACCACATTTTTTTAATTTCATTTTTCCATTAGTTTTTTTTGTTACATTTCGAATTTTGTTCACATCTATTTTTTTGGATTCTAGCTTTTAGAATGATTGCACCAGTTTCTATTGTTACTTGTTTGCCTTTGTGATTTCAGTATATTTGTCTCATTTTTAGTAATTTATTTGAGTTATTTATAAAAAATAAAATACTATAGTTATTGCTAAATTATTATTAACACTGAACAACAATTTGTTTTTCTATTTGTTCATAGAAACTGAAACAGAATACAGTTAAAATCAATGAGACTGAGAAAGTAAGTTTGCTGGAGAATCAACCAGAAAAACATAGTGAAAAGGTAAGAATAATTTTACTGTAATATTTTCTAGGCTTTAAGTCATTATGATAAGTTAGCGAATGTTTGTCTTGTAATAAGGGGAATGCTTATGTTTGTGACTCTTATCTGATTGAGATAATATTATTTAAGCAATGCCCAATGAATCCCAAGTGTATTTCATAAAATTAGTAGATTCTCAAGAATTGATTTCCTTAAATAATTCAATGAAAATATTATTGAAGATAAATGGGCCTATGTTATTTTAACCAAGCAATAGACCGAATTTGATTTGTAAAGCACATCTCGACCTTCTATTGGCTAAGATACATTATGTGAGAATTATAACAATGTTAGCATATTAAAGTAAATCTCTAGTCATTTTTAATTGTGAGTAATCAAGTAAAACTACCACTCTTAATTGGTATTTATTAAACTTAAAATTGTTTATTTAATAGACATCGACTCTTAAATTTGTTTATGCCAATTCCAGAGGAACTGACTGGCGCTTTACTAACATAAATAAGAAACTAAAAAATCATGTTAGATTATATATATTCAATATTTTGATGACTAAAAACTTAACCTAACTTGTGTGTTGTAAAATACACATTTTTTAAACAATTTCTATTATGTAAAAATTTTGAATGTGTACATTTTCTATATATACAGAATTTGTATTATAGAATCTTTATAAGTAAAGTCAAAAAAAGATTTTTGTTAATCATATTTACACATGCAGAGATTATTGTTAAATAAAGCGGTTGACTTGCGAGTCAGGTACAACTATTTATTTACACAGGCAACGATTTAATAATGGATACGTTATTGTCTTCAGGCCACATCAAGGAGTTTAATCACACTTTTGATTTTAAAAATCCCGAGGTTATGAAAGTAATTGGCAAGGACGTATTTTTTCTGAGGTGATCCATAATTAGTTACAAAAGAATGCTATATTAAGGAGGACACTAAAAAATTGGCATACATTTATGCACTACTTATTAAAAACTTAAACATACTTAGTCATAATTAAGTTTATTGGAATTTGGCAGGTTGTTTTGCAATGTTAATTTGTGTTTAATTTGTGTATTTTAAATCTTTAAATGTAATTTATTCCTGACTTTAATGTGATTGTAACTGTAGCAGTGGTTAGAGTTTTCATGTTTATGTTACAATTAAATATGTAATAGTTTGTAATTGGTATGTTAAAATATTAATTTTTTTTTTTTTGACGTTACCCATTCTATAAGTTTATGTAGTGTTTTATAATTAATGTATCCGTTATTAAATATTTGCCTTTATAAATGGCTAATAAGTTTAAAAGTTTTGAAAAAGATAAAAGCAATATTAAATACAAGCAACCTCTTTTGTGACAATAGTATAAGTTTATGTTAACGTAGACAAATTTTCTCAACTTAGTGTGTATGGTTAGAAACAATTTCTTTTTTTTTAACTTCTTTCTTCTTTTTTTAACTTTTTAAATATTTAGACTATACCATTAACATCATACACAAAGCTTAATAATTGTTTAATAGATATTAATATTAACAAAAACACTTGTAAATTGTTACACTTGCCTATAATGTCATAGGCAAGTGTAACAATTTTCAAGTGTTTTTAGTCACAAATATTGTGTTCATGAAGATAGAATCCACAAATATTGATATTACTTTCCATATGCTAACAAGTTGGAGTAAAAGTTGTTGAGTTTGTTAACTTACACTTGGAGGAAACGTTTTCGTCTTACGATTTCTTCACCCTTTTTTATGTCTTCTTCAGCCCGGCAGAAGTTGTAAGACGAAAACGTTTCCTCCAAGTGTAAGTTAACAATTTAAGAACCTTTAGTTAATAAAAAGTCTGGTCGCAAATAATAGCAAAAGTGTAATAAGTTATTAACAACCAGCTTTATTAACATGAACAGCAACAAGTTTTCGATTATATTTACTTAATAATAAAATTAAAATGAAACAATCTAAATCTATATATTATACAAATATGTAATAAACTGAAAGATGAGTATGTTATCAAATATGTGAAATAATTTAACTTTAAAAAATATAATAAAAAATTCAAACAACTGTAATGTAAACAATTATCCACCAAATAGCATTGTCCACCAAGTAATAATGAACTTAAAAAATAGGGAGCAATGTAATTTAAAATTTAAGGACCACATTTTTTTAATTTCATTTTTCCATTAGTTTTTTTTGTTACATTTCGAATTTTGTTCACATCTATTTTTTTGGATTCTAGCTTTTAGAATGATTACACCAGTTTCTATTGTTACTTGTTTGCCTTTGTGATTTCAGTATATTTGTCTCATTTTTAGTAATTTATTTGAGTTATTTATAAAAAATAAAATACTATAGTTATTGCTAAATTATTATTAACACTGAACAACAATTTGTTTCTCTATTTGTTCATAGAAACTGAAACAGAATACAGTTAAAATCAATGAGACTGAGAAAGTAAGTTTTCTGGAGAATCAACCAGAAAAACATAGTGAAAAGGTAAGAATAATTTTACTGTAATATTTTCTAGTTTAAAAGTTTTGAAAAAGATAAAAGCAATATTAAATACAAGCAACCTCTTTTGTGACAATAGTATAAGTTTATGTTAACCTAGACAAATTTTCTCAACTTAGTGTGTATGGTTAGAAACAATTTCTTTTTTCTAACTTCTTTCTTCTTTTTTTAACTTTTTAAATATTTAGACTATACCATTAACATCATACACAAAGCTTAATAATTGTTTAATAGATATTAATATTAACAAAAACACTTGTAAATTGTTACACTTGCCTATAATATTATAGGCAAGTGTAACAATTTTCAAGTGTTTTTAGTCACAAATATTGTGTTCATGAAGATAGAATCCACAAATATTGATATTACTTTCCATATGCTAACAAGTTGGAGTAAAAGTTGTTGAGTTTACATTAAGATATCAAAATAAAAAATGTTTAAAATTTGCAGCTTTTGTGTTCTACATTTTGAGGTTTTTAAAATTACTTCTATTAATATAACACGACAAATAAAAATGTATTTTAAAAACTATTGAAAATTTTCACAAGATATATATCAGGATAGCGTGAGCTAATAGAAAGAATTTAAAAATAGTTAAATATAATCTAAAAAATGCAAAATGTTTAACATGTATTCTATTTTTGTTTTGCTTAGGGTGTAGATCAAGTTTATTTGGATCTTAATAAAAGTAACAAACAAACTGATGAAGACTTAATACAAAATTCTAAAGTAAGTCCTTTCTTATAATTTGTTTTTATATTTTAATAAATGAGCTATTATAATTTCACACTCAGCTAGTACAAGGTGTCAGTATTATAGAAACCCAGGAAAACTCTGCTGACTTAAAAAATCTGCAATTAGTTTCCTTTAGGATGTTATTCTAAGGAGGACTTCTTGCTTCGGTCTGAGATAATCTAGAGTGTTGTAGCATTTCTTCTAAGATATTTGCAAGTACATATGTAAATATTTAGCAAATATGGGCAAAACTGTGTGTTTATGTACTAGTATCTTCTGAAAATATACTGGTTTTTTGTTTATTGTTACTGTTACAGATGCCATTAGTTATTTAATGTGAGGTTTAGTACTTGGTGTCGTATTTTAATCAAAACAACATGTTTTTTTTTAAATTTTTAATAACTTTGGTTAAATAGATTGGTTTATCCAGGGTTTACTAGTTGGAGACCATCCCTAAATTAAGTAACACTACAAATGGATGATTTTTAACCCCCTACCGTAACGATCCAGTAACAGCAGTTCCAAACCCTCCCCCATAATTACATAAAATAGTCTTGTTCCGCCTTTCTTTATTGAGTTAATGGTTTTGAATGCCGAATTTGTAGGCTAATAAAGAAGTACATCAAATGTAACAATAAATATTACGGTAATAATATAATAAAAGATGAAACATTTTGTTAATTAAATAAAACAAAAATAAGAAACAATTTTTGTTAATGTGTGTCCTCTCGTGTACTTGAAAACAAAAAGCACAAAATCAATATACACTTTAGGGTATGTATAAATCAAGACAATAATAATTAAAATATAAATTGAAAATATTGTTTAGTAAAATGTAACTTGAATGAATTTAAACGCAAAGTGATCAACCCATTTCTAACATTGATTAAAGTCTATTCATCTTCCTACGGAGTAGTCATGTATGTCATGATAGACAACACTTGGGCTGCGAGCTTCAGAAAAAGATATTTATACATAATAGGCCTAATTTTAAAGTAGATCAAACTCTGCACATTGTTTAAAAATACTACAAATTTCAGATATTTACAAACCATCTAGTTTTATATCGTGTTCAGTTCAGGGAACTCAGAAGTTCACTAAACTCAGCTATGCACAGTACAGTGCAATACAAATTTTGTACCTCTCATGACGAGTTATGACCGAGTTTGACCTAGTTTCAGTGTACTCTTGAGTTCACTTGTTTGGCCTGAAAAGATGTGTTGCTAACGAATTAACAACATATTGTTTTGTTGAAAACTGTTACTGATAAGTAACAACTGGCACTTTACCTGATACATGAAGACTGAATAAAAAATATTGTTTTGTTAAAAATGGTTTTATTTTGTACATAGATTTTATTTGAGCTCATTATTAATATTAAGTATATTCTATTTACGCAAAAGTTAAAATGTGGCTGGTTTATTTATTAATTAAAAAGAGATTATAATATAATCAAAACTTAAATTTTAAGTTACATAACGCTATCCCACACCCCTTCCCTTCCCCCACTTCTTCCATAATGTTGTGTAACAATAGATGTAAATCTCCCCCTCTCACAGCGTTACATTATTTAGGAATGGCTCCTTGGGTAGATTTAGTAACAAATGATCCTTCTTTGGCGTATTTGTAAAGTGTGCTCAAAAACTATAAGACTGAACAACTTTAAAAGCAAGATCTGGTATCACATTTTAAGGGGTTGAACTTTTAGAAAATTTAAAATCTAAATCACATCAGCATAATATTTTTTTGGTCACTGAAATGTTCTATCTGTTGAAAGACTGTATATTATCTATGTAAGGATGAGATTATCTTGAAGAAATTCATGGCTTTTGAAACTTTTCTGAGTCTTTTGGAATTGATTTTTCACTTCAATAAACACAGTGGCCTACAGAAGCTTGGCCTTAAGGTTTGAAGCTCACTAATATTTAATCTTCCATATCCCAGAATATTATCAACACAGCCTTTTCTGCAGACATCCGTGTTTTGCATTTTTTACTGTGGAAGATGAAGGTGGTGTTCTGATGTTTGTTGCTAACTCTTTAATTCAAAGTAATGGACCCATGTCTCATCAACTGTTATTATTTGTTTAAGGAATGATTCTCCTTCCTCATAACATTCCAAATGCTTCTGAGAAAGTTTCAAACAATTGTCTTTGTTGTTGCTGGTCATTTGAAAGCTGCAAATGCTCATTCGTTGATGGTCATGGAACCCAGCAATATGAAACTTTTATTGAAATTAAAAGAATCATTCTTGATTGAATTGCATACATTCAGCTCACTTTTAATATCATCACCTGTAATTGTCGATTAAAGAAAATCATTACTTCCCAATATCTCTTGTTGTTGTTTATATATACAACAAGGGATGGGATCTTTATAAAACGTTTATAGGTTGAAAAAATAGTAGCAAAAAGTTTTGAACTTGGCATCAAATTGTTCAGATTTTGTGGTTCGAAAAATTATTTTATATATATTTTAAACAATAACTTTAATTTATTTTCAGTCATTCTGATTTTGTTTTAGAACAGCTGGGAAGAAAAACTTGAGGCAAGAGAAACAGTGTGGAGAGCAAGACTATCGACTATGGACCAGGAGCATAAAAAAGAACTTCGAGAGTTGCATGCGAAACTCAAGTCTTCCCATGAAGAAAGTATGAATATTCACAAGTATATAAAACAACTTAACACCTTAAGGACATGATTAAAAAAACTGTTGATGTGTCATTTCAATTCTCTCTGATTAGAACACATACTTGTAATACTCACATGCATACTAATAAATCTTTCACTTAAAAATAACATCTTCTAAAGCAGGGGTTCGTACCACACCCCCTCTTCTTGAAATTATAACCTCCCATGCCCCCTCTACTTCACACTATAAGAAAATGGTATGGGGATATGTAAAAGTAACAAATATATATATATATATGAAGTTAATATATTACTATTGTAATATAAACTTCATATATATACAATATATATGATTTTGACTATATATATATATTGTTTAACTTTATATTAAACTCACAGTAATATATGAAGTTAATATATTACTATTGTAAGTAATTTTATCTACCATTAAGTGCAATGATTTTACCTTGTGTGATGAGGCACCTTTCGGTCACATGACCATTGTCGAATCACTAAAAATATCAGTGATTCGACAATGGTCAAGTGACTTAAAGGTGCCTAATCACACAAGGTAAAATCATTGCACTTAATGGTGGATAAAATTACTTACAATAGTAATATATTAACTTCATAAAGTCAGTGCAACGGAAAAACAATGGATAACGTAAAATATCAAGAATATATATATATATATTGATAACAAATTATTTATTTATACATACTTTCACAAGAAACACGATATAACATTTCAAGTTTTAATTTGCAAGGTAAATACTAACTAATAAGAGGAAAATCTGTTAGTGAGATGGATAAGCTTGCATTTTTTACTAGCATACCTATTTCAGGTTATATTTTAGTAAGGATACAACGCAAGTCATTAGCAACATCAAGTTTGTTCCTGTATGTTGATGATTGAACAAGTGCTGAAAATGTTTTTTTGCTCAAGTATATGCTTGAAAAAGGCAAGTATAATTGAAAAGCTGCCAGTGTCACACTTTTAAGTGTTTTATCCAAAACGAAGATTTGTCCATTGTGGCGCTATTGCCACATTGAACGGCAAACATTCGTTTTGTGACACTTTTGTACTATTATTGTTATAAAGCTGTCATGTTGATTTAATTTCAAGTTTACAAAATTTGTACAACCTATACTTTTATTTCTTTTATAAATGCAAATTTTACTTTTCATTAAAATTTTCTGAACATCATGTTCAATAAAATTACCTATGTAAGAAAATCTGAGGTCTAAATTTAGTTTTTAATTTTGTTAAATTGTGTACTTAAATTTTAACTAAATGAGAATTCATCTTACTATTTCCCAACTGGTCTCGAGCCTCCCCTGACTTGCCCTCCAAGGGATCCAATGTTCTAAAGGAATCAGGAATTTTAATATTAATTTTGTCTGTATATTGTCCATAATTAATATATTCTGTTAAGCAAATATGCAGGTTCACATATTTTGTTGTTTGTGGTTTTCAGACAATTAGTCAGTATGGCTATTATCAATTATTGGGAAAAGAACTTGATGGATTGTGAGTAACAAATAGGATTATGTTAGGAACATGAAGCTTTTGGTATTGAATGAGTTGAGGGCGGATCCCTCGACTCTTGTGTAGTCATAAGTGCAAAGTCACCTGAAATAGAGCTACTCTCCCTTTGAATCATAATTAGATGCCTATAAATTACTCTCCCTTACAGGAAAAAAGGTAATGAAAAGTATGTGGGATTAAGTTATGACTATGCAAGGTAGTGATCAATGGTAAATTGGAGAACACACTAGAGTCCCGCTATTCCGAAATTCCGCTTACACCGAAGAGCGGAAAGAAGAGATGTGATGAGTCTATTTTTAACCAGCTGCGCTATGCATCATCGAATGTCACTGCTATTTCCTTCTGACTGATATCAATCTGTCCAAAAATCTATGAATACTGTATTAAGATAACACTATCAAATCCCTCCTCCCTTAATTTATACCTTAACAGGTCAATATGTTGATAATTTATTTAAAATCCACCTATTTCGAATTTCCCCTAATCCGAACAAGGGTCGATCCCAATTAGTTCGGTAAAACGAGATTCTACTGTATTATTAAATTGCATGGGAAATGTTGCATACTTCATGAGTCCTGCTATCAACCATGGTGAAGTAATGTGTCACATTAGTACCAGAGGTATTTTACAGCCCGGCACCAACCAGAGTTTGTAAGAGCACTCAAAAACTCTGTTTATAAGATGAAATTTTATAGGTAATAACCTGTTACCAATGTATAACCCTTACCTTTTGTACGTAAATCCTTCTTTCCAAGTCAGAGACTCTCCAAAGCTTTTAACCTGAGTAAATACAATCAATTTCTCTGCTTGTCTCTAAGATGAAATTTTCAGTCAGTGAGGGTTGTTTGTTTAACCTCAACACAAAAATTCCTGAATCTTTGAAGCCTCCTAAAGAATTGTTCTAGTCTATAGAAGATGCATAAAGTATTGGCTAGATAAATTTAAAGAAAACAATGTTTCTTGCAGGGTTTATTCACTATATTCAAGGAGTAGATCTTTTAATACTGGGCTAAATTTAAAAGAATAAATAGTGTTAAAAAATGTTTTAGCTAATTTATTTAATGATTTTTAAATTCTATTTTCTAATATCTAACAATAAACTTTGTTCTAGGCCTACGTTTAAAAAGTGACTTTGAAAAGCAGTTTCAGGAAGCAATGTTGAAAATAGAAGAAAATAGAAATAAAGAAATAAAAAATCTTGACCATCAGGTAAACATTTCAAATTTGACACAAGTAACTAACCTAACTGGACTATTATATAAACTACATAATAATAACTTTAAATTTCAGTTAGGACTTCATACTAAAATTTTTGTTGACATTGAATTTTAAATACAGTGTTTTTGTATCAACGATTTTGATCTATTTATGGTGATTCGTATAATTGACAACCTAGATAATCAGCTGGTTGTCAACTTGGATTGATAAAATACAGTTGGATTGATACTACAGTCAACGTAGTTATGATAAAATACAGTTTTTTTTATATCGTAAGTAAATAGTTTTTGTTTAGAAGAAATGAAAGAATATTTTGGTTAAGTGAGCTAATTTTATGTGTGTTAACCAAAACCATGATTTATGGAACATTATAACTAGCGTTACAGTATTTAATAATACTAGTATACGAATTAAAGCAAAAAATCTTTTAAGAAAATCATTTTGGGTATGCTCATGTAGAAAGATTTTTATCATATTACAAATGAATAAATGTACTGGGTATGTTGTCAGAGCCCATGAACATTCCTTATATTGGTTGAACGGTTGTATTTTTCTGTATAATAAGAAACAGGGTGAATTTTTAAATATTTAATATTGGATTCCTTAAAATTTTAAAATGAAACTATTTTATGAAAACATTTGTGAATATGTTACACTTGCCTATAGTAGCACTTACTTTTATAATTGTTGAGGAAGGCCCTTTCGAGAGATATGTCTCATTGTCAACTGTCACAGTAACTGACCTCAATGTTTTTGTAGGTTAGGGTGGGGGGTGGGGTATTAGTGTGGTGAAGTCGGTGTGTTTTGGTGAGTATTAGGAGTTATGGTGTTGAAAAGTAAATGTGAGTTATATTGTAATTGGGTGTTGAGTATGTGTTTAGGATGTATTTTAAAATATTTTTTATATCTCATATTGTTCGGTTGTGTATCGTTGGTTATTTTTGTTTTGTTAGTAAAGAATTTTTAGATTATGTTTGTGTAGTTATGGTTTGTGGATATGAGAAGTTCATTAAAGTTTGATTGGGTGTTTTTTTTTTGTTAGTGCTTTTATGTGTTGTTGGCAGTGTGTGTAAAATGACCTCCCTGTCTGGCTTATGTAGAAACTGGGGCATGAACTACAAGTTAGTTCGTAAACACCAGCGGAGTTGTATAAGTCATTGATTATGTTGTTTGGTTTAAATTTTTTGTTTAGGGTGATGTGTGTATTAGGCTATTCTGTAATTGTATTTACGAAGTATGTTGGTTAGTTTGTGGGTTTTGGGTGATCTGTATGGTATTGCCAAGTATTTTATGGGTTTGTCATGTTTGTATATGTAGTTGGGTTATTGAGTTTATTTTTTAGATGGTTGTATAGTTTGTTAATCATTGTTGTGTTGAGGTCAGTTACGGTCTAAGTTGACAGTTGGACACATCTCTTGAAACGGCCGTCCTCAACAATTATAAAAGTAGTTTTACTACAGGCAAGTGTAACATATTTACAAGTGTTTTTAGTTAAAGAATAGTATCTCACATGAAGATGGAAACAACTAATATCTATTTTCTTAATTTTTTTATTATATTTTTCAGGCAACTGACAATAAAGTAATATGCACACCTCCAGAAGTAACAACAAAAAATGCAATAGAGGTTATTGAAAAAATAATTTCAATTGATAAAGATCCTAATGAAAATAATCCACAACCTGCTTCTCTCATCAAAAGAAAAGCTTTTGTTCATCAAAAAACAATAGAGAGAGTACCAGAAATCCTTCAAGAAAATATTGTAAAAAGAAGTGGAGATACCATAAGTAATTTTAAAGATATTGAACTTGAAAATAATGAAGATAATTTAGGGAAACACATTGAATCAAAAGTCATTAGATTACTTAAACCAAAAATAATTGACAGGAGTGTTACTTTAGTTAATGAAGAAAAATCTAACATTAGTTTAAGAGAAGATTTTTCAGAAACAGTGGTAGAATACAAAGATACAAAAGAAAATCTAGAAAGTGTTGATTTTTCAAACATTCATGATGTTAATTCAAATACGAGTGATGAGACATCTGAGGAAAGTGAAAGTGATATGATGCAAGACGAATCAGAGAGTTCTGAAAGTGATTCTCAGGAAGAAGGCTATCCAACTCTGCAGAAAGAATTAACACTTCAGTCTTTACAAAGGTGAACCAATTTAGATTACAATATACATTTTTTAAGTTAGATTTAGTAAAAATATTAGAACAGTGTTGTAAAAATGTCAGGTGAATAGTTTCAACTTTAATACTGATTGGGAACTTAATAAAAAAAGTCATTCAATTTTTAAATATTGTTTTTAATTATACATTTCATACACACTTGGTCCTTTGTCAGAGAGCGAAATTGAAGTGAGTAGTAGATGTGTATAGAAGTATAAATATCCAAATTTCATAGATGTACAGTTAAATAACTATTCAGAGGTATATTGTTTCATTTATTGTTGATGGTATATGAATATTGTTAAATGACATTTTTTTTTAAAGTATGATGACCCTGAATCTTGAAGTCCAAAACATCTCATGTACCAGTTACAGTGTCAATTTTGGTACATAGGCCTAACCACTTATGTTCTAAATGTCAGAATGAATTACCACAGTTATGAACCATGAACTTAGATTGGCCAACAACTCAACATTTTGCCAGTCACAACACATGTCTTTCGATGACAGTTATACCACGAAAATAATTTAAGCTTTTGTCCCCCTATTTGGAACTCCTTAGAACATAGAAGATAGGAGTTTTCTTACCAATGGTACACAAAGTCCATAGAACCTTCTAGTTGCAACATCAAATAACTACATTCACCTTCCCCTTAACCTCAACATCATATAACTCCATTCACCTTCCCCCTAACCTCAACGTCAGATAACTTTGGCATTCACTGCTCTTCTGAAAGATTTTTTAAAATAAGTATTCTACAAATAAATTCTATATTTTATTTTTAATATAGTTAATAATTATTAATTATTTTAGAAACAATAAATTTTTACTTCAATATTTATTTTTAAGAAATAATAAATTTTTTCATAGAAATTCTAGTATAGTTATAAAATGTATGTTCTTTGATGAACAAATATTTAACAAGTAAAACATCTACAAATCATATATACATGCACACATACTGTGTCTGAACTGAGTAGAATATTTGTGTGTACATAATCTACTTGCATACTGTACACAATAGGGTAAATATTGGTGAATTTATAGAAAGGGAAATGGGAACGATCAGTGAAAGTGTTTCAGAAATTTGCACATGTGAGATAGGCTATCAGCAGCTGTAAAAATGGTATATAATAATCCTGGTCAAATATCCAGTCTCTTTATTTACAAAACATTATCTACACCTAATAATAATGTTATATCCTATTCAATAAATATTTTACGTACATGTTCATGATCAAAATAAATAAATTTATTTAATGAAATAAAATTATGCATTATAATGTATATGTTATAAAAATGAAAATACACAAGCTTACATCTAATATGATTTTCAGCAGTACTTCAATCTAAATAGATTTGACGCATAACCAAATCAAATATTGAAGACTAATAAATAAATAAAATCATCTGTGTTTGTGAACATGCTAGAATAACTTAAATGATCCAAAAGTGTTTAAAAAATAATATAGTAATGAGACAACAAATTTTTGTTTGAAGATAAGTGTTAATACATTGCATTAGTTTAAAGTAAGACTACTATTGGAAACTAACCAATAGGACATTTTTAATTAAAGATTTACACTCGACCATATTTGAAATAGTCCAAAGAAATCAGATGTTTAAATTAAACTTGTAGTGTGAAATTGCAGAAGTGTAATTTGAAGCAGACAAAATATTTATTACAGGTGTAATGAATTTGGCCTTGACCAAAGGTTACAATTATTGATTTCAAAAGTATATCAATGTTTAACACACACATCAAATTTTGTAAAGTGCAAAATACTTTGAAGCATTTATTTTAGTGACAAATATCATATACATGATATTAAACAAAACCTTGTATATTTTTGCATGATATTTTTTTCAAATGTTTTTTATAAATATTATTAATATTTGCAGCAAAAAATATAATATTTGGTTTTTATACAACTTCATTAAGTTCCTAATATATTTTATACATATATATATATGTGTGTGTGTGTATGTGTGTAAATTAATAAAAATATTTCAAATAAAAGAATTGTTTTAATTTATATATTTTTCAAAGCTTTTCGCCAATAAATGTATTAGCATCTTCATAAAAAAAACAATGATATAACAAATTTTTGTAAAAATAATTTTCAAAAGTATTTCCAATAGTAGGTTTTGCAAAATTTTTGCAATAATTACATATAGTTTAATCAGTAAACTCAAGATGATTACATGAAGCAACTTTAAGCAATTTTTGTATTTGATATATTTTTATTCATTTATTATATTACAAGAAAATGTATCACTATATTTAATATATAAACAAAAAATAAATTATAATTACTGAGTATAAAGTTTATATTTAATTACTATCCATTAAAAAATTGTACATTATAGCATGGAAGACATTTTAGCCTCTAATCCAGAAATATTAAAGGAACTAAAAACAGACCTTATTCAGTTGTTGGATCGAAGACTTCAAGAGTTGTGCATCGATCCTGAGTGGACAGGAGTACCGAATAAAACTTTCAAAACCAAGATGGCAGTTTTAAAACATCATCAGAAAATTACTGCAAAGGTATATCTGTCTTTACCATAACTTATTACTTCAAGTAATATAAATTTAAGTCTCATTAATTTTTTTTTTTGTAGTGAGCGAATTTACTAATAAAAATGTTTTTACTAATAAATGCTGTCTTGTTTTTTATTGTTGTCCATCAACAATACATTACAAGTTAACAATACATTGACAGTGAATAGAACACAAGTTAAGCTAACCTCAAATCATTAAGATCCTTTCTTGTTTTTTAATGCATTACTTTAGCGTTTGAGCAGTTGTCTCTGCAATATTATTGTAGTCTATCATATACAATTAGAACTGGTGCTTTTGTTTTCATAATTCTCTAGTTCTTGTGGATTTTTATTTAAAAACCTTCCTTTCAATTTTCACTTACCAAGATATATAAACTTTAATTATAATTAAAAGGTACTTAACTAAGTGAATATGTAATGGCTTACTTGCTGACGAGTTTCAAAACATTTGTTTCTTTTACGAGGCTCAAGTTTTTTTAATTATAGTTTAGTCAGTGGATTCAAGATGATTACATCAAGCAACTCTATATAAACTTATCTCCACATGAGATTTCCCCTGTTTATACCGCCCCTGTTTAAATATCATCTTAATTTTAATTATAAACTGCTTTTACTTAAGACATCTTGGAGTCTACTTTATAAGTTGTATCTTTTAAATTTGAGGAGTTTGTTTGTTGTTGGAAAAAGAGAAATACTACATCATTGGCTTCAATATTCTTATCATAATTACATGAATAAAATATGAAGTTTCAAATTAGTGTAAAGAATTTAAATCAGTAAGCAAACATTTAGAATAATTGTTTTATTTAGAGTAATTTTAGGCAGTAGAAGAATATTAAGATTAACGAATACTATACCAATAACAACACATTCATCTGTTGTAGAAGACACTTCATGTTGTTTGTAGCTCCCCCCCCCCCTACCAGTAAAGTAACTCATGTAATGGAATAGAAGTTACTACCTTCTTATTATAGTTTTGTTCTGTCGATCAATGTAAAGATATCTTTAATTTGTATGAGTAGAAACAAAGACAATTCTCCATCATCAACCCTTGTAGAAATCCCCCTTTATTTGTCATAATAGTAAGACTAGTACTCTTTGTTTTAGGAACATATAATTGGTTCTTTTATAAAATTTAGCTCTTTTATAACTAAGGTTTCTTTTTATGTTCGGAAAAGAGTACACTCCATGAATAAATATCAACTATCTTCTGAAAATCTATCCCTCAAATATGGAATCCTTTGTTTTATTAGCATATGCATAGTTGAAATTAACTATTCTCTTTCAAGTACCTTACAAATTGTTGAAGTAAGTAATGGATAGATATCTTGTTTTATTTGTCAGCTTTGTTTCTAATGACAAAAGTTATTTTGGATTTGTTCATCAATATATTTGTTTTAAAAATCTGTTTACTAAAATATATTCTGCCCTACATCATTTTATTCAAAGGCATATGGCAAAGCTTTAGTAGTATAAATTATAAATATTTTTAAATTCAAATATAAAAGGAATTACTTGTAGTACTCTTAAGAGCCACAATGTCAGTTTGATCCAGTCACCCAGAAAAGGGGATTTAGAATAGGTGGGGAAAATTACAATAAGTAACATAGGGGTAAGAAGGTTTGGCTTAGAGATTAAACAAACTTATTCTATATTAAAGAACAATTGACACACAAAGCCTGGTCAAGTTTATAACGATTACTTAGTAAAGAGTGAAACCTTTTGTATTACAAACCTTACAATTGCAATAAGTTTAGTGTTAAAATTCTACTAGCCATAATTTATCTTCCAGCATAGTTATGCAATTTTAATTTAAACAAATTTTCAGTTGAAAAACAATTTCAGTATTGTAATCAGATTTTAGGTATTTTAAATTTATAAAAGTTTCACGATCTGAATAAGAAGCTCATAATTGTTTTCTAGCATCATACAGGTTACTTTACACTGCGAGACCATTTACTGCAAAACCTGGAAGATCGTTGTGTGACCAAATCTGATGAAAATAAGCCAACACCTAAACAAAATATTTTAACAAGACTGCATAAGAAAGCAGTTCAAGTTATAGCTATGGCTCGGCCTAATCTGGGATTGGCAAAGAAGGGTAAGGTATGCTCTATCTAATGTATGTTTCACTTGTGTTTGTATTTATAAGATATTGCTTATGTTTTATAAAAAAATCTGCATGCACATATTTTCACAGAGGGAGAAATATATATATATGTATATATGAAGTTAATATATTACTATTGTTAGTAATTTTACATATAGAAGACATACTATTCAAAAACATTATACACAAGACTCAAGAGGAAACGTGTATGACGTCAACAAGTACCAACACCACGGACCGAACATCCACACCAGAAAAATTGAGAAAAAGTAATCAGTGGTTCAACAATGGTCAAGTGACCGAAAGGCGCCTCATCACACAAGCTAAAATCATTGCATTTAATGGTGGAAAAATTACTTACAATAGTAATATATTAACTTCATAAAGTCATTGCAACGGAAAAACAATGGATAACGCTATATATATATATATATATATATATATATATATATATATATATATATATATATATATATATATATATATATATATATATGAAGTTGATATATTACTATTGTAAATACTTAGTATTTACTACTAAAAGTAGTATTTACTACTAAATAATGGACAACATAAAATATCAATATATATATATATATATATATATATATATATATATATATATATATATATATATATATTTAGGTTAGTTCTAGTAGAGCTTAAAGCTTATTTAGGAATTTTTGGACTTGATAGGAGACTGACAGACTTACCTAAAGGCAATAGTCAAAAACTGCAATCTCTTGGAAATATTGGATCTATTTCCAAGAGATTGCAGTTTTTGACTATTGCCTTTAGGTAAGTCTGTCAGTCTCCTATCAAGTCCAAAAATTCCTATATATATATATATATATATATATATATATATATATATATATATATATATATATATATATATAATTTAAAACAACATAGGTTATTCAAATACAAGAATATTTATTAATTTATATTCATGTATAATTTATGAATATAAATTAATAAATATTCTTGTATTTGAATGACCTATGTTGTTTTAGATTATTAAACAAGAAAACATATTTTATATTTAAATATATTATTATATATTAAATTATACATACACACATATATATATATATATATATATATATATATATATATATATATATATATATATATTCTTGATATTTAACGTTATCCATTGTTTTTCCGTTGCACTGACTTTATGAAGTTAATATTACTATTGTGTATTAATATTACTATTAATATTACTATTAACTTCATATATATATATATATATATATATATATATATATATATATATATATATATATATATATATATATATATATGTATATATAGACTGTTATAAAATATACATAGGCCAAACAAAATAGAAATTAAAAGACAGATATCAAGAACACCTCAATGCATACATCAAACCTGAAACTTATAACTCAAACTTAGCTACATACGCCATCAAAAACAAACACACATTCCCCACATTAAAAAACGCACACCTAATAAAAAAAGTACAAAAAGGCCTCAAAATGACAATCTGGGAACAACTACAAATTTATAAACATAAAAATAATATCATTAACAAACAAATACAAATAAAATAAAAAACGGATAAATTATTCAACCTAATAGACAAAATTAACCCCAAAACAAACTTAAAAGACTCGCACAGTGCAGTGAATCCGAAAATAGAACATAACAGTACACCACACCTTGTGACAACAGGAATTCCACACAGCCGCAGTCTACCCGTGCACAGTATGCCCGATGATGGAGACAAGACCCGTCTTTGAAAGTTAACTCACATAAATACCAAGCCAACAAACCATTACAATCCCATTACAATTGTTTAGTACATAAATTTACCATACTGTATTATAAGTGTATATTATAGCTTTAATTAATTTTAACATTTTTGATGTAGAACTTAACCCTCTCCTTTCCATATACAGTTGGTCTCAGTATTCAAGGTTTTACTATTCGCAGTATGTTCGGGGGCCCAGGAAATAACAAGGGATCACTGTACATTTTAATTTATAAAGTCATCCTTAAAGTACCAACATGCTTGGTAACTAAAACTATGTTCAGAGTAGTATTAATTTTTTTTTAAATAAGTAATTTTTTAAAACTAAGTAAAAATTATAACATTTTACTGTGCTGGTGTGTTTTGAAACCATTGTTGTAATAATGAACCCTACCTGCTACTAATGACTTTCAGTCAAACTTGTATGTGTGTGTATTTAGGGGTCTAGAGGGGTGAAATGTAGAGGTATATGGATACAAACAGTAAAAAATTTACTTTGCGTTCCAAAAATTACTTTATTTGGTTAGAATATGTTCTGGGATATTTTCAACTTTTTATTGTTACAATTGTATGGTATTATTATATTTCTTTACGTTACCAGCATGTTTACAAAGTAGTTTGAGGACCCTTTGCAGACTATCCCAATAGGTTCAATCCCATGTATGTTATACTCCCTAGACTAAATAATTTATTTTTCTAAAACTTGATTACTTTAACAAATTCATTGCTTTGTACAATTCAGAAAACTGATGCTAGAATTTAGAAAACTATCAATCAATAGTTTTGCTAACATGTTGTTCCATTTATCCAATTATGACACACGCACACAAATTTTAAAATGGGAAATGACATCTGTGCATACATGTGGGCTAAGCACTACATGTGATTTTTTAAACACTTGTTTATAAGGAAATCAAACCTTTTGGTTAAAAGGTTATACTAAAAAAAGTAAAAATACTAACACATTTTTAAAAAACTGAATTATATTTAAAACCCAAAAAGGTTTGAAAGTCGACCAAACAAATCTGACCCAAATTGAACAAATCTGACTGCTTCATCAGCAAACCAATCAATTAATTTGGTAACACCTGGAACTTGTTGTAGAAGTCTGTTATCGCCAGTAAATGGGAAATGATAAATTGCAATCTGATACATTATGGCTATCTTTAACATATGGAATAACCATAACTATCTAAAGTATAAATATAAACAAATAAAACTTAAAACATAACATGCAAATAACAAACAAGGCGTGATTCAATTACATAATAAATAACAGGTCCTATACAAACGGAAAATTGCACAGAAACACATCAGGTAGGTAAAATAACTTTAACAAATCAAGCACAACACAACCCACATTTTGTATATCGTCAACAGAATCTAAGCTCACCCTAAAGTCTTTACCAAAAAAACACTTGTGGTATGAAATTGTACCTGCCATTTTAGCTATAAAAAGTGCCAGACATGCTGAGTTTGTTATGTTAGCAACTTAAGTAATGTTATTTATATTTTAATTTTTCCTTAACATTTTTATATTTTTTCATTATGCAAAATTTAAGGTCATCCAAAATTTTACTGGGCAAATTTAAAAATCATAATTAAACAATACCTTTTATTTTAAAAAAAAAATCCAAGTTGTTTTTATAAAAATGTATTAAAATAATAGTTTTTTTCAACCATTGGTAAATAATAGTGAAAATTTAATGATGTTTCAGGTAATTCAAAACCTCATGCAACACTTGTTGAAGTGAACAATAAACCTCATAGATCAATAGCAAGAGAGAGTAAAAGTACGATTAAAGAGTCTGACAATGATAGTAACATTAAAGATAAACCTCAAACAGACTCTGAAAAGAGTAATAAAAATATGTCTATAGATGAACTACAAAACTTTGTTAGGGAAAAAGAATTGGTAGAGAGTGAAGATTTGTCAGATCCTTTGCACGAGTTCATTGGTCAAAGACACAAAAGAAGGTAAACATTAGTGATGTCTCAAATTATTTTTTTATAATAAAGTTTAACCCATTTATTGATTGTTTGATTAATTGATTCACAGTACAAGCGAGCCGGTAAGCAGAAACTCAGTGGTCACGGCAACTGAATTGTGTTGGAGTACCAACATAATAATTTTATAAATATCATTTTAAATAATAGTAACATAAAGTATTATATCTATTATTAACTATTAATTATTACTTAATAGTAATTTTATAGTTTAAAAACTTTAAGGATCAATTTAATTGATTATTTGTGTAATCATTATTAAGAATAAAATTAGTAATTAAAATATTAATTAATTACAAACATGTTAAACTATAATTAAATAATACGTAAATAAGTGTTAAACTATAATTAAATAATACGTAACTAAGTGTTAAACTACAATTACATAATACGTAACTAAGTGTTAAACTATAATTAAATAATATGTAACTAAGTGTTAAACTATAATTAAATAATATGTAACTAAGTGAATTCTTAGTTATTATTATATTATAGAATACTTACTTATTATTTAATTATAGTTTAAACATTGAATTCAAGGTGATTACAACGAGCAACTTTAAACATGTTAAATAAATAAATAAAATATTACTTATGCTCTGATGTTTAGTAATTGATTGTAGACTTCATTTTATACTCAGACAACTAATTTGAGCATTTCACAATTGTAAAAAACTAAAATAATTTCAGAAATATATTTGCACTAATTGTATTACAAAAACTACGTGGAGACAACTGGGCCACTTTGTTTACACTGCCATTTTTGGCTGTGATACAGTCATATACCTTATTTTCAAAGAGCGAACATGATAACTGATAGGTTGTTTTTGTTTTTTCATGAAGCCCTTTTTACCCCCAACTATTGATCAATCTGTAAAAGTAGTTTGTAATAAAATACTTGAAACATTATTGTAGGCAATTATGGTTTTTGTACAACTAGTCAAAAGAAATAACTTTTATACAAAAGTTTCCAAACATATTCAATTTTACTTTGGAGACACCTCAAGCCCTCATTGCTCTATAATAATTTAGATTCCATTATTAACTTGTCACTTATTGGTTCAGTATTTAACTATACAAAGTATTCTTCAATCTCAGTTTGTGTATTTGCATCTTGAGGGATCTTATGTTTTTCATTGAATTATTCTGGTTATATTGTACCCATGAAATGGTTCACAGTAAATACCATTATACATACTCCGCAAATTCTCTCTGACTACATCTTATCACAATATAGGCAACTTGCACCTACTTAAGGGGTTTGGTGTCCCCCGCTGTACCCCAGTCTAGCATAAACACTACTGACAGCACTCACTTCACTACTACATACACTACATTTACAACACAATCTTTGTACAAATGAACACATGCATCTTCTATTTTTTTTTTGTTTTGTTTAAACAAGATAATCTGTAGTTAAACTTCTAATATCTATAAATCATATAAAATCATTTTATAGAATGAACATCACTGGTAATCTTCAAAAACTTCCTAATTAGAAAATTTCATTGAATTAAAAATTTTGTTCATTGAGTTTGTTTGATAATTCATCTTCATAATTAAAAACACCTGTAACCGTACTGATTTTATTTTTCTTGCAAAACAATTTATTGTTGCATACTCGAAAAAACTAAACTTAAAATATCCTATTATAAAATCTTTTTTGTTACAGTTGCAACTAATACATGGGTGATAATGAATTTTCCCCACAAAAAAACATTTCTATTAAACCCATTTGAGTTATTTAAAATTTCAAGCGTTAACAAAAAATGTCATTATAATTTCAGAATGTCCTCAATTTAATTATACTGCTCATCAGGATTGTACTTTTATATCAGCAAAAAATCTGTATATAATTTTGTTTCTATTCTAGCACCTTTTACTTATTATACTGTTTCTATTCTAGCACCTTTTACTTATTATACTACTTGTTTGTATTTAATTAAGAGGTTGAATTCATCAGTTTACTTCTAACATTTAGCTTTGTTAGTTAACAAACATTATAAATTATTTTTTCATTTTTCAGCACATTTATTTGTCTATTAGCCATTGTAGTTCTAGTGAATTTTTAAAGGTTAACTAGCATAAGACCTGAAATCAATATTGTGATGTTGTTTCGGCGGATCTATTCGTGTTCTGGCCTTCTTGATGCACCAAACACCTGGCCAGTTATGATGCCAAAACAAACATTAAGCCCATTCATTTCAGAGTGTTGCTTTAACATTTGCTGTGTATGTTTTCCAGGCCTGCAATGGACTTCACACTTACTAGAACCAGATCGGAGTTTGTTTTGACGTCTTCAAGCGAAAATGAAGAACTGAAGTCACCTCTGAATGGAAACCAACCAGTTCAGATTTATAAAAGTGCAATGAGAAGTGCTTCTTCCACCGGAAATTTGACAAAAAAGAAAGTCGTTTTTCTTGATGAATTGTTTAGTGGTAAGTTTTGTGTAATTGATTTTAAAGTAAAAAAAATTATAATATTTGTTTTACTTCAGTGAAGAAAAAAAATTAATATTTTTATACATTAATAATATGATTTATATAGCTATTGTATTTTGTTAAATAAATTATTTATTTTCACACATGCTCATTTCATTTGTTTGCAAGGGTAATAAATAAATAAGGAATACAGTTTAACTATCCATAAATAGGTTTTTAATATTTACAAAATAAAAATTAACACTTGTAATAAACCGTTCATATTTTGAGCTAGGCCTATGATAATGACATAAACAGAAAACATGGAAAGTAATTCAAATCACACAATATATTTTTAAATTAATTTGTTAAAGAAATCTATATATTGTGACATTTGAGTTATTTTGCATATGTTACTGCTTATAATAAACCATGTCTAAAGCTAGTGCAGGTATAAATGGTTGTGCTCAGCTGCAATACTCAAATCATAAAAACATTAACCTATGTTAAATGCTTAGTCTAATATAAATTACATTTTTAAATTGACAATGAAATTAAAAATTAATATTGCCAATAAAAAAACATTTTTTTCATATATAGTGATTTTATCCCAAATCAATGACACAATTCAAAACATTTTGTGTAATAAAATATAGAATCATAATGTTATTAATTTTTGTTGATTCCATCTTCCTGTGAGCTCCTAGTTTTCACTAAAAACACTTCTAAATATGTTACAACTTGCCTATAGTAGCACTTACTTAAATTTGTTGAGAACGGCCGTTTCGAGAGATGTGACCCATTGTCAACCCAGATAGTAATTGATTCCAAGGTTTTGTAGCTTGGGGTGGATGTGGAATATTAGGTTGGGGATATGGGTGTACTTTGGTGAGTATTAGGAATTATGACATCAAAAAGTGTAAGTGGTTAATATTGTAATTGGGTATTGAGTATGTGTGTAGTTTGAAATGTTCGTATATTTCCTATTGTTTGGTTGTGTATTGTCGATTATTTTTGTTTTGTTTATGAAATAAACAAACATTTCAAAGTACACCCTACATACGTACTCAACACTTAATTAAATTATGACTCAGATACAGTTTTTTACATATAACTCCTAATACTCACCAAAATGTACCCATATCGCTAACCTAATATCCCACCCCTACCCCAACCTAAAAAAAACTTTGAAATCAGTTACAGTATGAGTTGACAATGGGACACATCTCCCGAAACAGCCGTCCTCAACAAATATTGGTAAGTGCTACTATAGGCAAGTTATAACATATTTATAGTTAAGAGTTTTTAGTAAAGTTATTGTTTTATCTCTTAAAGATCTTGTGAGTAGTGCTGCCCCTTATTGTGTTCCACCAACAAAGTGTTTGGAGACTCTACTATTAGTTAACTAAATCCAACAACAGAATAATTCTCTGACTACAGTGAATAAATTGACTGTTGAAGGCTTGAGCCATAGGTACCCTAGAAAGCTGTTGGCTGCCTGATATTTTAATTAAGTTGTTTTCTTCAAGATACAATATTTTTTTAAAGTATAATCACTAATAGCTTTGTAGAATGTTTGTTTCTAAGAATTGTTCCTATAAGTTGACAAATAGGTCATCAAGTAACTTGAGACTACACTGGTGGATTATTATTTATTTGTAAATATAATTTTGTCGTAAAATAGTTTACTACAAATTTTTAGATAGCTCTGTATTCAAACTAGTTTTTGTAATTATTTATAACATGAATACTGTTCAGTCTTTAAGAGGATGGAACAAACATAAATAGAAAAATTGTAGAAAAGGTTGCTCAATCTGGAGCCTACTCTTGATAGACACATGGCAATTGCTGTTGTTTAGTGCTAAATTTGGTTATAAGACATTGCAAAGGAAAAAAGAAGTAAAAAATGAAATATGACAACCTCTTGTTACAACACATAGATGAGTGGTAGGGACTCACAAAACAATCAAAATTTAAAAAAATCAATTTTTTAGAGCAGTTATGTACTTTTGAGCATGCAGAGTTTTTTTATTTGTATTTACTTGTAACACAGCTGATCCAAACTTAAACATAAATGAGCCTGCCCGTAGCAAGTAAGTTTTAATTTTTTCCCTTTTTATTTCACTTAAAACAATTACTGTGTGCTATATGTTATAAGAAGATAGGCTATTGGAGTTTCAAAAATTTAATTTTAGAAGAATTTTCTGATTAATTTGTGGAAAACCCACAAATATATAAATTGTTTTCCATAAATAATATTAATTTTGTTATAGGATCGATTTCAGAATTTTTAATATTATTTTAGGTAATAATAATGATTACCTATTGTTTGATTACTAAACAATAATGAACACCAACTCAATGGTGTTCAGTACTGTTTTAATGAAAAAGTCATCAGTAAGTATAGCTAGTACAACATCTAAACTATACTATGGAGTTATAGCTACATACACTCACTACTGATAATGATGGTTACAACTTCATCATGAAAAGCTTTTGAGGAATAAGATACTTAATTTCTATTTGGGCTCAGAAGTGAAGCGTAGAAATTTTTTTATTGATCTGAGGTCTAAGCTCAACCATAAATATTTGATTGCTAGTATTATAGCTTTTCAAGACCTGTAAAACAGATTCTTTACAAAATGAAATTCTAACTTAACCATGTATACATTTTGTAAATTTGTAAAAAAAGAGAGCCATTTAATTTTGTATGTACTTATATTTGTGTAGCATAGAGGACAGTGGTAGTTTTGCAAGTAAATGGTTGATATTTGAATCGTTCCATTTCTAACTAAGTCTAGTAAGATAATTATAAAATGTTTGACTATAGGTATAGTATAACCATTGTATGGGAAAAGAGAATAATGGTATCAATACTTCCATAATTTGTGTGATAAAAATATTCAAAGAAGAGGGACTGCATCCCTCAGACCTACCCCCCCCCCATCTATACCTGTGTTCTAATATTGTAACAGAAACAAGATCACAAAACAATTTGAATTCATTATTTCAAAACAAGAAGTCACTCAACAACTAAAAAGAAAAATATTCAAGAAGTTAATAAAAGCAAATATTAAAACAAAGGCAAAGAAATTAAAAAATATAAAATTTATTATTTTTATTTTCAATTCTTAATAAAGAAACTATTTGTTTATGTCCCAAATGTTTCTAAAGTCAATACTTGAAGTTGCCTAATCTACCTAAGCAGCTGGCCAGTATTGTTTATTATATACAAATCCTTAAAGCAACATTTAAAGTATCTACAATATTTACTTTAGAGACAAATAAACCATTAAATGCCATTCTTTTTATTTCTGCTTACACTTTCAGTATTTTATTTTTAGATATAAAATTGCCCAACTATTTATGGAATTTCAGATAGGCTGATAGGAAAACCCTATTTGTAAATAATTTGTTCATAAATTAAAATTTTTGTTTTCAGTTCTAAAGGTTTTAGTATTATAATTACCTAATCTTAATTTAAATACTTTTTTTTTAATAAATGCTTAACCATTTTAAATGTGAATATGCAGATACTTAGTGCACATCATTACAGGATGATCTTCTGTTCTCAGATCAAATAACTACAGTAATAATTGTACCAGTAAATATATTTTAAATAAAGTATTCATGATTGATATACAACAAAATCATTTTCATATACTCGTATTTACTATTTTTTTCTTTAGTGTCAACTTAATATTTTGGTAAAATTTCCTGAAAGTAATAGTTAATGATGTCTGATATGATGGATATGTCCCGTTTTCAAGTCAGGGAGAGTAAGTCTAATGGTAAATCTAATTTTAAAACTGCCATAAAACTTGACAGCAGAGCAATCTTTTGAACAAGATTGACATCACTTAGAAATTCACCACATCAACAAAAAAGACCATATTACAGCTATATGAAATTTAAAACAAACTAGAACACTAACTAAAAATATATTAAATGAACGAACCACAATACACATCACATTTACTCTTTAACAATGTTATTGAAAACCTATCTTTATAACCTTAGTAAAACTGTGCCAAGCTCATTGATGCTAATTAAGATATTGAATAGGAACAACACTCATTCCTTTCTTAAACATTATGCCTCAGTACATAACTTCAGCAAGTCATAATTTTACTAAGTTCAAAAATGAAAGTTCTGCCAATCATCATGGGCATCAGAACCCATGGGTAAGAGAAAACAATTTATTTCAAAGATTTTTTATAACTTTAACTATCGTCGTGAAGATCCACCAATTTGCCAGTACTGGGGTGATATCTTCACAATAAAACATATTTTAGTTGATTGTGTTGATGTAACTAAAATTCGTGCCCTTTTTATTTTAAAAGGGAGTTTGAAGGTGGTGTTAAGGAACGATGCCTCGGCCATTGACTGAGTCATCGCTTTCTTACATCACTTGAACATATTTTTTAAAATTTAATATTTAAAATACATGCTTTTATAGTTATACTTACATTTCTTTTAATTATCATCTACATATATTTTTTATTTATTTAAATTTAGTATATTTTATGTTCTTGTTATTGTACTATTAAGGTTTATTTACTGTTAAATTGGTGAATATGTTGTTTTAAATATCGTTATTATTTATTCATTGTTATATTGTTCGTTATTGTTATTTTGTTATTTATAGTTTTATATTTTTTATTGTTATAGATTTATTGTTGTTTTTTGTTATTTATTGTTAGGTTTTATTTTGTTTTGTAATTTTTATTTGATTTAAATCTATTTTGTTACTTTGTTTTATTTAAAATATTGCGTTTGGCAATAATAACCACAAAATAAATAAATAAAATTTAAAAAATAAATAAATAAATAACTATTCTTTTCATTACTACCATTTGTGAAACATTTTAAGCATTTGATAGAACAAGATTTTGTATTACTTCATCTTAAAAAGACATCACGTGTGACTTCAACCAAGCAGTAACATGTTCTTTGTTGGTTGTCTTTGCATTTTTTCAGGCAAAAAACCAATCATGGTTATCATCGCCTAGCTAGAGTATTATTTAAAATGAAATTTAAATGATTGAAACTAAACATAATCAAATAAAAGGTTTAAACTAATTTTACTTATCTAAAACTAAAAAAAAATAAAATTATATTTTGTCATGTTTTGTCAATTGATTAGAGCATTGGTGAGTTAAAACATGGAAAATTAAATTTAGTATTGGAAAAGTCCATTTTATAATTTGTATAGATTGATAAACAAAACATTTGTATGCAAATAAAATTAAACTAAATAATTTTTTGTAGAAATAAACGACTGGTTGCTTGATTCTCAAACCAGTTATTTTAATTCTACAAAATTTAAACCTAGCGAGTGTAATATGAAGACTAAATAAATTTTTATTTATTAATCCACTTGGCAAAAAACTACTATTTTGGTACTAGGTATTTTGGTCAACAATACATCACATACTACTAAACCATCAAAGATTCACATTAACATAACATACGAGCAAACTGCCTTGTCTGTGACAGCATTGAACAATGAACCAACCAGGTACAAAACACGTCTGTTGAGAAATATTAGTAGATGGTGGTTTTTTGCCAAGTGATTTAATAAATAAATATTATTCAGAAACCTTAAGATGTGGTTCCCAACAACCACAACTAAATATATGACAATAATAAAATGTATATTATAAAATAAGCAAGAAACTAGCTAGCATGTAAGTACATTTCCCTGAAGGTTTATATCCAGGTAATAAGTAAGTTAATTATGCAAAAGTATTGAATATTAAAAAACAGGAATCACTTCGGTTCGGTCTGAACTTTTTTCTTTAACTTTGTCTTATAAATTATCCCTAATTATGTCATTTGTCTAGTTGATTTTGTACCTCAAACCTTTGTGTAACTTTAGCAAGCATATCCGTATATTTCTTAAGTCTGTTAATGTTTACAAATTTCCTTTAATGTTATTATGTTATCCTTTCTAGTTGTGGTTTTATTAACTTTAACTATTTGTGTTTTTTCAGGCAATAAGAAATCCTTCAGTGATGACATGATGAATGTAACACCTACTGAAGCTTGTGCTACTCCAACTAACTCTGCAACATCCTTAGATAGAATACAATCTCTTGATAATATCCAGGACCAGGTAAGGCTCTGTGAGATATGAGTTTGTAATATGGTTATACATTGTTGGAAATTATTTTGGATACAAACTATATGCTAAGAAGATATTTTGTTAGCTATGTATCACATGAATTCAATTCAGCTGTACTGAAGAGTTTAACCTTAATGACAGATTACAGACCATTTCATGCTACTACAAATACACTCTACATTTCGATAGAAAATCTGTTAAATCCTTTATTAACTTTAAACACATTAAATAAGGTTTGAGTTTAACCTCTTGTTCACAGATACCATAATTATTTAGCACAATTACGTAACAATTATTTTTAACTCTTTTGTATTCCAACCATGATGATATAATAATTTATTCCTATCAGTTAAATTATATAGAACATATTGTTTTCATTTGGGGAGGAAATGAATTTACACTAATTTAAAAAAAAGCTGTTATTAAAAATTAATTTATAAGTAATGGTGTAGAGCGTCAGCTGATTTAAACTGCATTGGTTGAAGTTATGGCTTAAAAACCAAGTGAGATTTTTTTGTTAATCTGAGTTATTCTTAGGAAATAAATAAATATAAGAAAGCTGTTGTAATTGAGAGAGGACAAAAATTAGATTGATGAATGTTGAAAAAAATAGAAGTTTGAAGGTGTAAAGAGTTTAACTTACATTTGAAGTGATTATTATTTCACTTCTGCTATTGCATGTTGAGAGCAGTTGAAAGTATTTCACTCACATTCATTAAGGTTTACAAAAAACTTTGAGATTATTTTCTTCAATATTTTGAGACCAATTTTGGCAAACGTTTTATTAGTCTATTAATATGGTAAAAATAGTTTCTTTCATAATTTAAACATGAGTGATTAAAACTACTTTGACCATTAGAATTATCATTAAAGCTCCATAACTTGAATAGCAGCTGGTGAGACTATGAAAGCACAGTGTTGATAGCATGCATATTTTGGTAATATTTGTAATAATATTGGTTAATGAGTTTTAAAAAAACACTATTTTAATTAAGTTCATATTAGTTTTTTTAAGTCTGTTATATTTTATAAATAATTCAGACATTTTGAAAGTTTAATGACAGTTGAGAATGTAAAATGATTCTTAGAGAATGCTTAGCCTTAACAGAATTTTACAATTGTAAAAACTCGCAAGAATCTCAATGCTCTTTGTTATGCATTGATTCATATAAACAAGGTTAGTTTTGGTTGGTAAAGATTATTTAGATTTTTTGGACTAGGAGACTGACAGACTTACCTTGGTAAGAGTCCACTCTGTAGTCTTGAAATAGAAACACATAAAAGCACTTAAACAATGATATATTTCAACCACACAGTGGTCTTTGTCAATCGAAGAGAAAACACAAAAAGAAATATGAGAGAATGAAATAAAATAAACTCTTACCTCTTACCAAGGTAAATCTTCATATAAACAAGAAAATACAACACTTTTTCTAAACTGTGTTGCCTTACCTCCAGTACTTTCTTATCACAAACTTTATAATTGTTATATTGCATGGGCTATCTTGCTGCATATGAATCAGTGAACTTTTTTTCATTAATCATGGTTTTGGTTTTTGAGTACATTTTGTAGAACAGAATACAACCTGGATGGTTCCAGCTTATAATGCAGGAAAAATTTGAAGGGAAGAGAGGAGATCCAAAAAAAAAAGAAATGTCTTATAGATAAGGAATCGAAGAGTTTGGTTTTTCAAAACAGCTGCAGGATCGTTTATAGTAACAGTGAAAAACTCATAATGGTTAAAATGATTGCTAATATTTGGTAACATATTGGTATATAAAGAAGAATCGAAGTTATGTCATCATTAGCCATTTCTTTTTATAATCACTACTGCTTGAGAGCGAAGTAAATTCTCAGTATCCTGCAGTTACTATTCTTCCACCATAAATACTTATGAGACTTATGCTCTGCTATGGTTTTGGTCGTTTTTCAAAATTTAAATAACAAAAATTAGTTAAATTAAATAATATGAGTGTTAGTCTAAATTTACAATGTGGTCAGGTGTAATTTTGATCATGATGTTTATTAATTTATGTTACTATAAGGCCACCTTATATAAAATGAACTTTTTAATAAACCTTTTACTAAATTTCTTATAATGAATTTAGTGAAACACTTCTGTATTAACCATTCTTGAGCATTTGAAAGATATATCTGTTCTTTAGTATGAGGTGAAGACAGGTATATTAGCTAATTAGTTTAAGATATATAAATGGTACATTAATTATAATCGTTATAGCATTTCAAAAAAAATATTGTAAGAAATAACAGCAAATGCAAAATACTTACCTCTTCATTTAGCGCAATAAGGTAGTTGTTATTTCAATAAGCAGAGGATTGTTTAAGTACAGAGGAAAATAGTAGACATTTGTTTAACCCATTAGTGCATAGTGTCAGACAGTTGTAGAAATGCCTAGATGCATGATTTGCCTTTGTCGACAAAATCCCACATCATCAGATGTAGTTATGTTGAGACGTTTATTTTCTGTCATGAATAAAAGGCCAGTTCATTCCCTACTACTATATACTTGTATAATAATTAATGTATATGTTATAATTTTACTTGTAACAATACAAGTAACAAATTTGATCATGTGTTAATTTGTGATCATTTGATCATGATGGCAAAGGGAATAGTGTATCTTGTATTTATAATCATATAAACAATAGCGTCCGATATATTGGATACTATGCAGTCGCACAACATACCATGTCAAAAATAATTATAAAATTTATTTGTGTTTTTTTTATAGACTGCTATTGATAACTACTTAACTTTAGTTCTTCTTATAAATACTTAGCAGAAATAGGGGTTTGTGCAAAAGGCACTATTAGAGCTGACAGAATTAATCACTGTACCCTGAAAGCCGTCAAACAGTTAGACAAAGAAGAACGAGCATCATTCAGCTTTGGACAGGCGATTATGTTGCTAACATTATGTTGTCATGATAATAGTGTCAGCTTTGTAGCATCAAACTGTGAGAGTTTTTCTGTTAAAAAACAAGCCGATGGTCAAGGGAAAAAATTTAAAATCAGGTACCCCAACCAACTATGTTTCCTAAATATAATAAGGAAATGGGGGGGGGGGTCGATCTATGAAATCAAGGCATTGGTACCTATTGAACTAGGATAAAAAAACGAAAATGGTGGGGGCCCACTGTGTAGTAAATGCATGCTTACTCAATTGTAAATTACTGTCTGGAGCTGTGGCAACTCAACAGCTTTTGCACTTCAGAATAATCTTCACCATGACTTTATTGAAAAGACATGGAAAACTACCATACCAGAGACAAATAGCAAGACTTCTAGAAGATATTCCCTATGACAATATCTTTCACTGGCCAGCGCCCAATGCCACAGAGCATTATATTGCCACAGAGCATATATTGAACAAACTATACAGGAAAAGCCAAATTCATATGTTTCAGTGTCAAGTTAGATCTCATTCTAAATGCTTCCAACAGTACTACAGACAGTAGAAAGGAATTTTGGGAAGTAACATGTTGCATGTAATAACTTCTGTATAAGTTCTCAAATTTATATCATTAACTATATTTCCTGGAATAAGGTTTGTATTTCAGTTATTAGTTATTTATAAATATTTTATAGATGAATCTATGAACAAAGGACATGTTTTTAACAAAATAGATTCCTTTTATATTCACTTATATAAATCTGTAACCATTAATTATTATTTAAAGCAAACAGGCAGGCTATTGTCCATGCAAGTGGAATAATTTTGTGATATACATTCGGATTCCCATGTAGTCTGAATGTATAGGGTCCGATTTATCAGACGACCATAATTAACAAAATACAAAGATAATTTTTTTTTAAATTTTGTGTGTGTTTATTATTTTTAAATGACCACTATACCGTGAAAAAATATTTGAAATAAAATAATTATTTTTTATGCATTAATGGATTAAAATGATGTAAACCATTTTGGTAGGTTTAAGTTTCGAATTTTTGTTTTGTTTAGTAGCTTAATATTTTTGTTTTAATACACATTTATGATAATTTAATTATTAGGCTATTACTTAACAACAAGAACAAATTTTTACAAATTTCTAAAACTTTCATTACTATCACTTTGTTTTGATTAAAATTCATGGTCACTGTCTAAAATCTTAACTAATTAGGAAGATTTTAAATGCTTTACATTTTCATGATGAATGAAAGCAAAACATAACTATAAACATCAATATAGGAAACTGACAGCTACCATGATCAGATAGTGCACAGGCACATCTTTAGCTTTAGATATTGTAAAAACACACCAGTAACAAGTTGGGTAAATAAGGAAAATAAAATAACCCGTCCAAGTCTCTATGTGTACAGAGGACATGCTATCATGATCTAGCTGAGAAATAAGGCATTTAATTATCACATATCTGTTGTTACCCAACCACGAGTCACAATCATGTCTTGGCATTCAGTCCAGAATGGAGCATCAAGTTAGACCAATGTGTCTACCAGGGGCGGCTTCAGGATTTATTTTTTTTGCAGGCAGAGTTTAGCGGAGTAGTGACTAGGGGGTGGGGCTACCCCCTTCCCTAGAAGTTGTTTAAAATTAAAGTGGTGTGTTTGAGGGCATTTTTACTCTCAGGACAAATGAATATATATAAGCTAAACCAAATGATGATTATGTTCTACTTTAATGTTGCTTGGTGCATTCTAAATTTTGCTATAATATTACAAGGATTTCTTCTGATCTTGTATATAGAACATTTTTCTTTTTAAATTATTGACAATTAACAAAGATTTTACCAATTAAATATAAAGAAGTGAGGTAGGCTCGGTTTGGAGTCGCTACTGGTGTCTACCTTTTTAGCATTTCTCAAATTAATGGGGGGAATATTTATATTCTATTCTTAGCACCTATAGTAATTTAGCAACAAAGTAATAAATACATGAGCTGCGTGGATCCATAAATTGAAAGAAAAAAGATGGTAAAGCTCTCTCAGTGGATTCTTGAGGAATCAATAATAAATTAAGTATACTATCTAATGGTAACAGTGTTCATGAAAAAATTATAAATCACTTGTAACAAAAAGCATATCTGACTTGGTCTTACTGAAGACTGTAAGGAGACCATGTCCAGGACAGCAGCAGGCTGTATCAAAGTTAGGAGTTTTACAAAAAAATATATTGTTAAGATTAGATAGGAAACTACACTTCATTAATAGAAAAGAAAAGGGATTTCTCTCATTCAATTATCACTAGATATAAATCTGTATTTATTTACCTTGTATGTGTCAGTAACAAACGATAAATATCTGTTTTCTGAAGTAACTTTTAAAAATGGATATAGCTGCAATCATTAAATGCACAAATGTTTGATATAATTATTTACACAGAGTGTTCCAATATAAAACAGCAAAAAACTTTACTATACATTAGACAAAATTCCCTTCAGATAATTCTATAATATGTACTCTACCTGTCATTTAAATTGATTATGGAAGGTTAGCGAACCTACATTATTTACCAATTTGTCAATTTACATTTTTCACATCAAATTCAGTGAACAGTTGTGATACTTATATTGGCAATATAAACATGAAAAGAAAAGAAACCTTGAACATATATATTTTTTTTATTGCACGACTATACATGTTGTTTGCACCTAAACATCTTTGTAAGTGTATTTGAATATTTGTAAGATCTAATATTTGTTGATTCCATCTTCGCATGAGCTACTAGTAATCACTTACACTTTTAAAATGTTTTAAACTTGCCTATAGTAGCACTTACTTTGCTTGTTGAGGACGGCCGTTTCGGGAGATGTGTCCCTTTGTCAACTCAGACCGTAACTGATTTCAAGGTTTACGTAGGTTAGGGTGGGGGTGGGATATTTTGGTGGTGTGGGTGTATTTTGTGTGTATTAGGAGTTATGATGTCAAAAAGTGCGTGTGATTTGTAATGTAATTGTGTATTGAATATGTGTGTAGGGTATAGTTTGAAGTGCCTATATATTTCGTATTGTTCGGTTGTGTAGCGTTGGTTATTTCTGTGTTGCATATGAAGAATTTGTAGGTTAGATGTTATGTCTATGTAGTCATGTTTTGTGGAGTTGAGATGATCGGCGAAGTTTGATTGGTAGTTATTGTTTTTTAGTGCTTTTATATGTTCTTGGTAACGTGTGTAGAATGACCTCCCTGTCTGGCCTAAACTACAGTGGTGTTGTAAATGTCGTTGATTTTGCTGTTGGGTTTAAATTGTTTGTTGAGAGTGTTGTGTGTGGAGTAAGCTATTTTGTAGTTGTATTTTCGTAATGTGTTGGTTAGATTGTGGGTTTTGAATGATTGTGGGTCATCAATACCCTACAGATCATCCAAAACCCACAATCTAACCAACACATTACGAAAATACAACTACAAAATAGCTTACTCCACACACAACACTCTCAACAAACAATTTAAACCCAACAGCAAAATCAACGACATTTACAACACCACTGGAGTTTACAAACTAACTTGCAGTTCATGCCCCAGTTTTTACATAGGCCAGACAGGGAGGTCATTCTACACACGTTACCAAGAACATATAAAAGCACTAAAAACAATAACCACCAATCAAACTTCGCCGATCATCTCAACTCCACAAAACATGACTACATAGACATAACATCTAACCTACAAATTCTTCATAAACAATACAGAAATAACCAACGCTACACAACCGAACAATACGAAATATATAGGCATTTCAAACTACACCCTACACACATACTCAATACACAATTACATTACAACTCACACGCACTTTTTGACATCATAACTCCTAATACACACAAAATACACCCACACCACCAAAATATCCCACCCCCACCCTAACCTACGTAAACCTTGAGATCAGTTACGGTTTGAGTTGACAAAGGGACACATCTCCCGAAACGGCCGTCCTCAACAAGCAAAGTAAGTGCTACTATAGGAAAGCTTAAAACATTTTAAAAGTGTAAGTTGTAAGATCTGTTAATAACTTGTTATAACTGCCATAGAACTTTTGTATAATTAAAGCAGAATTGTGAAGGATTTTATAAAATGTTGATGAAATGAGTTTTGTCCCTGTTATTTAAATTTGTATTAAATTAAATTGATATTATAAAGACTTCATGACTTCTTTTCATGGCTCAAAAATGTGACTATGTGTTTACAAGTTGTTAACTGGGTCTAGGTTTCAGCATCATTTTTGTCCTATTTCGAAACAAATTTTCTTCTATCTTGACGATCCTCTATTGATCTATAGTATCTTAAATTGAGGAAGACATTATACTTACACTTCAATTCACTACTTCACTCGATATTTCGAATAATTCAACCTTCTATCAATTATTAAACATTTTAGACTTATATTATTATTAGACTTTAGCCTCTCTGTCTGTGTCATTTAGTTTCATTTTATATTTATACTTATACATGCATCTGATTTAAACGTTGCTTTTACGTCAATAAATATTGTAGCAAATCAGATTCAAGGCAATTAATCACAGGTGGTCTTGTGGTTCTGCTATCTGCTGCAGATATGATATTGGGGACTAACTCATAAATAAATGAAATTTCTTAAATTTAATCAAGTTGGTATGTTAACAATTTCCACATATAGAAGCTATGTAGAATATTTCATATTCTAAAAGATTCTTAATTTATAACATGTCAAATTAAAAGTGTATAGTTGTATAGCTTATAGCTAAAATACAAGTACAGTGATTGTTTTTTACAAGTCTTTTTCCTGAGTTTTATTTAAATGTTGTGCTTAGCTAATGATTTCTCCTAGGTCAATAGACTTACTTACCTAGATTGCTTTAGGTTCAAATATTTTTACTCAGACCTATATTCACATATACCATGTGTGGTTTATTAGTCCAAGAAAAATTTGTGTCTATAAATGTACACATATTAGAGCTATAATCTGTATAATCAATAAAAGTACTCGTAAAGAATTAAGAACAGTTATGCAATTTAAGTGTGTGTGTGTGTGTGTGTGTGTGTGTATTAGTGAGTGTGTGTGTCTTCTAAGATAAATTTGTATCTACAAATGTACAAAAATTATACACAAATTAGAGCTATAATCTGTATATTCAATAAAAATACTTGTAAAGAAAATAACGACAGTTATGCAATTTAAATTTGATTAAACTTTCTGTAACAAACAAAATAACCAATAAATTTTGCTTATGTAATGAGATAATTAAGCTATCAATACTACCGGATTGTTAGTCTTGATTTTTTCTTGATTTCTTTGTAATAAAAAAATGCAAGCTTTGTTGTGATATAGTTAAGAAAGTTGTATTTAATTTTTGAGATAAGAGTTCATAGAACTCCCAATAGACATATTTCATTTTTTTAGAATGAAAGTAAAATAGTTAATAAAGTCATAATCTATTAGATAATAACTTCCTAATAGGGAGCTTGTAGTTCATTTATTGCATTTTGTTGCTTATTTTAGTACTTAGTTATTTAAATAAATATTTAGAAAAGAGTTATAGGCAAATATTTTAAAGGTATATCAATTTAGGAAAGGCTAGAAACACAAATTTGCCTCAGCAAATGAAATGGTATTACAATTCTGTTTAAAAATTATGAAGCTGTTTGTATAGTACATTTTTTATAAATACATAAAAATTAACTAGTTGAGCGTATGGTCTATATCCTCTAGGCACTCTTATTTTGACATTGCTTTTAATATCTGACAATGAGGATCTTGAATGGTCATCTACATTTTCTTTGACTTGTCTACTAATGATCAGTACTAATATATATACATTAAGTAAAGACAATTATTGTTTTTAGAAACTTATTTGTAAAAATGTTAAGGATAATTGTCATCTGCGTAACAAATCACACCCTAGTTTTTTTATAATATTTTAAAAAATTCAATATATTTTCTTGTAGATAAAAGTTATTTTAATAATAAAATTATATTATTAATTTATTGAGAATAATTATAATAACTAAATGAGACTGAAAATTGTGCTAGGTATGTAGATGATCACGAGGACCTTTATGTAGTAGAAGATATATTTCTCAAGGTTTATCCCATTTATATGATATTGAAGAAGACCTAGACTTGAATATTTTTTTTTAATATCACTCTTAATAGTATTATAAGAAACTGTCTAAGAAAATTCTCTAATTTTGAACAGCAAATCAATCTTCTATGCTCCAAATATATTTTTCAAGGAGAGAGAATTATAGTATTGTATATTATATTACATTTATTATACCTTTATGGTATAAAGGTCTATATTTAACAGGACCTACGCCCAATTGGATGTATTGTTTCTCATTAATGTTATATCTTTCTGTCAAAAATTTCGTAATTATTTTATATATTGATACTTGTAAAAAAATGTATCTTAAATACATAGTGTAATCATGTAATTTTTATTTAAAATTTTTTAAAATAAATATAGGTATTTTTGATAACTCAAAATAGAAGTCAAAATTTTACTAAACAAACCATGTCTTTTTGTTTTTTCTGTGATAAAAATATTGATGACAAAGCAAAATTTCAGTGGAGAACATTAGTTCACCATATGACCAACCGAGTAATAGTAATATGTATGACCACCTTAGTGTTAAAGCTAGCTGTGGTGACTTCTACAGTAAGTCTAACAACACACTACAACTGGTCTCACTATACATACAATTCTAGTACACATTTACACCTTTTGTTGGGGCCAAAATGTTATTCCCTGTCTGTCACAAATGATTCCAATCCATTGAAATAATTTTACAATTTTTTAAAATCAAACTTAGTAGATAACTTCCACGCTCTCCTTGTTAGAGTTTGATACTAGCATCTCCAGAAGATCCTTTCATTGCTTTCTCCTGCCTTTCCTGACACTTATGATAACTAAATAAGATGTGTATGACAATTAAGAATTTTCATTATATATTTGGATGGCTCCACTTATTGAAAGTCGCTAAACACACTTCTTTTCTTAGGGACCCAATAATTGCTTGTATTGCATTCTCTTGCTATATAAAGTCTTAAAAAAAAAAACACTTTGCTCCAACTGGAGAGTGTTTGGGGGTATCTAAGGGTACTCCAGTTTTGCTGCAACATGTAACATTTAACATCTGTTCCTTTCACACACAAAACTACACCCACTCTAAATGTACATCTTCTCTTGTGGCTAAACAGTTCCAAATATCAAGTGAGAAGTAACTCCCAGTCCTTTTCCAACATTACTTTAACTCTGATTTTTTACGCCTTTCCAAGGGTTATACCTGGGATACCATTTATTTCATTGAGGTGTACTTCTAAATTCATTCCTTATGTCTTCAATTTATGGATTAGATACTTTCTTCAATTGTTTTCTTTTGGCAATATTTCCTAAATATTTGTTCACGTTATATTATACAGTGATCCCCAAGTTATATTATTCAGCAATGCCTCTTTATTTGCAGGGGTTATGTTCCCCAAACTTATTGCAAATAGTGAAACCGCAAATACTGAAAGAAACTGAATGTGGAAATGGGAGGGTTACATCAAAGGTGTTAACATTAGTTACAGCTATACTGTACACTTATAATACAGTGCAGTATATTTAAGTACTACAAAATTACATACATATTATTTACATTCTCCTTCAATCCGAAAACACAAACATTCTATTAGATATGTGCCCGGACACACAGACATTCATATTCTCTATTATTAAACTCTATCTACTAACTTAATAAGCACCTATTTTTAGACAAATAATCTTTCAAACACTGTTAAATTGATTTTTAAAAAAACTTATTTTACTTTGTGCTTAATTTTCTTCTAGTTCTTTATACATTTCTTTATATGGCTATAGTGCTTCTTCCAGCTCTCAATTAAATTTTAATGCCCATTCTATAGAGGGATCAACTTCAATAACAGATGCAGCTGTTTCCCTAAACATACACTTCACCAACAGCAATTTTAATGTCAACTTCGATAATACATTTCTTATGTTTTCTTCATTTTTGTTATCCAAGATAGGCACAGGTTCGGTAATTAGTTTTTCCAAATCTTCTTCCGTCAAATCTTGGTCCTCACTTTTTAAAAGATTGTCAAGATCTTCACTGTAAATTTGTTTAAATTCTTCACCGTAAATTCAATGTGCTATTGAGAGACCAGTTCGCTGGTAACACAGCAAAGTAGAACAGTTAAATGATCCTTTCCGGCTTCAAACCTCAAGCAGATTTCTCCTTACATAAGAAAATTCGTGAGGGTATTCTTTTCCAAAACAGTCCAATCTTATCCTTATAAATAAGAAATATCTATCGTTTGAGTAGTAGGCCTAGCAGTGTACAGTATAATGGATGTTTGGAGAATAATTAGATTTCTTTGTGGTAAATAACTACAGTGCTGAAGAAAATAAATAAGACAAGAACACATTGCCCTATAACCTGCACAGTAACTACAGATAGTTAACTTTATTGTCTTTTTTTTTTAATACGATACATATTAGCAGGATATCGTGTAATTTTGCCACGTGTGAGTAAGCAAAACCGAGAATACCGAACCTGCAAATAGCGAGAGACTACTGTATATAAAATGAACTTTTCTTTCATCTCTGTAAATATTTGGATTTTTTCAGCTTTCTTTAAAAAATATTTTTTGGAATTGTTCAGTATTCGTATAATATTTTTGTTTCTAGCCTAACCTGAGAGCATCGGATCTCACAATCTTAAACCTCACATCTGTTGTTCATTCTACACCAAGAAGTGATACATTGCAGCTTCCAAAATTGCCTTCTCCTTCGTCTAGCCTCACCAGCATTGGTAGCTCCTTGTTGGACATATCTCCTACTGAAGGACCTAAAGATAAATTACGTGAAAAAAGTGCTTTAGAATGGAACTTGGAAGACATCGAAGAAAATCTAAAGAGTGATTGATTTTTCTTTGTACTGTTTAATGCATAATTTTTCTATCAGTAAATGTTTTTAAATTTATAACTTTGTTTTTTTAAATGTTATTTTTCTATTAATAACAGTTTTATTAAGTAAAGTACTGTTAATCGAAATATGATAAAACATATATTATAAATTTAATTTTATATTGTGGCCTCATAATATAGACTATCTCGCACAGATGTTCAACTAAGACTTCTTCTTTAGTGCCTCTCTGTACTGTCATGTCGCTGTAAGATGGCAGCAATTTATCCTTAATTTTACCTTCTTTATACCAGAAACGTCTTGGCCTTCCTTGCTCCCCCCCCCCCTAAGGGAACCCATCGAAATATGTGTCAATAACTTTATTTAGGTATCGTCATTCTTTAATTTCATCCTATCCGGTACCATCTGTGATGCGACCATTTGTCCTTAATGTCTTCATTTGTAATGTGTTAAATCATAATATTCTTTTGTATGGTGTAGATAATGCATTACCGTTGTAATCAATCTGGCATTTTTTGTATTTTTAGATACATGAATTTCTTTTTGTAAACTACAAGGATTTGAAATAACCTATCACTTACCTGCATTATGGTTTTATTTCTCTCTCTTCTAATTGATCTCTGCTTACTAGATTTAATTAAAACTCATACTATAAGTGAATAATATTTCTATCTTTACATTAATGAAGTAAATAGAGAAAGGCTTCACACATTGGGGTATGGCTTCTCTTAATTCAGAGGTCTGAGCATCTTTCAATAAGTTAACTTTTCACGATGGCCACTCAGTTATAATTTTTTAAGTCCTGTATATTTCTCAGCCCAGAATAATAAAATTCATGTACATTTTACAATTTAGGTGCCATAACAATAACACATGGTCTATACATAACATTAACATTTTGGAAGAATAGAATTTAAATGACTTGGATGATAAAAGGAAAGTAAGACAGTATGAGATGTATTACTTTACAAGAGATCTTCGTCAACATAAATACCCATGGTAAGGCTCTAATTGCATTAGACGCTTACTACTAAGAACGTTCTGTGGACTATCTCTTGACATTATCTCCTCCGGCAGTTACCACTTCATCATAGCAAGTGGGAATAACAACAATCTAACCACAATGCAATACACCGTTACAAATAGGGACGACAAACAGCAGTACTCATAACCGTAAAAGTATCATTTCTAATAGTATCATGTCTGACAGTGCGTATATTTTTATAATTATAATAAAATATCCCTTTTTTAATATGAAATAAGTCAAAACTTGCTATCATTGAAAAAACTAAAACCTGTTATTGTGTAGGACAATGTAGTAGAACATCCTGATCACTTGAATTCTCCTAGGGCTTCATCAGATGGACATTAATTTGTAACCATTCACAAAGTATCATCAAATTATGATATCTAAACATTAAATAAAGTTTTTATTTAATAATACATTTTTGCTGCTGAAACCATTAGAAATGAATTATGAATATTTTTTCATAGATAAAATTTGAATCAGAATCTAATTCTATAACAGGCTACAAATTTGTTGTTTCAATTAATTCGCATAATATATGACCCACCGTTTTAAGAAATAAACAAATGACTAAAACAGAACACTTAATATGAGTAAAGGGTCGGCTTTGTAAATGAAACGATTATTTCAACACGCATCAGCAATTAAATTCAAAAGTATCCACTTAGTTACGCAATAATTACTTATAGTTTAATCCAAGGTGACACTACTGTCACATAGTGTTGGTATACCTTTAAAGGTATTTTTTGAAAGCAAATAACCAATATGTTTAGAATTGCTTGGTAGTTCTATACAATCTCTGGAATATAAATAGAGTAATTCTGCTAAAGCAAAAATTAGATCTAGAATAAAGAAAATTAAAGCATTTGTACAAGCATAGCTTGCTTTATTGAAATAGATCGAGTCTTGTCAGAAAAATAAATTAACTTCTTTGAATTCATTGCATTAACATTGCCGTAATTGCTTATTTACACTTATGTAAGAAATCACCGGTCCTTTAAAACTAACAATGGTGAGAATTGTTAATTGGTACAGTATGGCATATATTATTTCCAATAATAAACAAAAATGTATGGGTTACTAGAATTCTGCATATTTCAACATCCGAGATTTTTAAACTGTTAGATATAATCATAATTAAACAAAATTCTTCACTTTCAACTATATTCTACAAAAGAAAATCATTTGCATGGCCGTACTAGAGGTCATGGATTACTGGATTTACAAAATTACTGAATTGCATATCTGTTGCTCCCTTGACAGAGTATTAAATAAACATCCCTTGCCTTTGGTGTATTGACTTGTGGTAAGCTAACATATACCACAGTAAAATCATTTGATTACAATTTTCTAAAATTATAGCATTACTATTTGTAAAAGACTTTTGCTTTTTCTAGAATAGTTATTTAAAATTTCAGCACTACGTGTTATATGACTTTCTTCTCTAGGATCTTCTTAATTAACCTTTTGCACTCCATAAGTGAACTGAGTCCGACATCATTAAAAATCCCATTCAGCTCCGCTGTCAGACTTAGTCCAACATATTTTGCGACACAACTATTACATACTTTAGAACGTCTTACTTAATGATAATGTATAAAATGTTCATTTGCTGTGTTATTAGAAGGCAATGTTTATGTTTATAACGGTGATTGGTCATATTTATTATAATTTTTTCTGTAAATAAACAACTGGTTCCAGACAGTCATTTACGATGTACTGCACAGTAAGCGTCAGACATCTGGCTTAGTTGAAAGATCGCTGTTTATGTGAACTTATCCTTATTCATGACCTCCTTTATTTATTTAGTGTTTTGCTTGTATTTTAGTTCTCCTACATATATTGTTATGTACATATAGTGGTTTCTAATAGACTTACAACATGTGGGCTGTGGCCCAGTGCGCGACTTGCTCAAATAATACATGTAATACTTGCTGGGATTACGTACAAAAATTTATTTTGAAAAGCTTCACACTGTCAAAAACAATAAATTGAAATGTTTTTCAAGGGGCCAAATAAAGGAGTATGTGTAAACAATTTCAGTCTAAACAATTTTTAAATAGGCCTAAATGACATTTTTCAATAATTTATATTTAGACCTATATATTTATTGTGGTACCTAGTTTTGTAAATATATTTTGTGCTTTTAAATATGGTGTTTAGTGCAATTTGTTTTTGTTTTAAAATAATTACATCGAAGAGATCTATTATATCACATTCAAACCTAGTTGCAGCTGAGTATTATAGTAGGTATTTATAGCTGAGTATTCTTGGCATTTTTACATTTTTTATAATAAATATTACAAATAGATTTTTGTAATACTACTTATGGATGTATTTTTATTCAGTAATACTTTGGGCTTAAAATGACTATAATTCATCATAAGGGAAGTGCTATTTCATCAACAAAGCTAAATATAAATTGTTCTCTATAATAAAAAAACAAAAAAACGGCATTTTATCAGGCCTATTGAATTCAAACTTCAAGTTTTCAAAATACAGAAATCATATTACTGTTCTGTATTTTATTCTGAACACAGTGGTGTATAATATATCTTTACTTTAAGTCTCAATTTCTTAGTAAATAATTAAACATGTGTGCAAAACACATGATAATTGGATCTGGTGGAGCGACGGTAACCAAATAATTGGAGTCCAAAAAGTTAAAACAGGTTTTTAAAATAAAAAAAATTGTTTAAATCTTGATTATAGGATTATATGTATAACAGCATGTGTTATGTGTACTATATGCTACACAATTATGGAAAAAATTACTTGTACAGTCGAGTCTCGAAAACTCGATATTTTGTACAACTCAACATGTCTGAGGATAAATAAATTTCAGTTTCTACCCGATTGTCGGTGTGAAAATGAAGTGGGAAGAGGGGGTAGGAGGAAGTGCGAAAGCTTCTCTATTCTTAGTGTCAGTGAATTACTTGTTTATTATAACCTATGTCTTCATCTATGTTAATTGATATGATTTGTTTATTTTCTTTCACTGAGAGACATTGATCATTAATTATTCTATTTTTTTTCAAACAAGACAAAGTTTTGTGAGCTTTCATTTAATACTCGTCCTATTTTATAGCAGCATTAAAACACAAAAAAGTAGATTTTTGTTTAAGATTGTAAATAATTTAACTTGTAAATATTATACACTTTAGCAAACAAGTTTGAGTTTTGTTTCATTTTTAACTTGAATTTCTGCAAATTTGACACCGTTTAAGTCCACATATGTCAAGTTTTCGACATAAAATTGTAATATTATAAAATATTACACTACAGTAGCGTTTTCGGGACTCAACTGTAATTTTGTATGGTAAAAAAAGGTGTTTAAACCTTATATTAAAGAAGTTTATCTTATAAAATAAAACAAAATGCATTCTAATCAGACTTTATATTATTTTCAATTATTGTACAACTCTTCTTAACATATTGTTAATTAATGTTATATATAATTATAAAATTCAACAATGGAGAACATTCTGCCAAAATCTGTATTAAAAAATTGTTTACTTCTGCTTGCTAAACTTAATTGCCTAGGCACTAAGTCTGAGTTAACACTGAATATCTTGAAATGGAGTTTAATCAAAATTGCAAGGTATGTTTTAAAATTTGTAACTGTTTGTATAGTTGAATTATTAGAAATATTAAATAGATATAATCCAAAAGTTTTTTAAACAATAACAATTTTTTACTGGAAATGTTTTCCTCTTAGAGATGAGGCAATGGTATTTAACAAGTAACAATTCTACAAATAAATGTGATAAAACTGCAAAAACAATTTTTAAAATCTTGATTTAATACAATATGTAGCATTCATTGATAAAAGTAAATATATTAAAAAGTTTTTCATTCTTTGAGTTATTTATTATTAAATCAAGCATATAACCTAAATTGCTTTTAAATTTAGCAATACTTCAGTGAAGAAACATTAATTACAGAATTATGTTGTTGTTTATTAATTAGCTGTTCAATAATTAGAACATAAAAGTGTAATAATTTTACAGAAATGAAGATTTGGTTAACAACAAGTTTAGCTCATTGGTTAACAAACATTATTACAAATTATGAAGGGATTTAAGACTAACTGCTATCAAGACTAGACATTTAAAAAGTTCATATATTTTTATAACACTAAAATTTTAGTTCATTTTACTACAAATTGTTGAAGGTTGATTTTTCCTAGGCCATGTAACCAATGGAAAAATTGGTCCCATAGTTTTAGGCCTTTTTAACACATTTGAAAAATACATAATTTTTTACTTAAAAAAGAAAAAAACAAATATTAAAAACATTCAGAACACATTGAAAACATTCAATTAATTTTATAAATTGTTTTGCACACATGATAAACATTGACAATACATTAAGAGGAAGATATTAAGTAATAAAACTTTAGAGATAAAACATAGTTACAAAAAACAATAAACTTAAACCTGAAACTTACTTTGAGACAGACTCCATAAGTTTAAAATTGTCAAATGTCGGTTTTTATAAAATATTTGAAAAGACTTATGAAAATGTAATATTGAAGTAACTTTTGTATTGCTACCAGAATTTTCTGCAAATGTGGATACAGAGTAAGATTTCAAAGTTACATTACATGAAATTTTAATAAAAAATTTGTTTAAAAGGGAAAACAGAAAATGGAAGGTTGAAGGTATTAGGCTTTGACTGTGTGACAAAGTGAAAAGTAGATTTGTAGGATATTGACGAGCTAAGAAGATTAATGAAAATATTTTATTTTCCTAGCAATTGGTGAAATTCAGTATCAACATTATAAATAACTCTTTTGGGAAAAAATGACAGTTTTAATATATACCTATATAGTTACTAATGTCCTGGTAGTTAAACCGTATCCACGTTCAATACTTATAAAATACAAATATAATTTTATTAGTAAATGAGAGAAGGATGTTGTACAATGTTAGTACCTGACTTATGCCAGGATAGGTAATTATAAATATTATTTTTTTTCTAAATTAATTTTTTTAAAGCATATTGAAATACAAAATATTAAAATATTCATTTTAGAATATTCATGTTAAAATTTTGAGACCTCTATATTTTTATAAATTGTATTACAAAACAGAGTATAGGCCTACATTTAAGATGTAACTATGTCTAACAATTTTCATAATCTTAGACAATTTAACTGTTTTAGCAACAATAATGTAATGTATTTGTTTTAAATTATATTAAACAATAAATAAAACTAGTATTACAAAATAAGAAAATAAACCTAACTACACCTACATAATATATAAATTGGAAGCAATATTAATGATATCACTTACAAACTAAAACATTCCAAATATTAAAGATTAAGTACAAAAAAACTATACACTTTTAAATATCTAGAGAATGACTAATTAATCTCTTGTGTTAAATAAATAAAAAGTAAATGAAAATACCATTAAAGTACCAGTATCACATTCAAAGATTATTGACATGTTTATTTGCATAATATATATTGTAATGAGTACAGGTTATGTATACAACAAACACTAGAAACCTAGTAACTTTAGCAAACGCTGAACTAGAACACTAGTGAAAAGGTATTATATTATGGGTAGCAATTAAATTAATTAAATGTTATATACAAATGTGACTAATTAATGTACGAGTTTAAATATTATCAATTATATTGACAACAAATTCTAATACACTATTATTTTTTACTCTTGATTTACAATTTCTTTCAGATTATGCAATTAAACATGTCTTTAAAACCAAATGCAAGGTCAACTTTCCAAGCAAACATTTTGATAACTAAAACTTTAATACTAATTTACAAAAACAAAACTAAGAAATTTACACTTTTTAAAGAAAAACCAAGATTTCCAAAGCTCTAAATTTACATATAGATTTCCTTACCCGACTGAAGCCATTTTAAACTACAGTATTCAACTTTAGCCTGTGTTTTTAAAATATGTCTATGCCTTTAGTTATGTAAACCACATTTTTAAAAATAGTATTGGCACAAAATAAAAAATACCATTAGGTGCATTTTCGACTAAACAATAATAAAAACTTCTGTGCCACATAAACTTTTATATTTTTAGATGCAACATGAAATATTTTTCCAAGGTTGTGTTTTGTATTGTGTCCTTTGCTTAAAATCTATGAAAATTTGACATATCACTTTACAGAATAAATATATTTTATCAATAATACAGGTCTGAAGGATTATGTTATTTCTCAATATTGAATACCTAGACAAGGACTTCAGCATGAAATCTAATGCAAGTTTTTGATATAAAAACAAGTGTTTTTGGTTTACAATTTGACAACCCTGAAAACAATTGCTATATTTTATTAAAATTTATTTCTCTGAAGGAAACATATTCCTTATAATTTATTTGCTTAGTCACTTATGAAACCTAATAAACATTTGGCACTTTATAAACTTATGAAAATCACATAGAAATTATTATAAAATAATTTAAATGCCATTGTTTGAACATTCCATAAAAACAAATAGTAATGAAATATTTTTATTGGTGGTAATATCATTGCATATAGATTCACATGGAGGATTGTACATATGTAACTATATAGGCTTGTTACATGAAATGGTAGATCCTTGTGTCAATCGGATAAATTCATGGTAAATAGTGCCAGTCAAATTCACACTCAAGTTAATGATGTTTATATTTTATTATAAAACATACTTATGGTTGTATAGTTTATGTACAATTCAATAACTGTTTTGTTTAAACAAATACGCCTTTTATTGATTAGATTACCTTCCATTAATTCATTAAGGAATCACGTTTCTAGGAAAACTTCCCTCAATAGTCTAGAAAACTGAGTAATCTAGAATATATTCGTCCTGAATATGCCAGATCAAAGTGCTTTTACGGTTGTATTTAAATTAATAAGAAGTTGTTTTGTAACAAAGAATATTAATTACTAACATTATATTTTCTAATGTTCTAAGTCATAGATATGTAAAGTCATAGATTACAGTAAGAATATAGTATTTCTTATACTTACTTAAAGCTATGCATATATTATTGCCCATTCTCTTTCTTAATTGAAATAGTCTACCAAATTAAAATCTGACATGAGAATTTTACGTGCGATGCAAACTTAAAGGTTTTTCCCTTCACAAAAAGAGCCTGTTGAAGCTATCGAAGTTTTTACCTCAAACATAAATTTCATTATCAAAACACAGTAAGAATGTCCTCTTATTTGTGTTGTGATCTACTTTCTAAATATTGAAATTTATGTTTGCAAAACAATTTCAACTGCATAAAATATGCACAGGTCTGGAACAATGTTAAGCGGAAGAATGTTAACCTACGCACCGGACTGGTAGGAATTCAATAATCTACGCAGCTGTGACTTTATTTATATTTACAGTATGACTTACATATTTTCCCAACAACGTTAGTAGAAACAACAAGGTAATTATAGAAAATTGTGTAATTTTTTTTATAAGTAAAAAAGTGAAATGGTACAGAAATAAAGAACTAGAAGGTTTCTATTTTTTTTTTTTTTTTAATAGACATAAACTACTTGATCTTTATGACAAAATTATCTGACATTTCAGTAGTCAGAAATACTTTTACATTAGCATGTGTTGGTACGGTTGACAAATATGAAGATAATTATAGTTTAGCTGAAACAAGAAACTGCTAGTGCATACATTCTATTTGAGAATGCAAATTTAGGAGGATTTTGTAAAGAATATGAACTCCCTACAGAATGTTCTTAACAACACCCCATCCACCAATTAGCAAAGAATATCACAGTTCTCTTGATCCATAAGTTGACCCACATTTAGTATTTAAAAAGATATTTAATGTAGTTATTTGATATCTGAATAATCTGTAGATCCAGTAGAGTCTGATGACTGTGAAAAGTGCCAGAAGATGCATAAGTTCTTCAATACAGATTAAGTGATCAGATATTTAATTGGAGATGATACATTTTAGTTTTATAATCCGATTATTCATAACTGGATATGAACTTAGACGTGTATATCACAATAAACCAATTATTTTTGAATTTTCAACTATTTTAACAAAACCATTAGAATAATATACTGAAGTATTACTTGCATTTTAAAATAAGGTATTATATTAATGAAGCAGCCTTAAAAAAATGTCACAGACAACTATGTATTTGAAATGAATAAAAATTAAGTTTTAAAAAACTTAACTTTTTTAATTCAGAGTTGTATTATATCAAAAGCATTTTGTTATTTATATCATAATAATGTTTATTGAATGAATAGTACCAATTTTATAAACAAAAAAATGTGCCAAATAACTGTTATTTTATATCACTTGATATGCTTCTAAAGGTATTGAAATAAATTATGGTTTTGAAACAATGATTAATTTTAACAAAAGCCATAAGTCATTTCAAGAAATCATTTACATGAAAATTCCCTACTTTTTCAAACCTTCACCTTTACTGATCATCACGAGATGTTATTTACAAAACATATTTACACATACATATATAGTCCAATTTAATTGTATACTTATTCCTAAAGTTTATAAAAAGGCATAAGTTAAATGCAAACGTCTCAACTTGCTTAACTTCTATTGGTAAATTTGTTTTACATTAATAAACTAAAGAAAGAAATGTTGCCAGCTCGGCTTAAAGAAAAACGTTTATTATGATCACAATAAAAAAGTGAGCTCGCACCATATTATTTACGTATTTAGTGTTTAATTACCCTAAGCTCAGTTTACAGCATATAGTTCTGTTGTGAGTCTGTTAAGTTCTATAAATAATACCAATAAAACATATTTATATTTACACACACGTCTTCATACATATTCACAAATGATTCCATAGTGGAATATAAAATAGAACTATTTTGTATTCTGCTTTCTATAAAGCCGATATAAAAATGAAATATTACCTAATTACAAATATGTTTTATTTTTACTATTTAACTTGTATTTAATACAATACATAAGTTGAAGCTAGAGCCTGGTTTATTCTTAAAAACCTGGTTGTTTCTATTTATCTTAATCGTATACAACATATTATTCAAATTCCTTATTCTAAAACTGATTAGATTACAAACTCTATCGAAAACCATCTGAAGTGAAAGCAACTCAAAAGGTGAATATGAAAATTACAATAATTTTGTCAGTCAAACTTTTCTGTCAGGGAAATAGACTTTAATACATTTATTTAAATATTAACTGAAGTATTTATATTTTGATTTGACAATTAATTAGAAAAACAGACATAATAAAAATATAGTATTTCAGAGAAAACACTAATGGGATAGTCTTTAGAACTGTCTTAATTTTTTTTTAAACATATAAAACAATTGTTTTTCAAAAAAAAATGTATATATATAAATTTTTCTTTTGAAAACAATATACAGTACGTAGGAATTTTTTGACTAAATAGGCTTATGGTGTAGGCTTATGTCCAAAATTCCTAAATAGGCTTTAAGCTCTACTAGAACTAACCTATATATATACAGTTTATACTATAAACTGTTCCAAATTAAACAGTTTATTAGTAATTGAGGCTTAGTTTTGGAATCTTTATAAGTAATGCATAGGCACATCTGGCATTAAACGAGACACATTTTTATATAGGGGCATTATTGGGCCAATCTCCAATCTGACCTTCAGATTTAGTTGGTAAATGATGGCATTGGCAGTAAATTAATGCATAAATTTCTGATAAACCTATGTAGATTTCAATTTAATTCAATTTTTATGTTACTAAAATAAAAATAGTATTATTATTGTTTGGATGCGGTGGTTTTTTACTGACATAGCTGTTATTAATTTGCAGTCAATGTTGTATGGTTAATGTTTATATTGAATAATTTTAGTGGAAAATAGTTTTAAACTATCTACACATCAGCGACACAGTATATAATAAAATCTAGTGCATATAATTTGTGTATCTTATTATGTGATGAATTTTTGACAACTCTTTCCTTCATTTTTTAAAAGCTTGAACCTGTTCCAGGTTTAGAAAACAGGACTTTGAATCCAACAAAATCCACTCCAAGTAATTGTAGAGATAAAATTACTGACAGTAGAAAAATATAAGTCCTAAATTACAGGAACAAAATAAAATAGCCTCCATATATTGTTCTTTTCATGAATTGACAAGTCAATGATAACACAGCACTTGCGTTCAATATGCAAAATGCAAACGTCATAGAACATAAAATTGTAATTAGTTATTGAACCTGATGTATTGTTCATAAGAATCATATTATCTATAGGAAATACTAATATAGTGGCTAAAAAGAGACATACTCGAAAAGTAGTTTGCATCTTTCTTGGGCAAAAGTCCTTATATTTTTATAGGTAGTTTGCCCATACATCAAAACCTTTTGCCATGAATACCTACAGTAATAATACACTATGTCCAATAAAAAAAATGTATAAGAGAAGCTATACAAAAAATAAGCAAAACACAAGTCTACTGTCAAGTACGATGAAAGTATTTTAGAAGTGAAATGGAGGAATAAGGAACTGCTTTATAATACTTGTTGACAAAGGTCGAAAATGGTACAAACCTTCAATATAAAGAGAGAAGAAAAAAAAATTATTAATTCTGGAATATAATGTAGGCTACTTATGAAGAACGAAGACAAGCTTGAACAGTTTACAGCATATTATTTATTAGAAAGAAAACCGTAAAACGATATAAAATATATTTATTCGTATGACTATTGTTAATTTGCAAATTCTTTTCAATAGGGGCAATATAGAAAAATAGTAGGCCAAGTATGACATTATACGATTATCAACACCACATCTTGGAAGAAGTGTTACTCCCCAAGACTATTAGACCATTAATAGTTTTAACAAGCAACAGAAAGAAATACAAGACTTTGTAAAGGTTGGAGAAATACAGTTAAGTGTAAAAAATGCTACAAAGATGAAAAGCAATAACTATGACATTTTTTGTGTCCAGACTAGCCAATATTATGTTCTGCAAAATGTTTCAATGAATTTTATAATATCTTAAAAAAATATATAAAAAGAGTGGAAAATGTAGGTATAAATATATATTAGCATATAATCCTATTATTTATAAAATAAATAATGCTTAAAAACATTGGTTTAGCGCACAAATAGTGATTTTATGCATCAAGGAATTAGAACAGCCTAGACATGAGGAGCAGTTGTATCCTATTAGGTATCATTTTTAATGCCTTCAAGATGAACTTCAAACATCTTTAGGCAAAGTTCTTTCACGACTGTGGGTATCTTGTGCTACCAAGTTGTATTTACAATAGTATGTTATTTATTGTATTACTTTTAATACATTAATAATTCTTTGATTTTAATGAAATATATAACATAAAAATTATGTTAAAGTTGCTTTTAATCAATAATTTGTTGTTCAGAAAATAAATGAGATTCTGTTAATTGTTTATGTATATGTACTATAAATTATTTCATCTATATTTATTTCATATGACTATTTTTTACTACATTCAGAAAACTACAACACTTGACATTCAAATTACACACTGGGTCTTAACAATAAAGCAGGCAACTTAGTATTGCAAAAAATACGAGGCAGTATATTCAATTCAAAAGGCAGTGTGATACAAGGAATGTAATGTACATGATTGTTTAAATAAACATTAAAAATGTAAAAACCAATAAAAAAATGTCACTGAGAGTTAAATATCACAAATGCTAAAGGCTTGTAGAGCCATTGTCTTAACCATTATATTAAAAATAATGGTGAACACCATTTAACGTTTTATCGTTTTTTAAAACTTAACCAGTATTTACAATTGTATACTGACTTTCTGCACAAATATAAAATAAGCCGTTTCCAAAAGTCTTTCTTCTCACACAAGCAGAAATGCTAGCCACAAACTTGGCACTTACATAATTTGACTATGCTAAAAATTTTAATTACGACTAGCAGAAAATACTCCCGTCATTTTGTTTCCAAATTCTCGATACTATTGGTAACATTCTAAACTTGAAATAAAACAAATTAATTCCTTGCATCTTAATCATAAATCATTTAAATCCCCCCCACTATTCAGTCGATTTTTATCAAAAACAAAACATTTCCCCTACAATAAGTTAAAGTTTTACTAATTACAAAATATTTCTAAAATAAATTTACATCCAAGCAGTTTTTTATCACTGTAACCATTCAGAGATTGACGAACCAATCCACATAACCACAACTGGAAATAAATAGGAGAACAGCGCTTTGTTGAGAGACATTCTTGAATGGTGAATGTTAGACGTCCCAATAGATGTACTGTTATGTTGGTAATTTTTATCTTGCGGTAAAGGATGAAGATTGTTATCTTGATCATTACGTGGAGGTACAGGTTGCAAAATGTCAGGTACATCTGGTGGAACATGTTCGGTAGGATACATTCCTGAACCTGAATCATCCTCTGAGTCTGGTTCTGTATCCCCAATACCATCTCCTGAACCACTTCCGGATCCAAATGTATCTTCTAAAAAAAACAATTTCACCCTTTAGTAAATCTTTAAAGTATTATTTTAATTCATTAAAAAAATTTAATCTAATTGTGAACAGTTATTTTATTTTTAACTTATAGTTTAATAACTATTTCCTATATTTCTCATACATTTTAGATTGAATATTACAATAACAAAAAAAAATTGGTTCTAATTCGTGGCCTAGCATAAGTTTATAAGTAAAAACATAATAATTGATAAACAGGTATTACAAATAGCAAAAAGGATTTTTATAAATGTAAAAACAACCTTTCGTGCCTAGTTACAAATCAATACTACAGTTGGTTTGTAAGTATAATAAAAGGTTATGCTCCAAATGTTTAAGGTGTATATTTGTATATTTTAGTAACTTAAATTCAAAACGTGTCAAGACAAGCAATGTATAGTGTGGACAACATAACTATGTACTTGGCCTTGAGAGATCACACAAGATTTCTCATGTACAGCCACTTCTTAAAACATTTTACATATTCAAAATGTTCTATACATCAACACCATCTGCATCCGATATGTCTACACATATTTCAATATTGTTTGTTATATCATACTGTAGCTAATTTATCTGATATTGCCCTTCTCATGCAAATCGGTGTTTTAGCAGTCCTAACCATGTTTGTAGGAAAGTATTCATCCTAACCTTCTACCGCCCGTCTCGTCTACTGAGTTCTCTCAAGGCCAGGTGCTCATAACCAATATATATTTAAAACTCCTTTTTCAACAATGAATTGGTCTAGGAGAGATAAGGTTTTGTGAGGTTTAGTGTCATTTGTGTGAAGTTTAGTGTCACTTAGAGTTTAAAGTGTAGCAAGATGTCCGAATCTCAAAAGAAACAATGTGATTAAAGTCTTAAAGTAAAACTTGACATTCTAGATCGATACGTAAATTACCAAAAACGTGTTAAAGAAACGCTGCTGCTGAACTTGGCGTTTAGTTTTTATACTTTTAAAATGTTTACCAATTTAAAATCATATATATTAATAAAAAATACTCAGTGGTCTTTCCTTGGAACTGAAATTATAAGAAAACAAAGATGCTGATTTAGTTGGAGCTGAGGACTTGTTAAACACGAATGGCCAAAAATTATAGAGAACCTAGCTGTGTATATAATGCATATGAAACAAGACTTTATTATAGTGCTTTAACCAAACATGCTTATATATTCAAAAATGAAAATGCTAGTGGCTATAAAATATTTAAACAAACATAAAACTGGTTTATGTTGTGTTAACATAGTTGGACAAAAAAAACTCTTATTATCATCAGGAAATCTAAAATAACCAAGTTTTTGGAAAAAACTGTGAAAAATTGCTTTAGAAAAAAGGGATTTTTATTAAAGAAAATCAAGCAAGCTACATCTGAGGAAAGGTTAGAACAGAACTTGAAGCCTCTTGATTTGTCTTAAACATAATAGAGTGGATGGAAATTGACAACATTGAAATAGCAGCAGGAATGAGTAAAGACAAGATTTGTAAGCCAGTTGCTTCAACATCTAAGGTTACTGAAAAAGAAGATTCAGATGGTGATGAAAATGACAAATGTGTACCACAAAGATCTAAGCACAAAGTTCAAATCTCGAGATTCTATGGCAGTTTGTTCAACAAAAAGGAGAAAAATTCAACAAAAATTATGAATATGAACAATATTTTACTAAAATATTACGGACACTCTCTTATTGGGGAATTCTTTGTGAAAAAGTAAAGAAATTGGAAAGTGTAAATGAGATCTAAATGTTTTATAATGAAAATTTATAAGTATTTATTTTTAAAAATTTTTTACGTAGTTCAATTACTTTTTTTAAATTAGGCTAGATTTAATTAGTATTTTAAAAAGTCTATAATGAAATAAGATGTGACCGGAATATGCCTGCAAAATATAGCAAGTAGAAGACCTACTTACAAAATTTTACTATAGTACATAAAACTGTCTGGAGTTGCAAAATTTGGTAAGTAATCACTCATGATTTCCATGTGCATGAATTACATTGTAGTTGTAGTGTTTTAGAATTAAAATGACTTACTGTAATGCCAGACCTACATATCATTCAGTTAACACTTGTGACAGTAATACAGCGAGTTCAATGTACTTCTGTATATCGTGATTACGAGGTCGGTGATTGTTATCAAATATGCTTCTGACAAATATGGTCACGATAAGCATACTGTAATGTATAATGAGAATTTTACAAAAAATAACTTGAAAATTTCATTTCTTGCTTACCTTACGGGTTTGAAATTTATAAAAATCATGAAGTTTAAACAATCATTAAAGGACTAAATCAAATTTTTAATCATTTTTCAAGGATTGTTACAGAAAAGAGATAAGGTATGTGATGCAGAGGTTTGTAGGGAAATGGGTAAAAAACTGCTTTCTGCAGTTAAAATTAGGTAATTATTATATCAAATACCATAAACTTAGACATGAATTCTCAAGAATATTATAAGATAAAAACTAAGAGTAAAGAAGGATATATAATGCACAGGCATTTTATCTTTAAAAACTATTATTGGTATACTACATATAACTCACCCACATCTACCCATTCTACATCCAAACCATTGTAGGCATTCTTTAATTTATTGGTTATAGTTTTCAAGGCGAAGATCTGTTCGTTGAGCAATGAAATTGGTCTTACTGTGTCCACAACCACTTCAGGATTGTTTTGCTGATTGTTTAAACCATCACCGGTAACTTGGTGCTCATACCTACAGAGAAACCATTAAAATATCTTTAGCTAAGGTAACTTGGTGCTCATGCCTACAGAGAAACCGTTAAAATATTTTTAGCTAAGGTAATTAATTTTTCACTATTATGGTAATCAACTACAGTAAAAGACCAATTTACATAGTTTTGACAAAATATATTAAAAAAAAAAAATACTGATGTAATCAAGTGACACAAGGGCAAATAAAAACCATTGAGTGGATTTGAGATTGCCTTAAGAGATTGATACAGTGCAATGAAGATCAGATATATAATGACTCACTTTCACAATAAAACTTTCAATCTCAGTCAAATAAGTTTCAATATCAATATTATCTGTATGAAAGAATTTACAAACAGGTGGATGATAATCAATGATTAGCTTCCAAATACTCACGAGTAAAAATAACATTGTCACTGAATTTAATGGTTAAAATTGAAAAGTTTTATTGTGATACTCAATGATTTTGTTTCTGATTTTAAAGTTACTAATGATCATTACTCCTGGAATTAAGTAATAAACAAGACGATTAAAACTGGAATCGCCTATTTTTAATAAATTCAAATATGCTATTCAAAACTCAAATAAACAATTTCTTTTGTAAGCTTAACTCACTTATCAAATTATTGCATTAAATTTAAAGATGCTTAATAATCATTTTTATATGTAACTCAGTTCCTATTTTCATTACTGGTAGAATAAGGTGGTTAATTAATCAAATGCAGTGGCGGCTCCAGATTATTTTTTATTGGTAGTACTGACCAAATTCAGTTCACATCTTTCTTAAAGCAATTTTATTCAATCAAAAAATAAAAACGCTTAGTTCATAACCAATCTCAATAAGGGAGATGACTTTAGAATGAAAAAAACGAAGAAACCAAATAACGTTGAAACAAATCTGAACAAGCGATATAATTATAGTTTTGTATAAAGAAGCAAGGGAAGCCTATCTGTATTGTCCTTTGATAATTTTTTTTTTTTTAGAGTTTGATGCAAAACTATATAACTCAGCAGATTTTACGTCTTTTAGAGGACTGGTTAGTTGAAAAAAATTAAATTATGTCATCCTTGGAGTTTAATGTTCAGCGTGAGCCTTATACTATGACACTATTTTTTTAAAGGTTTTTCAATGGTTATCCTATTTGGCTTGGTTTATGATGCTAATGACAAATCTTAATTGAAAGTCAACAGTACTATCACAGCATAAAATGTGAATAAAAGGTACTGAATTTAAAGTCAGCAAAGAACATGTAGCAACTGCTTGTTTTTGCATTCCTCTTTCCTCTACAAAGAATAATTAAGTTTCTGGATGAATCCAAATATATTTCTCAAATGGTGTTTAAACTACTAAGAACAAAACAATGAAACTGCCAAAGCTCTTCTTCCTGTACTGACTATCTACTAATACACCTAGAAATATTAGATTGTACCATTAAAAAGAAGATTGTAAGGTTATACATTGTCCCCTTAATGTAAAATCATCAAACAAACTTAATAATTAACTTGACTTATGTATAATAAGGTGAATAAAAAATCAAATGTTTTGCCACTCATTACAAGTTATGACACATCAAAGAGTCATCTAAATCTATAAATCTGTTAAGGTCATATACCGCACCACAAGATGGAGAACTTTTAACAAACAAAAACTTTTGGACGAGATGTGGAAAGCTTTTTAATAGAACTATGGTAATTAAGAAACCAGTGAGTATTTAGTTAACTAAATGCAAAAGAAATACATGAATAGTTGCATATTTTTGACAGAAAATTCAAAGATCATCAGCAAAAAGTAAAGAAAGCAGAATAGCTTGCTTGCAAATGACAAAACTTAACAGATGATACAATCTTAATACTTTTGTTTAATTAAAAGCCCTAAAATATGATAAGGGGATAATGAAAGAGAAATGGACTTGGGATGAGCAATAATGCTTACACAAAAAAATGACAAATAATTATCTGTCAGTATCATACAAACTCATTATGAGCACTGGAAATGAGTCCAAAAGCTATGAAATGAGAGGAGAGTTGTTCTACTCGGTTTTCGTTACTAAAAAGTAACGGCCATTTGTCAGCAAACTAATGACATTGGAGGCTAAAAACAGAAGATAATAAGGCTATTTTTTATAAACTACTTTCAATAAATATATGTACAATACTGCATTTCACAAGCTACTATATAGCCTAGATTATTAAAATACTGTGACTTATTGTAGTCTATAATTTTACTTTATTTTAGGTGCACTGCATGCTTAATTTCACTTATTTATTTTTTATCTGTTAAATAAGTTACAATTACTCATTTTAAAAGTAATGTTTGAATTTACAAACTACCTTTAGTATGGATAATTAACTAAGTAATTATAACTATTAAAATAAAAAGTTATAACTAAAAGTTACTTTCAATGTACAGGTCGATTCACAAATTTAGAAACACTGAGAGAAGACTCTACAGTTAAAACTATAATAAAATATAATATACATAGGTTCAGAAACGATTAGTTAGCGGGTTATGATTACTGGGAGATTTAATTCACATTTCAATCCCAGTTTTAAAATATATTTCTGTTCTACCCCATGTTTTTTAAAAGCTGGTCTATTTGTGGTTCTGCCGAATGGTTTTCTCCAAGTACAAATTAATAAAAAATAACCTCCATAATCTCGGTTTAGCTATCACCCCATCAATTTCGGTAGATCCTTTTTTCAAGGAGAGAACTGAAATAACGGAGAATTTTTTTGATAAATTCACTAGCAAAACATCTTTCAACCTAAATTTTATAATTTTTTATAAATTTTAGCAATTGAATCTGCTCTTGAGATTCATCTACTTCTTCATGAATCATCTGAAAACATTGTATCCTAAGTGAGTTGAGTTATACTTTGAAAAAAAAAACACTATAAACTACAAGAAAATATTTAATTTAAATTAAAACTGTAAACATGTAACAACATGTGCTTTATTTTTCAAGTCTTTTTATATCTATCACTTTGGAAAAAATAATACGTATTTCTAAAATACATAGTATATTTAAAGTAAAAAGTAATTCACTGCTAATTTTTCAGTAAAGAAAAATATCATAATTGGCATGTCATTACTTTCTAAACTTCAAACATTTTGGAGAACTCAAGACCAAACGTATTTTGAGGAGCATTTTTTTATTGGCTTGATATATTTTGTTATTTTTATAATTTTAATAATTATTTACTGATTGTACTTGACATTGTCTAGTGTAGAATTTTTGGAGTTCATAAGATTAGCCAAAAAGTAATTCCTGGACAAATTATGTTTTTTTTTTAAATGTTAAAAAAACCTAATCCCTGGTAATATTTTATAGAATATATAAGTAATTCATCACATACCTGAATTAGTTCATATAATAATTGTGATAGTATCATTTATAAATTTTGCAATAGCATATTAACTAACAGTAATTCTGATATAATGTTTCAAAAACATATTTAAAAGACAGGATCTGATTAGCTGAAAAACCTCCAAATGAACAAGAAAATTCTTTACAATGGAAATTCTTTTTTTGCAAGAAAAACTCATTAAATTTGTACACTTTTACTAAAATGGGTTATTATTTTACATAAACCTTACTTCTTAGGTATATCATGTTCTCACCTTGCTTTAGCTGTGCCATTCCAACATGAGTCATTCTTTCCTCGAGCCTCTGCCATTAGGTCAGAATTACACATCTGGTAAGGAAATCTGGACCAAAACTGCCTGGTATCCTTTACTTTCGAGCGGATATCTTTCACCAATTTATCAAGCTCCAATTCTGACTCCTCTTCACGCCTGTTCTGTCCACTTCTGCCAAACTGAAGAGTTTCCAATGACAACTCTCGTCCAGCATAGCCTGCCTCACGTCTACGTCTACCCAATGTAGGTTTACCACAACCACTGAACACCTGGTGAGATAAAAGAAAATTGACTATAATTTTAAAATAATATAATTATATTTCAGACTTCACTTTTTTAGTTCTTGATCTATTTATTTTAAAATAAACCAAATTAACAAAGGAAAAATAAAATAAGTATGTTTTACACAAATTTTGTATTTACTGTTTTAAAACATATCAATAATGAAATAGCAAAATCTGCTATTATAAAGACCACTGACATAATTCAATTGACTAAAGCCATATTGGGGTTTTTTAGCGTCGGTAAGTGCAACAGCTAAATTATAACAAATATATTGATTAAAATTCATACTTATGAGTCCAATAAAAGCTCATGAATGAAGTTACCAACCCTTGTAATCACCTTGATTTCACTGATTAAATCATAAGTAATTGTTTGAAGAACTAAGTGAAAGCTAAAACCTTGTTCTAAAATTATCGTTTCATTGACGAAGACTAACCTGCTCATATTGAGTAAACGGTTTCAAAACTCAATAACAAGTAAGACTAAAACTGGTGTGTTGTCACAAATACTTATTGATAATGGGTAAATAAATTTTAGTAAGTTAAACAGTTAATGGTAGTATATTTAAACACAATATTCTCTGGTCTCAGGGTATTTCTTGTAAGCTATGGAATTGTCTGTGGTAAAATTGTAAGCTGTTGGGAATTGCTATCTTACTAGGTACACATTTCATATATAAGAAGAGTTTTCCATCATATGCAGTCAAACTATTGTTGAAGTCTATTTATTAGCAGATCCTCTTTCTTGCTAAATTATCAATAATAAATTCTATTGTACAAACATGCAATTTCACCAATTTTTAAAATTTTGTATAAAAACGTATCTTACCCTATCTGAAACTTGCTTAGCACTCTCCTGGAAGTTCATAATAGCTTCAGATATCTTTATGTTGATTGGTTCCACAACCATCTCTATGTTAAATGGCCCCAATAGACGCTCAACCACTTTTTCGATTGCATCTACCAGAAATAAATAAATATTTTAATTTTATCTAAAAAAGGCTGATCAATAAGTAATAAATAAAAAGTATCAAAGTATTAAGAAATTGACACAAAAATAAACTATTACTCATTTGAATATATGTGAACCCCTGCATCCAAGCTTCTGAAGGTTTTAATTAATACATTGAACTACAAGTAAACCTAGAGTAGTGTTTACTATACATCTTTTACAAAGAAAATCTAGCTTTGGTTTATGAATAAAGAGCTGTAACTCAGGCATAATCAATAAATATTGGAAAATAAGAGCTTACAGGGGAGTTTTAAGTCTAGAATATTTGACATTCTTTTAGAAACAAATGAAAAAAAATATATTAAAAGACATCCTTTAAATGATAAGACTTAAACTTTGCTTGAATAAATAGAATTGACAAAGAGAGTTTGAAATGAAATATCTTTATTCAAACAGAATAAGTGATACCATTTACATCAAAGAAATAAAACTGTCTAAAGTAAATTTTTTTTCTTATAAAAATTTGAGTCGTGTAAACTTATCTAGATCACAATACAAAAGACTGGAATTTATAAATATGTCTCTTTACAAATAAAATTGGAAAATATTTTATATGATGTAATTCTTTTCAAACACATTAAAAAATTATTATATTTTCACAATGACTCAGTACCTCATGCAATTTATGACTTATATCTAATTTATAAACTGTTGGAGTTAGGTGGTAGATTTTATCTAAATTAAAACAAATATATCAAACGACATTTTAAACTAAGCACATTTTTTTAAAAATATTAAAACAAATTTAATTCTTGATCGGTTATTACATTCTTTAAATATTTATAGCCAGATAAATAGAACTTATAACAGAAAAGAAAATAATTATAAAACAGAATCTTAGACAATGAGGAGGATAGGTGAGCATTTCCTTCATAAGTGTTGGTTGTATTCTGTAACTTTTCAGTTATTTATCATTTTAAAAGAAAAATATTTGATATTTTGGGTAACAAATTTTAATATACAAAGTTTACAAAGAATATTTCTTAAATGAGAACTCTGTATTGTTAATTATAAAATTTTCTCAACTAAATTATTATTATTATTATTGTGTGTGAATGTATGTGTGTGTGTGTGTGTGTGTGTGTGTGTAGTGTGTTTTTTTATACTTATAAAATGTAATTAATTAATTGTACATATTTAAACAAAACTACTAACAAACAACTCATAAACGCTTCTTCTACATAATAAAGTACACCCTGGTTGCATCCTTGTTACCTTGTAACTACAAACTGAATTAAACAGAGGAGCAGAGTGCAAACTTGATGTGCTCTGATTAACTCTTGTTAACATGCTGTAATCTTACCCTTATACCTCCCTCCCTAATCTAATCAGAACCATGTCTGTTATTACCCTCTTTGTCTTTCCTTAAATTTACTCACCTCATTACAACATTAAAATATCTTATTATTGATACTTTATTAAATATTTAATTTATTTCTATAGTATTGAATTTGAAATTATTTCAGAGGAAGTAAAACAAGAAGGAAAAATCAAGACCTTTTAGATATTAAAAATATTAGCAATATATAAATAAATAATATGTTTACAAATCATTCATATAATACAGAAAACTCATCAATCACAGAAATGCGTTTGTTCAGCGAATCTCAAGTCTTTATAAAGGTTTTGTAAACCCCTGAAAATTATTAATTATAACAATTGGGAAAAATATAATATTTAAATGAGTACTTATAACTGCGTGTTTTACTAATGTTCGGTACAGCACTTGGTATATATGAGGATGTTAGTAATACTTTGTATTTTTTGTTAACTGAATTGAATAAAAAGCCAGTTCTGACTAACTAGCTGTGTGCAATGTCATAAATAGATAAACTTTTAATAAGTCAGAGAAATTCTGCAAAAATTTTGGTTTTGATATAGGTTCTAAAACAGAAAATACTTCACTACGGTTTCTAAAATGTTCAGAAATTAAATATGAATCACAGAGTTCTAAATTACAGTAGACATTCCCTATTTGCGGAGTAGATATTCGCGGATTCCGTATTCACAGTTGGCAAAATTACAGGATATCCCACTAATATGTATCGTATTTTTAAAAAAGACAAGAAAGACAGTATAGTTACTATGCAGGTTGTTGGGCGTGTTCTTGTCTTATTTATTTAGTACAGTTCTATAGTTACTTATCACAAAGATATCTGATTATTGTCCAAACCTACGTTATATTGTACCCTACCAGGCCTACTATTCAAAAGATAGGCATTCCTTTTTTATAACAAGTGCTGTTATCGTCACTGGCAAACAATGATGAGTAAATCTGGCATCTGGAATAAACTCCATACATAAGTTTGGCATCACTTCTGCTTACTTTCTGTTGATTTTATAGTTTTCGAATTCGAAACACTGATAATTGTAGCCAGATTTTGTTTTTCCAGTTAGTAATTAAACAGGTGTCTCGTTCGATTACCGTGTATACTTCTCAAAGTGTTTAGTTTGGATTGAAAGAAAACATAAGCAAACAATAAGAATATGTATGTCATTATCTAGATATCATACTGCATTAGGGTGCAGTATAGCTGTAATTAATGTTAATATTTTTGATGTGGAATGTGACCCTCCTCTTTCCATATAACAGTTGGTTTCAATATTCGCTAAAAGTTTGGGAAACGTAACCCGCAAATAACAAGGGATCACTGTATAACAAATCTATTTTTGAGTATATTATCTCAAATAATTTGAAGTCAGTAATTATTTTTGTTTACTCTTTTTATTTACTTCTGTCCTATTATAAAAATTAAAAGCCAATGATGAACAAATACAGCAACATTACAACTTTATATTTACTGTTCATGTCACTTACCTACGAAACTGTTCCATTCTGTATCAAGCTCTGTGTGGTAAGCTAGACATCCTTTCATCACATTGGTACAATAGTTATAACAAGGTTTCAGTTGGTAACCTTGGCAAGTTGAACAGTGCGTCATTTTTAACAATGCTCGAGCACATTCTTCTGTAGATGACAACTATTGAACAATAAAAATGTTTTTATTATTAAATATATCTTCAAACAAATAAAAATAATGATTTTAATTTCATAGTATGCATCTTATTTTTGCCAAGATCTAAATCTTTTCAATACATTTGTAAATATTACAAAATTAACTTAATACAAGGAAAGGCTCGAGGAATGCAATTACTAAAATTTAAGTTATATTGCATGTTCAATAAAGTTCTTTAAAATCAATACTTTTAAGAGAAAACTAACTTTATAACAGGTTCATTATAAATAAGAGAAAACCACTATTTTTTAATGTGGTCTACCTATGAAATCAAAGTAGTTATTTTCTTCTTGTACATCTGAAGTAGATGATTTAATGGTAATATGAGTCACAAACTGTATTACATGTTCTAGATAGAAAAAAAATTTCTTCACAAAGGTTACATTTATATTTAGTATTACAAACGTTTTTCTGGTCCCTAAATATGAAACATCTCTTTCTCTTTCCATCATGACAAGTAGAAGTTTTATTTTGTCGTTCAGTAGGCCCAAATTGGCATACCCTTTGTAGTAAATATTGTGTCTTTCAAACAGTTTGAAAGATTGTCTTATTTTTAACATAAATTGTTCCTACAACATTGAGAACAAAGGAAATTACCAGTGTACAAATACGTATTTTTGGGTCACTGTATGTAGCATTAATTTGTCTACTGTCTCATTTGCATTGTAATACAAAATTGTTTTTGCTTTTTTCAACAGTGTATTCAAGATTTATTGCAAGCTCTATTGTTATTAGCACATTTTTATCTTATCTGGACATATGAAAGGAGAGAACTGTTTCACCAAAACATCACAACTACGAATTTGTCTCTTGATTTTTCATATAATTCTCTACTGAATCAACTATCATTTATAACATTTTATGACCAAAAATGGTTTAGTGGTAAGGCCATGGTATCCTTGGGGTTGTTAATCACCTCAAAAGGATAGGTATTCATTTCTTAGGCTCAATGTTTAAAACAATTTTGCTTCAATTAACGCATGTACTTTTAAACTATATTTCTTGGGTTTCAAAGGCCTTAGTATCTATTTACCAAGAAATCCCTCAAACAAATATGATCATTATTGCTTGGACAGCTTCTAAAGGATTTATTTTCTTTCTCAATATCAATTTCATCAAAAAGAATAGATATGATTGAAATTCAATATCATCAAATTCATTGTCAGATTAAAATGTTCCATTTGACCCAACAATTTTTCCAGTAATTGGTTAATAATTTTAACAACCCCAAAAAAGTACACCAATCCAAAAACAGATTTCATTTTATCAAATATGTTGCTCACACTGATACTGTTCTTTAATTTTTACAATTTACTCTTCTACGTCTCACACTCTTTATCCTGTAATGATTATACCGCAATGCCAACAGTAATACAGAGAGGCACCGTAAGACCTCATCAAATAGGCCTACATCAGAAATTAGAAGTACATTATGATTCCCTCTTATTACCCAAGAAGACAGTTTTTCTTATTCTATTTCGTTATATTGTCATTTACAGTGAGATTATCATTATATTACACTTCTGCAGTACAAGCTTCCTTATCCAGTGCCTGAGTACCTGTCTCTTTCCTCATTGTAATTCTCATCATCCACATCAGTGGTATCTTAAAAGTGGTCATTACTTTAATCAACACATAGTAAAGAAGTAACTTCTGCCATATTGTTTGAATTATCCAAGACAGAGTATTTCTATGTCATGATGATCTGAATGATAAAACCTGAGACAAAACAATAAAATTCAATTGGATGCAATAAATTGCCATGCTTTTGACATTAAAAATTATGTTTTAGCTAATAAAACTTACAAAAATTTTATAATGCGAAAGTGACAAATTGTTTGAGTAATCAAACTAAGGCAAGACTAATATTAAAAATGGCATCCATACTCTGATTGTTTAGAATGAACTAGTAGTGGCTGACAAAGTTTTTCAAGCGTAGTTCGAGCAGAAATGAGAAAAGAGAGGGGGACTACGCCTGTGGAAGGGACGACTCACGTTAGATGCTTACATATACGCATTCTACTCCAGCTGTTATAGAGAGTGATTTGTAGCTCTTGCAATGTGTTTAAATACATTCTTAATAATGCATTTGGTTTAACTTTTGAGCACCATTATTTTGAAAAAGAGACTTGTCTTCAGTTGAGGGAGCCTTAATATTGAAAAATACTGTTTTGGTTGATAGACTAATTACTGTCAAACCTACTGAAATAATAACTGTTTGCTGTGTTATCCATTTCAGCAAATCCTCTGTCAAATCTCCCATCCACTGCTGTACTACCTGCACAACTATTTCTCCCACTGTCGTATCTCTACCAAATCCGTCTACTGTTCATACGCTTACACAACTTAGACGGCCTATACCCTCTTTAGACTGGCATGCATAAAGGAAATTGGAAAGGGAAGGTACTAGGAAGATTACCCTTTATCGAACAAGTATGTAATGAAAAAGGAAACAAAATTCTATTTTAACAATCGATTTATATGAGTCCAATGTAGGGTTTATAGCATACTTAAAATTTGTGTCCATAAGCAGTAACCAAATACATCGTTTTTAAATTATGTGTACTGATTCCTAGAGACATACTTTACATATAATTCAAAGATTTTGTAATTTTAATCTGTTGAGTAACAATAAAAGTAAAGTTGGTACAACTGGTAGTTTTAAATTGTACAGTATAGTACGTAAATGGATTGAAGTTTTTTTTGTTTGATTGTATTTCAAGTTTTTGAAATTTATATGTTTAATAATTCAAATTTAAGAGTTTGAGTTAAATTCCCGTCTTTAGTGCGTGATATAGACCTAAAATCATGATGGTTATTTTAAGATAAATCATTGCTACAATTATCACTCCAATCCTGATGCGAGAGGTAATACATACAACAATTGCAAATAAAGATTTTACTAAGTGTCAAATACTTTACTCACATTTATCATATTCCCAACAATGTCTCCTGCAATACTCAGTGCCTGTGCAAATGTTCTCGTTGCAACAAATGATCTTTTCAGCTGTACAGACAACTTGTGTGGTACGTCACCAAAAGGCTTAAGTTCCTTCATGTGTTCACTTACACATTCTAAAAACCTGCAAAAATAAAACACATGTTCAATTATGATGTGGGTGTTCATATTCATTTGCAAAGCTTAATGCATGATAATTTGGTTAAATAATTGTGTTGCATAAACAAAGCACATTACAGTAAACTAGAGTATTCACACCTGAAATTAATTTATTCATTATGCTAATTAATACAAAAGAATTGAAATAGAATGCTAACTATCTTACGTAACAATCTTACATGATATCACTTCTTCATGAGTCGAATCTTTATATTTCAAGTGATATGGATTGAAGAATAAAAGAAAATCCTAGAATAGGCTGTGCACTAAAGAAAAAGTGAAAAAATACTAACTTAACTATGGCTGTTGTTTTTTTTTTTTTTTTTTGAGTGTTCATCCAAATAATGCAGACAATGGAATCAAATGAGTATAATAAATCAGTTGTTATACGTAATCAATTTATACAGCTGTTTCATGTTGGTAAAATTATAGCAAACAAAATCATGAATTGAAGTAAAATTATGCATTAATTAATTAAAATTTTAAACATCTAACTTACATGAAAAAACAGATGAAAAAATTAGTTTTTAGCAACACTGTTAACCTACTGAATGAATTATTCTCTCTCTCTCTCTCTCTCTCTCTCTCTCTCTCTATATATATATATATATATATATATATATATATATATATATATATATATATATATATATATTGCTCAAGCACTCACTCACTCACTCACGCACATACTCGGCAAGCATGCACGCACTAATGCTCGCATCCACACACTCACATACACACACACACACACACACACACACACACACACACACACACACACACACACACACTCTCTCTCTCTCTCTCTCTCTCTCTCACTCACACACACACAAACACACACGTGCGCTCACACACATGTGCACACACACACAATATAAGTAAAAATTCCTAATTAAATAATGAGACTACAGGTAATTACTCAAAAATATATAACAGAATGATCCCTTAGTGATTTTTCAGTTCATTGAGATGGGCATGACTACTGAATTTAGTTAACTGTATTTGTGCTCTAGATTGCATCCTGCAGAGTAACATTAAAGAGAAGATGTATTGTAGCATCCGGTTGTCTAATTCTCTTTGTTCTTTCTCTCAAAAACGCATGTAGAAACCCTTACTATATTGCGTATTTCGTTGTTAGCCTCACTTACAACTTTTTTTAAAAAAATGTTTTAACTTGCCTATAGTAGCACTTACTTTTTTGTGTTGAGGACGGCCGTTTCGGGAGATGTGTCCCTTTGTCAACTCAGACCGTAACTACGGTCTGAGTTGACAAAGGGACACATCTCCCGAAACGGCCGTCCTCAACACAAAAAAGTAAGTGCTACTATAGGCAAGTTAAAACATTTTTTTAAAAAAAGTTGTAAGTGATTACTAGTAGCTCACGCGAAGATGGAATCAACAAATGTTAGCCTCAGTTATTTTTGTCAAACGTCCGAAGTCATTAGTATAACTATTAGCTGCTATACCTGCTTCTTGTGTTGCAGTTTTATCATTGCCATTACAAGCCCATTTCAAATCTCGAAGAAAGTTTGCCTACAACCAAATTATCATTTTATATAAACAGTGTTAACTGATGATTCCTACAACACTGTTTGTTAATATTTAAAAGTTATAAATGCATTAAATTTATTTAATATATTTCCCATTTTACAAGGAAAGCTATACAAAATGAAATAACAAACTGAAGATTGTGCTTGTAATTTTAAAAAAGCTTTAAATTCAACAAAATTACACCTAGTAAAATTAATAAAGCTATACAATGAAAAATCAAGATTTTGAGATGACCTAACAGGATTCAACACAAAAATCTCCAAACCAATATAATTTATAGGCCTGGGTTTCTTCTACTGGCTTGTTTTATATTTCAACACATAAATTCAACAGTGTTCTGAGGGCAGGCGCGTATCCAAGGGGGCGATGGGGCGATCGCCCCCCCCTCCAACCCTCAAGAAAGTTGGGTTAAAAATCGACAATATATTATTAAATTAGGACTTTCTATTAAATTAGACTTTTACTTAAGTTATTTCGCCTTTTATTGTAAATAAAAATAAAATTTTAATTTGAAAATGTGACACGTTCCCTCGGCATACCCTCGTAATCGTCTAATCGTTTTAACAACAGATAGCGCTAGTGAAACTTAGAATCGAACATATGATTTTCAATGCGTAATTTTGCAAGCGTAATATTCGCAGTTGACTCCGGAATTGTTCGTGTTGGAAGAATAACTACTTATATTAATTAATAAACCATTTTTATAATAATAGCTTATTATGAAATTAATAATATTCTCTAGCCATAAGTGTTATCGAAACTGGAATAATTATTTATTAAAAAGTCTAATTTGCTATGAATCTTTATCACGTTACCGATTTCTAACGCAAGCGTAGAAAGAACTTTTTCAGATCTATGTTTTAACATACACGCACTCGCGCACGCACGCACACACACACACACACACACATATATATATATATATATAAAATGCATCAAAAAGGCTTTAAAAAGATCTTTCACAAACATTTTAACAAAAAACAACAGAAATTATGAAAAGATGAAATTTTATGTAACACATATTAACATATAAATTGCAGAATGTTAAGACGTAATACAAATTGCAAATTGGTCAATAAAATCATGTAATTTAATGCAATAAAACATAGCTGTCGAAAATAGGTAGGCTATTTATTGTTACTGACACTAGCATTACTAATGTAAAATAGCTGTAGACTCACCTGTCGTCAAACCTGTACTGGGAGTTAAGGACTGTGAACATTTTCTGGTACAAAATGTTGAAAAAGTTTTCCATGCTTTCTAGGAGATCCACTTTGCCTTTAGCATAGTAATGTTCTAATACTTCAAACAGATCTGTAAAGACGTACGAGTTTTGTTCGTATATGATACCATACGTCCTCTTAAACATTTCATGAAAATCTTTTTTCGATTTGGACAGCAGTTCTTTGAAGAAATCTGAAAACCAAAAAGTAGTATGGATTAATAAAATAATCGATAAATCTGTGAACAGAAATGGACAGAACAAACTTTTTTAACAACTCACTGGGTATATTTTAAAAATTGTACAGGTAACAATGATATAACAAGTGACTTTGATGATGGATGTCAGAATGTTAAATAACACTGTGATAAACACGTTTGATGTATTTATTACAATTGCACAAATATTATAATTAATTATTAACAAAAAATTAATAAAAATTATTAACTTAGTGACACATTTATAAAAAATACATTCACATAACACATAAATAAGTATATCAGGTGCCCTTCTAAATAATAATAAAATATATACTTTATAGCTCACAAAAAATAGAAGCCAAGTAAATACTATCTGACTCAATTGTTTTTTTTTAATTGCTGATTTAATTCAGTTATTTATAACTCTACCAGAATGCAAACAGACTGCCTTATATAATAATATACTGTATATTAAAAGATTGGCTTATCATGTGAGTCTTCACAAGATGAACAGAAATTTTTAAAAAATTATTTAATTTACAGAGTTTGAGGTTAGCTTAAATGACCTTGGTAGTAGTATAAAGATATTTGACAGCTTGACTATTTCAGGAAGAAAACCAAGTCTTTAAGATATCTCAAAGTAGATGAAAGAATGGAAATTCATCAGATTATTCAAGGTTTATTAAGATAACCTCACAAACACACTAAACAGTATAAACCTTTAGTCTTCAATTGTCTTAATCATATTTTTTTTCTTTGATAACAAAATTTGAATGATTCCTAAAATTATATAAAGGTTTATCAATTTTCTTTCATAAATTCCTTCTATTAGTTCACACTCTCCTTATATGTATTTTGTTCAAAATTTCAATATTTAATCAAATATTTTTTATTAATCCATTCGAGTTCAAATACATTTTTTGAAACTTGCAGTGGATGACACTAGACGTTAATATAGTTGTTTCAAATATTAATTTATTCATTAAACTTAAAATGAATTAATTTTAGTTTCATATGTGCAAAATATTTCACAAAAGGGCCATAGTATGCAATATAGTAGAAGAAGACATCTATTTAGATTAGATAAAGTGATAACATATGATTTCATAAAACAGCTGATTATATGTTATAGGTTATGTGGTACAACAGCTGTTTTAAGGGATAGGTATGTTACTTTATTTATATTAATTGTAATTATTTAATAAAAAATAACTAAAATAAAAATTATCTTTGTTCATCTAAACAGAAATTGGCTTTTAAAAATATTTGTTTATATATTGTTTAAGATATTGGTATTTCTACACTTTGAAAGCTTTCTATTTTATTATAAGGCTTCAAAACCTTAATTACCTATTATTGTTCTTAAAGTTCAACTATATTTTTTTACAATAACTAGTTTCCAAAATAATTCTAATTTATTTTAATACAAGCTTAATAAAATTCATGGGAACTTTAAAAAAACAATTCGCCTAAAATTAAAAAACTACTTCATCCAATAAACCGTTGCTGCAAATAAAAAATGAATCACTTCCAAAGCATTTTTAAGAGATAGAATACAGAAGATGACATCACAGAAGCCAATTTTAATTATAAGCTTCGTATTCAACTGTGGTACGCCCGAGGGAAGAGTTTCCGGTGAATCAGTCTCAAGAGAAGAGATGCATTTCCTTTCCTGAGTAGCACAGGATGTTAAGGCGCTTCAACCGACTTCGATGATCGATATATCGCCATGACAAATGGCACATCGATAAACAATTTCATCCTGTTTATTAATGTTGCGCAATTTTAATGCTTTCAGTCTGCATTGTCGTGTGAATGAAGTGCATCTTCTCACGCAGTAATCAGTTGTACAATTACGCAACTACGCATGCGTGAAATCCGCTGCATACTTCCTACCCTAAATATTCATTTCTGATAGACACAGGTTTCAATAAGGGAAACGTGATTATTTAAATTCCTTCTATTAGCTCACACTCTTCTTATATATATATATATATATATATATATATATATATATATATATATATATATATATATATATATATATATCTTGTACAAATTTTTAATCGTTAATAAATTTACGTTTTTATTCAACCAATCAAATTCAAATACATTTTTTTAAACCTATAGTAGTAAACAATTGTTGTTAATACAGTTTAAAAAAATATTTATTCAATAATTGAATTTGTACGATCTAGTCGGATTCGAACTGAGAATTTTCATGTTCAAAGTCTAGGTCACCTTGGCACTGCGCCAACTTTCCAACACCTAAAAATCTATTTCTCGAAAATGTATATAGGCCTATGAATTTTTTTCCCCCATCTGGTTGTCGTCGTAACCCAAGTAACCTTAAACTGTTGCCATGGTTACCACACAATATCATAAATAGTGATCTCGGGTAACTAAAATAAAATTTTTCTTTTGTAACCTCAGTACAAATTTACTTTAAAAAATTGTTTTTATATTACTTGTTTTTATTTTATAACACCAAATTTACAAAACTGTTGCTGATGGTGAATCAAAAGAAGACATTACGATGTAATTTTAGCAAATAAGAAAGATAAGAAATATTTGAACGATTTATTTGATATTCCTTATTTGATAATAACAATGTCAACCCAAACAATGTCAGCTATGCAAGGAGTTTCATCAAACTGAATTTTCAAAGTTTTCTAGTAATGGATAATGGACTCAGTCGACGGGAAACAGCAAAGACTTTTCCTTGGTTAAACAAAATACTGTTGTGCAAATATAAAACACATGAAACATTCTACTTAAGTTTTCAAATTTTACTCAATTTTAAATTACATCTAAACTCAGTAATTTGGTTTTATATAGGTGCAGGCGGGTCTCTTTCGTACTCAGTTATGAGTTTATCTGTTTAAGGATAATGTCTGCTTTATGTAATTTATATCTTTGATAACAGCTGCTGGTTTAAGAAGTTATCGCAATACAAAATAAAACGATTTCGTTTCACAGTAGTGATATTTGGCAGAATGATTAGACCATGTGCTTTGTATTCGCTAATGCTAAATTGTTTATGAGAATTTTCCAACGTTACGAAGGTTTTGAAAGCAGGTGATCGATGAAACATTTGATAACTGGTGCGGACCTCGTCACCGTGTACTTGGCCTTAGATCTAGATGGCAGATCCAGTGACTTTAACAGATCGCTGATTTTAGTGACAGCGCCAGGTTTGGATCAGTGACTTTTGCCGGTGACAAGGGATACTGTGACACCTCTGTATGTGCCAATAACAGGCAGACATACTACACTGGTGAAATGATTCCACACCTCGCTTTTATAATTTTTTTGAAAGGCTCATTTTATTTAAAAATAAACTCCTACCTTTAAGAACAATCTACCGAGTGCGAAATAGCCGAGTCACTATCTTGAAACTTGACACAAATCGACAATCCACACACAAATGAGCAGAGCCAGTGACAACGACAAATCAACCAATGGCAGCCGTGGTAAATTATCAGTAACGTTTCAGTCGTGACAGCGACATTTTGCCCAACCACAACAAAGACAACCCACCTCTCCCATTCAGTCAACGACACTGCACGATAATCGGCGCCGTGAGCCGAGCGATAAGAGCAGAGCCAGTGACAGCGACAAATCAACCAATGGCAGCCGTGGTAAATTATCAGTAACGTTTCAGTCGTGACAGCGACATTTTGCCCAACCACAACAAAGACAACCCACCTCTCCCATTCAGTCAACGACACTGCACGATAATCGGCGCCGTGAGCCGAGCGATAAGAGCAGAGCCAGTGACAGCGACAAATCAACCAATGGCAGCCGTGGTAAATTATCAGTAACGTTTCAGTCGTGACAGCGACATTTTGCCCAACCGCAACAAAGACAACCCACCTCTCCCATTCAGTCAACGATACTGCACGATAATCGGCACCGTGAGCCGAGCGATAAGAGCAGAGCCAGTGACAACGACAAATCAACCAATGGCAGCCGTGGTAAATTATCAGTAACGTTTCAGTCGTGACAGCGACATTTTGCCCAACCGCAACAAAGACAACCCACCTCTCCCATTCAGTCAACGATACTGCACGATAATCGGCGCCGTGAGCCGAGCGATAAGAGCAGAGCCAGTGACAGCGACAAATCAACCAATGACAGTCATTTTATACAGTAACAGCGACAAATCAACTAATGACAACCATTTCAACTAGTGACACAACAGAGGCAACTTCCGATCAATCCATCACTGGAACTGGCATTTTCCATATTATGTCAGCAGCGATAAACGAATATCAGTGACAATTCACCGTAACAGAAACTATCGATTATCCCTACTTAGATCGCAGTAGGCGAGACGGGAGATAGAGGGTGAGTATAAATACTTTACTACAATAATGACTGTTAAAACACTGACTTGCATGAGACTGTTGATATTACACAAATACGATGATAAATTAGCTTCCGTATGAAATAACAATCTTGAAATATGTGTAGACATGTTGGATGGAGAAACTGTTGATGTATATAACGTTCTAAATACGTAACATGTTTTAAGAAGTGGTAGTACACGAGAAATCTTGTGCGATCTCCCAAGGCCAAGTGCACGGTTAAATGGTCCTCACTATACATCGTTTTTAGTGTATCGGGAGTAAAGTGAGAGGAACGAATTTAACCTGGAGATTTTTAAAGGCCGCAAACAGCTATCGTCTTCATTTAGAGGTTAAGTGCTATTCTTATACAATTTCTTTTCCTTCTAGTTGGTGTTTTCACGACGATCACCACGTATGACTGCGAGGATTAAAGTTCGGTCTGCGAAGATCAGGTAAGGATTGTGAATATAGGTAGGGTTAATGAAGGAATGTAATACAATCTGGTGCAGGATACAAGGCTGTAGGAGACCATGGCATCAAATGTGCAATTCATATACCTAAAGTCGACATACTCTCTCATAAATGTGTTGTGTTCACCGTTACACCCAGAAAGGAAAGAAACATAGATGGAATTGGGCAAGACTAAGGGTGAAGGCATAATAATCCTTTTATAGTCCTGGAATAGGGAAACATTTTCCGTGAGCAGGATATCTCACCTTCCCACACCGTTCCTCAACTTTCCAAGTCTATTGTACTTTTCGTCATAAACGGTAAACGTTAACCAGGCAACCGATGTGTTTTATAACGTAACAATGTTATTAGAAAAGTTATATTGTCTTTAAAACACAGACTGTACAAAAGTACTCTCACGGGATAAAGTATTGTGGGATCCGTAATTTAAAGGATTTGACCCCGCGCCCGCTAGTAATGTTGACTTTATTAATATCCCGTTGTCATGGCAACGAAACGATTGTTTACTTTTGCCGCCACGGCATCCTGTCTGTTCGTATCTCCAGACTTTAAACACTACAAACGCCTCTTATTCTCAACTTGCACAGTTTAATAGTCTATATAAATTATGTATATACGGCAATAAAAAAAAATATTGTTTAAATTTAATTAAATGAAAATACAATCAAAAAAAGGAAATGCTTTGAAACCGAAACAAAAAATCTTAAAGTAGTTCAAATATACATCACTTTTGAAAATTGTTTACTGCAACGAATAGGTCTATATATTTTTCATCGTCTGAAATCAGTTCAACATGAATCTGAACGATGTCAAAACATTTTACGAAGCTAAGACTTGTTTCATATAAAATTTCCAATTAAAAAAAAAGTCTGTCGCTAAACAAACAAACTTGTTTGAACACAAAAAGCACGTATAACCTCTCATGACCTGGGATGACGTGGGAGGGATTTAGCCAATTATTGGCATTACAAAAAACTTCATGCCTCTTGGTGTTGCACTGCTGGTATTAGCGGAGGATGTATCAGACTTGTTACACCAACGCAGGAGCAAGTCGAAGGACAGGTTCCGAAATCAAATCTTCTCTATAGACTACTCCCTAACATAACATAAATGTACATTAGAAGATGGCAATTACTGACCGATTAAGTTTAACACACATTGACACAAGTAGTGTACAACAGAAAAGGCAACTGGTACTGTTTAACAAAATAATAACCTTTATAAAAACAAATGTATCATTTAATTAAAACTAAAACAAGTAATATAAACACTTTTTTAAATACCATTCTACTTAGATAAAAAAAATATTTTAGTTACTTTTTATTAAATAATTACAATTAGTATCAATAAAGTAACATAACCTATGCGTTAAAACAGCGGTTCTACCACATAACCTATAACATAAAATCAGCTGTTTTATGAAATCATATGTTATCACTTCTTTTAGTAACTATATTGCATAGCTTGCCCCTTTTGTGAAATATTATTCTCTCATGTAAAACTAAAATGAATTCATTATTAAATTTAATTAATGAATCACTTTAACATTAGTTTATGACTATCCGAACTTTAAATTTTGTAAATTTGTAAAATCTTACTGAGGCAGAACGTTTTCTATCGCTATGTAGCGATCTTCATCAGTGTCTTCACTGTTAAAAGTGTTTAATTAAGATTCACCGAACGTAATGGATTACAAAATTCAAGAGTTTAATTCAACAATTATTATTTTTTTAAATTCTAATAACACTTTTGTCATCCACTACAAGTTTTAAAAAGTATTTGAACTTGAGCGGATGAAAAAAAGTATTTTATTAACGATGGAATATTTGAACAAGATATATATAGGGAGAGTGTGAACTAATAGAAGGAATTGAATAAAAATGCAAACGAAATTAAACCTTTCAAAAGTAATTGTTTAAAAAAATAATAGCTTCTTCGTCAATTTAGTTTGCAGTTATAAGCCATTCATACAAAGTATCTATGACCGACTACAAAAGATAGGTAGGATATAGTGAGAGACAGAAAACCCCCGGTCCAGAATATAGGGGGAGATATTATCGCATCACGTCCCGTAACTCAATATACCTACTCTCTATCGGGGTAACAAAATGTATATCCGTTACAGCCCTTGAAAGAAGGATTCAGTAGGAAGATTAAATCAGGTAGGAGTCAGGAAGGGCCATGAATTCCAGGCGCTGGGAATAGGTTCAAGTTGAAAGCATTTAATATAGTAAAACTGATTCAATATATTGCGGTTAAAATCAGATTAAGGTAAAGAAAATTATAACAAGAATAAATGTAAGTATAGGATTCCAAATTTAAACTACTGAAGAATTTTTTATTGATTTTTGTATGGTATATTCGTTTAAATGTTTAGTTTTTCAGAATAAACCATTATTCAATTCTTGTGGAGAGCTATAGATATACGTTGGTTAATACAAAGTTAGGCGTTGATGATTTAAATACTTGTTACAATTCCATTACAAACACTGGAAGTTTCAACAGCATGTTTACAGAAGGCGTCCAATGCCAGCCGGAACTGTTACCTCACTGATTAATAAAGCCAGCAGAGAACCGAACACTAGGCGGAAGCTGTCACTTGCACGCCTAATTCTGATAGATGGCTTGTAACAAATGTCGTTAGTCTTCGTTTGAGGTTTTCTTAATAACACTCTGTGCTCTATTATACGATGACGGTGAAGGTTGTGTTGTGTTAAATAGAGAGACCTCAAGGGAATAATTGTTTGCATCGGGAAAGTTGGAAGCAGCGGTACCTTAAGGGAATAGTTGTTTGCATCGGGAAAGATGGAAGCAGCGGTACCTTAAGGGAATAATTGTTTGCATCGGGAAAGATGGAAGCAGCCGTACCTTAAGGGAATAATTGTTTGCATCGGGAAAGATGGAAGCAGCGGTACCTTAAGGGAATAGTTGTTTGCATCGGGAAAGATGGAAGCAGCCGTACCTTAAGGGAATAATTGTTTGCATCGGGAAAGATGGAAGCAGCGGTACCTTAAGGGAATAATTGTTTGCATCGGGAAAGATGGAAGCAGCCGTACCTTAAGGGAATAATTGTTTGCATCGGGAAAGATGGAAGCAGCCGTACCTTAAGGGAATAATTGTTTGCATCGGGAAAGATGGAAGCAGCGGTCCCTTGAGGGAATAATTGTTGTTTGCATTGGGAAAGATGGAATCAGCCGTACCTTAAGGGAATAATTGTTGTTTGCATTGGGAAAGATGGAAGCAGCCGTACCTTAAGGGAATAATTGTTGTTTGCATTGGGAAAGATGGAAGCAGCCGTACCTTAAGGGAATAATTGTTGTTTGCATTGGGAAAGATGGAAGCAGCCGTACCTTAAGGGAATAATTGTTTGTATCGGGAAAGATGGAAGCAGCCGTACCTTAAGGGAATAATTGTTTGCATCGGGAAAGATGGAAGCAGCGGTACCTTAAGGGAATAATTGTTGTTTGCATTGGGAAAGATGGAAGCAGCCGTACCTTAAGGGAATAATTGTTTGCAATGGGAAAGATGGAAGCAGCCGTACCTTAAGGGAATAATTGTTGTTTGCATTGGGAAAGATGGAAGCAGCCGTACCTTAAGGGAATAATTGTTGTTTGCATTGGGAAAGATGGAAGCAGCCGTACCTTAAGGGAATAATTGTTGTTTGCATTGGGAAAGATGGAAGCAGCCGTACCTTAAGGGAATAATTGTTGTTTGCATTGGGAAAGATGGAAGCAGCCGTACCTTAAGGGAATAATTGTTTGCATTGGGAAAGATGGAAGCAGCCGTACCTTAAGGGAATAATTGTTGTTTGCATTGGGAAAGATGGAAGCAGCCGTACCTTAAGGGAATAATTGTTGTTTGCATTGGGAAAGATGGAAGCAGCCGTACCTTAAGGGAATAATTGTTGTTTGCATTGGGAAAGATGGAAGCAGCCGTACCTTAAGGGAATAATTGTTGTTTGCATTGGGAAAGATGGAAGCAGCCGTACCTTAAGGGAATAATTGTTGTTTGCATTGGGAAAGATGGAAGCAGCCGTACCTTAAGGGAATAATTGTTGTTTGCATTGGGAAAGATGGAAGCAGCCGTACCTTAAGGGAATAATTGTTGTTTGCATTGGGAAAGATGGAAGCAGCCGTACCTTAAGGGAATAATTGTTTGTATCGGGAAAGATGGAAGCAGCCGTATCTTAAGGGAATAATTGTTTGCATCCGGAAAGATGGAAGCAGCCATATTAAATTGAAACACCAGCAAGGACTAATGTTTTGTATTATTAAGTAGGGAGGAGAGTTTCTTAGAAATCTTATCTTACCGAAATTCCGCAGGGAGAGCAGGTAGGGCTTTGTATGGGTTATCACGACCCCTTGTTACTGACAGGACAAATCGAATCATTCAAACACCGAAAACCCCATATCTTGTCTTAAAACGCGCCCTCTTCTCTTGTCTTAAAATTCAAAAAGCGACCGAAACATCGACAAAAGTAAAAAAATTGCAATCTCCGTTCTGTACCGCACTCAATTTCCTTATTTAAGAAACAAAATTAGGTCCCAACCCTAAAATGTTTTTGTTCAATCAAAACTAATTTTGACTTCTGGAAGGCATAAAGTCGACTTCAACGCTCCCTCCCATTGGCGCGGAGCGTTTCTAATAACTTTTCTTTCGGAACTTTGCGTGAATAAAATTTGTAAAGGGAAATTATAATTCCCGCTCGGCGGAGTTGGCAGAAGTTTTACAACGTTCAGCCGTGCTATTAGCCATCTTGTTTCTGTAAATCCTTTCCGTTAGGCATTTTTATTACCGTCGATTGAATAAAGTTAAAGAATCTGTAGATTCAGCGGTCATAGAAAACACAATGGGTTCTGTTGTCTTTCTTTTTAAAACTAAATTCTCCATCAGACCAACATTGGTCAATGATAGTATTGGTAGAATAGTAAATCATAGACGATTTGAAGTTCTGGGGAGTTTTTCTTAAATATAGTCCTTGAGGTCTAAATGGAGACGAAAAGACAAGTTATGTATCTGATGATGGGAATAATGTCTTCTTCAAGTTAAGTAAGATCCTTATAAGAGCAAGGCCTAGACGCTAGGCATAAGCACAGTGATTTGGTTAATCCTAAGACAGGTGGAAGGCGTTGTCTACGCTCTATACTGTCAGATGGCAGATTCCTCTTTCACGACAGTTTAATGTTTCAAATAGTAAGAACAGCCTTAGAGTGAGGAAGAACAACAGAAGAGTGAAGAACAATCTATAGAGTGAGGAAGAGCCACAAGAGAGGGAAGAACAATCTATAGAGTGAGGAAGAATCAGGGAAAGAGTGAAGAACAATCTTTAGTTGGTACAGTCGGAATGGAATCCAACCAGGAAGATTTTCTTTAACCCAGGTGTGGATCCCTAAGTCCTCGTTGTGGCCAGCCTCTTGTGAGCCACCTCGACCTCACAGGCGTGCGCTTAGTATTCCTAAATCTAGTGAAGAAGTTAGGATCGATTGCCCTAGTTCGAACTAGAGATATTTTTTCACGGAAAATCGGAAGTTAATCAAATTAAACAAAACTGTAAGAGTCGCGAGATTAAAAAACCTGATGAGAAAGAAACTGTACCAGGAAAATACCAGCCCTTGAGGATTGGATGTATTTACCCTAAAAGAAATAAACATTAGAATATTATAAATAAAAGACAAAATTGTATAGATTAGAAAATAGACATAGTGTTGGCTACACAACTAAATGGGAGACAATTTTTTGTATTAGGCCCTATATCAATGACCCCCCTTGGAACGTTTTCGCCAGTAAAAGAAATGTGAACCACACAGATCTGTCGTTAAAGATTGGAAACCTATTTAGAGACAATATTGTCCATTTCAAAGAATATTTATTAATGAGGGTTTAAAATTGATAAACCTCCATTCAGAAGAATATCGCCTCTATAAAGTTAATTTGACGTAAGAAAACAGGCCAAACCGGGAGGTCACCGAATAGAGTCCACGTATGAAGGAGTAAGAAAGGAAGGTAGAGACGAGATAGGCAATGACAGCTATAAAAGGCACACAGGCGCTCACACACACACAGGCCAGCGTAACAAAGCACGATCGAAGTTAAACAACACATTTCAGCTATGATTAATAAAACCCGAAGCAGGTTGGGTTATTGTTCTGTTGTACTTATTTAGGACAATTCCCCAAAACAAGATTTCATCTCCGCTCAATTTCGCAGACAACTTCCTCATTTACAGTTGAGGAAATGGCAAACCCAACCCATCACCAAAATGTATTCATTCAATAAAAACCAATTTCTATTTGTGAAATTTAAAAGCCGACTTCACCGACTTCAGCGCCCCTTTCCGCGGTGTGGTGCATTTTCAATACCTTTTCTCTCGCCAAGTGGCGTAGAACAATACGTCGTAGATGAAATGTCCATTAGTATTCCCGCCTGTGGATAGGGGAAGGGGGTGAACCGTCACAGCCATTTTTATTAGACACACATTATTTTAACCCTAAACGTAAATACTGTTGCTTGACCTGATATGCTCGGAAATCAGCTGTAAGGACGTATGTAAAACGAAAAAAACCGTTAAATAAAAAGTGTATTATTTTTTCAGTAAAGCGAAGCAAAAATAAAATTTTATTTCCTTGGTTAAATCAAGTGTTTTAAAAAATAAACAGAATTATAATCTGGAAAATGTTTTAAATATAAATATATTTCTGTGACCAAAATAAAAACAAAATCAATATTTTTGTTACTTACGTATTATATGGAGGCCACTATTGTACATGTTATTTAAGCATGGTAAAAATGCACACTGCCCATCCTCAATGCAATGCATATAAAATGAATAAAAAATATGTTCTGAAGTTGTATTAATAATTATTATTTTTGTTATTGTGATTAAAGGTTATTTTTATATACCTACATTGAAATATACCTATGAAGGTTCCAGTCAAGATAGATTTGGTTGTAAATTTATACGTTTAGCCAAACAAATGTACAGGCTAGAATAGAGATCACGTGACGTCAGCTGGCAAAAGGTATTACTCCGCGGAAGTAGACGTCTAATTAGTTAATGTTTTATAAAATTACAATAAAATCTATCCTGACTTGACCCTTTATAGGTATATAAAGTGTATAGGTATAAAGTAATGTATAAAATTAACCAAATCTATCCTGACTGGGGACTTTATAGGTAGTATATTTAAATACTGTATATGTATACGTAGCACGGTGCGCGGTATATACATGGGGGTACTACTTCTGACTACTCCGCACTGAATTTTTTACCCAACTTTAATTTGATAAAAAATAACCTCTAGTGTAAAAAATAAATATTTGTTATGCGTATGGCCTTAGGACATGTTTTATAGTAGTCAATTTTGGAACCCGGTAAGAAAAATCCCTCTACAATAGTGGCCTCCATATAATATGTAAGTAGCATATCTTTTGTTTAGACAAGTACACCTACCTTAAGTTAAGGAGATTTCTCACTAGTTATATTTCGTATTAGTTCAGCGCCATTGTTATACTACAAGAAGAAAAAACCACCTCTCTAGGGATATTAGATAACGTAAACTTCTTTTACAACAAACCAACCATTCTTTGAGCTTAACTTTGAGGTTATGTTAATAACAAATAAAAGACGTACACAAAATTCACAAATTATTCATTTATTTTACTCAGACGCGTTTCAACCACAAAGTCATCATCATCAGTGAGTGTTGCTACTACAAACTCTAACTTACAACAGTTGTAACACGCACTGATTATGACGACTTTGTCATTAAGATTAAATTAAGATTAATTTGTAAGTTTTGTGCACGTTCTTTTATTTGTTATCTCCTACAACCCTAAACAAATATAAATAAATATTGTTTGATTAAAAATGATCGACGTTTTTAATCCCCATTTTTATCGGAAGGCAATCTTACCTATTTACATTCTTACTAAGCCATCATATTATCTTGTACCGTTTATTTTCAAGACTCATGAAAAGCTACAGAATGAAAATTTTCATTCTGCTTAGCCCCCATACAACAGTTGGAGTTTGTTTTGTATCTACCGATTCATCTGAGTAGTTATGAAGTTAGAACTTTTGTACACAGTGTCCATACAGGTTACCTTGTTACATGCACTTTTTTGTCTCTGATTATAGAGCGAAAATAACTTGACACTTTTCAGTATTTAGGCTGCAAAAGCCTTTTGCAGACTTTTTCCTTTTAATAGTTTTCCATTTGAATGACTGGTTTTCTTCTATTTATTAAACCCTTCTCCTTTACTTTAAATAAATTTTTTATACAAAAATACGATCGTAGTTTCATCATTTATAAGTAAAAAAATCATTTATAACAAATTTTAAGTAATTTAGCTAAAAATAATATTTAGTAATCAAGTATAAAAGTTTGTTTAAAAGTCAATTCTGTTCATCAACTAGAAACACAACGGAAGTCTTGTAAAACTAAAAATACAAGTACAAAGATTTTGTTTATTTGACTGAAAATGACAATCAATGCGAAATCGTAGGCATTTCTGTAACTGTAAGTAATGAATATTGTACTAGAAAAGCTCAGCGAATAAAGCGACAGATTCGTTTCCTAAATACTGGACGAATTATAACGTTGAATACTGTAATTCTAGCTACGAAATGTAAGACCAGAGCAAACTCTTTCTACGGGGTCCAACGCGGCGTATTGTGTAAATATAATCTATAAGAACACACCTCCCTGTGTCACCGACAGAGAGCAGCTCTACAAATAACTAGCCTTCAAAACGCAATGAACATTTATATGTAACCACTTATATACTTAAGCAAACAAACAGACGTACTACCGTCTACAACACACGGAAGTATCGTGTGCCTATTGAACCAGACTGATATATATAATATGCCTTTATACAATATCAATAGCTCAGTGGTACAATATATTTCAAACACCACAAAAATAATCCAAACTCTAGCCACTCTAGTTTGTAACTTCTTCTTTACTAGATTGTAATTTTGTAGTAAGACACTGTGATCATGATGGCATGGACATCGAAATGTATATAAGGTTAAATCTTAAGTAACTTGTATTTACTGTTATTTTTATGGTATTGGGTTCTTTTCCAATATTTTCATTGTAACAAGCCTATACATATGCCTCGTCGAGTATTTTTCTTAATATTATGGTTATCTTCAATGCAAAAAAAAATAGTTTGAATTATTATTTAATAATAAAAATACATTATTTTTTGAACAATTTTATCTTAAAGTATTTCCTTTATAATACACGTGGTCAATGTTTGCATTCAAATATATCATATTGAAAATTTGTTTAGGTAATACTGTAGTTATAGGCGTCGTCTAAACCTTACCACCTGTTCCATAATTTCCATTTGTAACAACAAGGAGTTCAACTGTGACGTCAAAACTGCATCAATTTAGGAGGCATTGGCTCCGTCGGAGTTGGTGATTGGCCAAAAAAGGCATGCTATATAATGCTGGCAATTTATCAAACGGTTGAAATGCAGACTCGCGTCGAGATTATTCTTTGCAAAATAGCTTATTACAAAACAAACATATTTATATTAGCAAAGCCTCAATGTGTTTTTCAATATATATATTTACATTAGCAAAAGTTAATTATGTTCGACGTACATATTTATATTAGCAAAGCCTCAATGTGTTTTTCAATATATATATTTACATTAGCAAAAGTTAAATATGTTCGACGTACATATTTATATTGGCAAAGCCTTAATATGTTCGACGTACATATTTATATTACCATACCCTAAATGTATTGTTCCGCGTAGCCTATATATTTATATTAGCAGAGCCTAAATATGTTCGACGTACATATTTATATTAATAAAAGCCTCAATGTGTTGTTCGTCGTACATATTTATATTAGCAAAGCCTAAATATGTTCGACGTAAAAGTTTATATTAGTATAGCCTAAATATGTTGTTCAACGTATATATTTATATTAGTATAGCTTAAATGTGTTGTTCGAGGTAGATATTTTTATTAGTATAGCCTAAATGTCTTCTTCGACGTCGGTTTTTAAATTAGCAAAGCCTAATTGTGTTATTCGACGTGCAAATTTATATCAGCAAGGCTAAATGTGTTGTTCGTCGTACATATTTATATTACCACAGCCTAAATGTTTTGCTCGACGTACATATTTATATTACCCGAGCCTAAGTGTGTCGAACACGACATACATATTTATATCAGCATAGCCTAAATGTGTTGCTTGACGTACATATTTATATTAGCATAGACTAAATGTGTTGCTCGACGTACATATTTATATTACCAGAGCCTAAGTGTGTCGAACACGACATGCATATTAATATTAGCAAAGCCTAAATGTGTTTTTCGACGTACATATTCATATCAGCATAGCCTAAATGTGTTGCTTGACGTACATATTTATATTAGCATAGCCTAAATGTGTTGCTCGACGTACATATTTATATTAGCAGAGTCTAAATGTTTTGCTCGACGTACATATTTATATTACCAGAGCCTAAGTGTGTCGAACACGACATGCATATTAATATTAGCAAAGCCTAAATGTGTTTTTCGACGTACATATTCATATCAGCATAGCCTAAATGTGTTGCTTGACGTACATATTTATATTAGCATAACCTAAATGTGTTGTCCGCCGTACATATTTATATTAGCACAGCCTAAACGTCTTGTTAGGCGAAATGTTAAATATCAATACCAGGATTTGTTTCTGGAGCCAAAGTTTGAGTCACTTTGAGTATTTTACGTATAACGCCTGATAGAAAATCTTTTGAGAAACTTACTCAAGGAAGCACACATTCCTCGACAGAAGCGGGCTGGCAGCTGAGAAAGAATTCTTTTGTCCCACTTATCTAAATGTACACTGAGCATATTTTGATATCTTACAGTGTGTTTACAGTTGGAGCGTTCCTTTACAGAATAAACACAGTTGTTAACAAGAAACTATAATTTTATCGTTAACAAATCTGTTTTTCTCTCAAATTGTTTCCCGATTTTGAAATAAGATTTTGTCATTTTATGAGTGAAAATGTCAAAGACGAGGTCAGGTGAATGGACATTTGGAACCAAGGACTCAATACCAAATCCCTCCAGATGACACTTGACATCAAACGAAGGTCTAGAGATGTTTTGAGTTATCTGAGCGCTGACTTTCCTCCTTATACAATGGAAAATCTCTTTTATTAATTAACTCGATTTCTGTTGAACCAAATTCTCATTAGCCTTGCTCTTTAGTTTTCACCAAAGGACCTAGAATATCAATTTAAATAGTTTCGTATTAGACAATGTTCTGCCGCCTAATAAATTCCTCATCTCGATCGATTTTTAATTAACCCTCAATAGTTCGACTTTAAATGGCACTTCAACAAGTTCCACCTCATTAGCAAGTCCACTTACCAGATGCTCTCGTTCGCTCCTCTTCGCTTCACCGAAATATTAAAGTTCCCGCAGAGATTTTCTACGAATTTCACATCTTCTTTATTCAGAATCCACTTTATATATTTGTCCCTCAGAAACAATCGCCTATAATACAAATTTATTTATACAACTGTTTACTTCACTTTATGCAATGTCTTTTGTTTGTTTTTTTTTTTTATTAAACATTTATCTAATATTGATTGTTTCCAGTATTGTTAATAAGCTCAACTTGAACCTGAAGACCATAAAAACCCCCAAAACGTAAATATTAACATCATTACTTGCTGCAAATAACAGTCACATACAAAAGACATTCTGCTTTAGTCAGAGTACGCTCGCAGATATCTTTTCTCTCCTCCCAACATCACTAAATTCCCGCTGACAGAAAGCTATAAACGCCTGTAATTTCCAATCAGCAACCAGCTGCACAGCTAGTGAATGTTTATATTGTCTAGTGGCAAAAACGATTTCTTTCTCCTTCCGATCAGAGCAAGGCATATTTAAAGCTAAAATTTAAACAGCTATTGAGAAGATTTTAAATAAATCAACAGTAATGTATTGTAAAGGGATATGTTTGGCCTTTCTGAGCGGACTAAGAGATTATGCTGATATGTATAAGATAATATAAGAATATAAGCCACTTTAATTCCACTCCCTGAAACGAAACATTAGAAATGAAGTAACTTTTGTTACCAAAATAACAGAAAAATATTATGATGATTTAAAAGCGAATAGTAGGATAAATTCGTTGTCGATATTAGCTAAATCCTATCAGCACAGAACTGGAATGCAGCTAGAATGAGAAGGCCTATGATTAGTTATGAAATTATCTATTTTTGTATATTTTAAAAAATTAAAATAGAGAATTAACTATTTTTAATAAAATAGTTTTATAAAATTCTGTGGTAGAAAATTTTATATAAGAAAATAATAAATAAAGCAGTAATTAAAATGGCTACTTTTTCCTTTTTTTAATAGAGTTCAAATACACTGGATTTAAACTTTTACGGATCTCTAAAAATTTGTGATGTATATTTTCCTAGATTACTACTTAAGTTTCTTGTTTGAAAATATTCAAGTATCTTCTGTTACATTATAGATGATTTTAAATTTTATTCTTACACTGTAGAAATATTTTGTTTTTTTTTTGTCTTTTTTTTGTTATTAAACTTTTTATTATTGTAAGACTCTTGCAAATTTTCCTCTTGCTTCGCAATCTATGTGTTATTGTGATTTTCAACTCAAGTTCTTCCACTGGTTGTATTTCACTAGAGCGGATTTCGTTCTGCTACTGTATTTGTAGAAGGGTTTTTCCACTTCTTGTTATGCCCTAAAATTTACCGTTACTAATAACAGTTTATTAATTTTTTAAACGTATTTTGTATAAATTAAGTGTTACATAAACGTTCGACTTACGAAAAGTAAACTTCATGCAAATACTATACTTCGGTTTTTTCATACAATAGGTGGTTGTTGTAAATATTTTCGTATATGTTGATTCCTCGAATTATATTCGAATCTTTATATATATATATATATATTCGAGTTCCAGTCTTAATATTTGTTTTTTAACGTGTAAAATAGCAAATGTGGCTGTACCCTCAAAAAGGGAAGCTCAATTCAGGGCTGCCCAAATTAGGCACTTCGACACCTCCCCAAATTAGGACGCAACTCGTGTTAAAAGATAAGCTATGATTCTTCTATTCGAAGCCAAAGCTAATAAATCGGGATAAAAGCTGGTTATTACTCCTCTTGAAGGCAACTCAAAGAAATTATAAATCTCACAAAATCACTAAGCACTCAAGAGATATAAAATCTAGAAGCCACCAATCAATAAACTTCCACCACGACGAAAATCACCACCACTTCCTTCCACTATGCTTGATCATCAGGCCATTGCATGTGTACTGTTAGACTGAGTGACTAGTTAGTATCTAGCCTGTCAGCAGTGTGTCAGCACGTACAGGAACCGAGAAAATAAACCTCCCCAATTAGGCCAAAGACTCTATGGTATCATAGTTTCCAACATTGTAACAAGAATACAGATGCAGTATCTATTAAATGCTTTTACTAAACCTGTTTCTAAAACGTTTCCTGAGAGGCAAAACAAACAGCTGACTTTACTCACGATTTAGCAAACTATTGTTTGGGTTCCATAGTCACGCGTTCTAGCGAGCTAGTGTGTTTGGCTTATGTAGTACGCGGTGTGCCACATTGTGTCGTCTCGAGGGAACCCCTTATTGTTTAGTCTGCACTTTAACTTTAAAACACATCAACTGTCAGCATCTAAGTATAAATCTTTTATGTTTGCTTTGCTCTAAATCAAGGACGAGGTTTATTTGCTCTGCGTGAAATATCCTTTCCCCTTGCGGCGTGTGGGAGGAGCGAATGTTGTTTCGACGTCCGTAATGTTTCCACGCTTTGCTATTGATCCTTGCGACAATCTTTCCGAATTTAAACAGACTTTTTAGCATATTCTACATAGGCATACTGAAAAATATAACTGGAACTGTACAACAGCGTAAAACGGATTCTAGTTACCACGAATAAAATGTGGTGGAAGAACTTCCTGAAAATATCTATATAACCTCATTATTTTCTGAGTAGCCTCGATTCTGACCACAGACCGGAAGAACATTTAGATAACAGTTTCACAGTCTGTTATGAGTTCATTACAAAATATTTCTCCACCACAAACGAAGTCACTCCAAATAGAATCAGATAAAAACCACACGAGTTTAACAGATAACACCTCAAAATGTATTTCAGATCAACTCTTAGATAAAACCTGTATTAATTTTGGGTTATTTTGTTATCCCTATTGTTAAACAAACCCTAAAATTATAATTTTTAAACTGTTTCGTGTGTAGGACAGTCGGTGTCTGGCCAAACGGTTGACAGCCTCCTCTAACAAAAAGCATAAAACGGAACACAAAGTACATAGAGTCTAACAAATAGAATACTAGACAAGATAATGTTACCAGTAGCAACAAGGCAATTGAATTAATGATGCCATTAAAACATTCTTACTAAAACGCAGAAGTAATAAATAACCGTAGTGAAATAAAAGTTTTGTGAGAAACGTTATGCTTATGTATTATTTTGTCGGTATGATATTGTGTACAATACGGCCCGAAAACTAAGGAAAATAGGTTCCTTTTAGAGATGGGCCGATTCAGATTCTCGAGACCAGGAATCGTCGATTCTGATTATAAAGAACCGGGGTCTCCAACTTACGGCCCGCGAACAGATTTTTTAGCGGAAAGCTATAATACTGAAAAAAAATTTTGATTTGCCAATATATTTCCTACAGGTAAAAGTCAAATAGTTAACTCAAAATCTCACCAAAAATTAGTTATTAATAAACAATGACACTAGTTCACAAAAGACTAGTTTCGGCAACGATGTCACCATCCTCAGTGCTTGGCTACTACTGTCGTACTACTACTTCGAGTCGTAACTAAATATATTTCCTTTTAAGCATTTTTACTATTAAATATGAGTACAGTACTCGTCTCTCACTTGCCACTTTTCTTCTCTGTGTAAAACTAGCTGTAAACAAGTAAAAAACTAAGCAAGAAAATCTCAAAAACCACCACTGAGCTCTTGATTAGAAAAAACCGAGCTCTTGATTAGATTGGGTGTATGGGGGGGGGGGCTAATCTTTCTGCCCTGAAATATTGCTGGTCCGCCTTTCCTGCCCTTGAGTAGAAAAGGTTGGAGACGTCTGGTATAGAGGAATCATCGATATTCGTTTTTCCATTGATTAAAGTGCCGATTCCGATTTTTTTTGTTTTGTTAAAATACGTATGTGGTGTAATTTATAGGAAATATAATTAATTATCAACTATCTCTTATTCAAGTATTAATTTCTTTAAATGCATTAAAGCAAATATTTATTTGATATCACAAAAATATTATTATTATTTATGACGCAACAACAAAGACGATGGAAGCATTTTTGGTCTTTTGTTTGGCACCGCTCTTGTCTCTCACTCGTTAGGGCGCGACACCCTCTCCCTGTCTCTGGCCGCCACCACTTCATACATGTCGACTCAAAACTCAGAGAAAAGGTAGTTCCAATTTCTCCAGTTATTCTAACTGAAATGCTTATTACTGAAGTTATATGGTAATTTAAAATAAATCATTACTTTTATCCAATATGTTTGTCATCCTTTCATAAATTTCTACTCATAAATCAAGGTCGAGCGTTTTGTGCAGCCTATTACACTAAAACGACCTTTAAAAGGCTTCACCTAATGACCAAGATTTAACTAGATCAATTATTATAGCATACCATGTAGGCCTATGTAAGTTATAAGAATCGGAATCTAAAACTTTAGGTATTGGCCCATCCCTAGATCCTTTCAAATGGGCTTGACTCGACGCTAGCTACTGGTAAGCTTTCCATTTCGGAATAGAATCGTACAGCACTGAATCCAAATGGAATCAACTAGTTAGTAGAGCGAGTTAGTTAGCTATTTTTTAGAGGTCATAATTAACCAAATTAATCCTAAACGATTGACTTAACTTGTTTAAGTGTATATTAAATGGTAAAATCAAAGCACTCATTTTGGTAAAATGAGTTATTTTTCAACTTCAGGTTGTCTATTTATACATTAACCCTTTAGTAAGTATAAATCTTTTTCTCTTGCTTAACCAAGACTGTGCTGCAAAGCAAGCAATCTGGTGTCCACTGAACGAAGCTGTTTTTGTTTTTCTACCAGCTGTGCATGACGTCATAGCAATGATAGATTTACGAAGTAGTACTTAAACGTGCGTCATCTCACTTGTTAGGCCCATGGGGACAGATTGATATATCGCACACCCCCACACGAATGAAGTCATTGCTCTGACGTCACGAATTCGATTTAAATTTAAGAAATTCCTTCCGTGATTCTGGATCCCCGTGGTTGCAAATGGAAAAGTAAAATTCCCGGTTGGATTCCATCGAACTTTAAAATCACAACGTTACTAATCGATTATTGCGTTAACTATAATCGTAAATGCAATAAAAGGTTTTATTGGTGGAACAGGGATTGTAATCGTAAATAGGATAAAAGGTTTTATTGGCGGAACAGGGATTGTAATCGTAAATAGGATAAAAGGTTTTATTGGCGGAACAGGGATTGTAATCGTAAATAGGATAAAAGGTTTTATTGGCGGAACAGGGATTGTAATCGTAAATAGGATAAAAGGTTTTATTGGCGGAACAGGGATTGTAATCGTAAATAGGATAAAAGGTTTTATTGGTGGAACAGGGATTGTAATCGTAAATAGGATAAAAGGTTTTATTGGCGGAACAGGGATTGTAATCGTAAATAGGATAAAAGGTTTTATTGGCGGAACAGGGATTGTAATCGTAAATAGGATAAAAGGTTTTATTGGCGGAACAGGGATTGTAATCGTAAATGCAATAAAAGGTTTTATTGGTGGAACAGGGATTGTAATCGTAAATAGGATAAAAGGTTTTATTGGTGGAACAGGGATTGTAATCGTAAATAGGATAAAAGGTTTTATTGGTGGAACAGGGATTGTAATCGTAAATAGGATAAAAGGTTTTATTGGTGGAACAGGGACTGTAATCGTAAATAGGATAAAAGGTTTTATTGGCGGAACAGGGATTGTAATCGTAAATAGGATAAAAGGTTTTATTGGCGGAACAGAGATTGTAATCGTAAATAGGATAAAAGGTTTTATTGGCGGAACAGGGATTGTAATCGTAAATAGGATAAAAGGTTTTATTGGTGGAACAGGGATTGTAATCGTAAATAGGATAAAAGGTTTTATTGGCGGAACAGGGATTGTAATCGTAAATAGGATAAAAGGTTTTATTGGCGGAACAGGGATTGTAATCGTAAATAGGATAAAAGGTTTTATTGGTGGAACAGGGATTGTAATCGTAAATAGGATAAAAGGTTTTATTGGTGGAACAGGGATTGTAATCGTAAATAGGATAAAAGGTTTTATTGGTGGAACAGGGATTGTAATCGTAAATAGGATAAAAGGTTTTATTGGCGGAACAGGGATTGTAATCGTAAATAGGATAAAAGGTTTTATTGGTGGAACAGGGATTGTAATCGTAAATAGGATAAAAGGTTTTATTGGTGGAACAGGGATTGTAATCGTAAATAGGATAAAAGGTTTTATTGGCGGAACAGGGATTGTAATCGTAAATAGGATAAAATGTTTTATTGGTGGAACAGGGATTGTAATCGTAAATAGGATAAAAGGTTTTTATGTTTTTCTTGGTGGAAAAGGAAACATTTTTTATGATCCACGAGATTAAATCTAACACGAAAATAGTACTATTAGATAAGATGAAAGGAACTTATAATAACTTAATTATAAACAAAAATGGAAACCTAGTAGTGCACTACCAAATATAATTTTATTTATATATGCATTGTTAAGTGTACATCTTTAACTATGTTCATATACAAACTAGGTTTCACTCTAAACGCCAAATGACAGGAATACAGCATATGCGTGTAATACGTCCATATAATAATAATTTACAACAGGTATTCAAGTAGTTCTCTATACCAACCGTACATAGTAACAAAATTCTGTTATTGACTCAGGAAATGGACGTCTACGACGAAGGTACGGTAAATCGACACTTGAAGAAATGAACAAATACGTAACTAAATGGAAATGGATAAAAATATAAGGGAAGAGATAGAAAGAAGGCAATTAGTATGGTTTGGACATGTAAAGAGGATTGCAGAAGAAAGGTGGGCCCGAAAGGTAGTACAGTGGATTCCTCCTGAGAAAAGGGAGAACGGGCATGAAGAAGTTGGCGTGATGGCTTCCATGAAGTAGGAAGGGGCATTAAACGCGAGAAGAAAGGTGGGCCCGAAAGGTAGTACAGTGGATTCCTCCTGAGAAAAGGGAGAACGGGCATGAAGAAGTTGGCGTGATGGCTTCCATGAAGTAGGAAGGGTTATTAAACGTGAGAAGAAAGGTGGACCCGAAAGGTAGTACAGTGGATTCCTCCTGAGAAAAGGGAGAACGGGCATGAAGAAGTTGGCGTGATGGCTTCCATGAAGTAGGAAGGGGCATTAAACGTGAGAAGAAAGGTGGGCCCGAAAGGTAGTACAGTGGATTCCTCCTGAGAAAAGGGAGAACGGGCATGAAGAAGTTGGCGTGATGGCTTCCATGAAGTAGGAAGGGGCATTAAACGTGAGAAGAAAGGTGGGCCCGAAAGGTAGTACAGTGGATTCCTCCTGAGAAAAGGGAGAACGGGCATGAAGAAGTTGGCGTGATGGCTTCCATGAAGTAGGAAGGGGCATTAAACGTGAGAAGAAAGGTGGACCCGAAAGGTAGTACAGTGGATTCCTCCTGAGAAAAGGGAGAACGGGCATGAAGAAGTTGGCGTGATGGCTTCCATGAAGTAGGAAGGGGCATTAAACGTGAGAAGAAAGGTGGGCCCGAAAGGTAGTACAGTGGATTCCTCCTGAGAAAAGGGAGAACGGGCATGAAGAAGTTGGCGTGATGGCTTCCATGAAGTAGGAAGGGGCATTAAACGTGAGAAGAAAGGTGGGCCCGAAAGGTAGTACAGTGGATTCCTCCTGAGAAAAGGGAGAACGGGCATGAAGAAGTTGGCGTGATGGCTTCCATGAAGTAGGAAGGGGCATTAAACGTGAGAAGAAAGGTGGACCCGAAAGGTAGTACAGTGGATTCCTCCTGAGAAAAGGGAGAACGGGCATGAAGAAGTTGGCGTGATGGCTTCCATGAAGTAGGAAGGGGCATTAAACGTGAGAAGAAAGGTGGGCCCGAAAGGTAGTACAGTGGATTCCTCCTGAGAAAAGGGAGAACGGGCATGAAGAAGTTGGCGTGATGGCTTCCATGAAGTAGGAAGGGGCATTAAACGTGAGAAGAAAGGTGGGCCCGAAAGGTAGTACAGTGGATTCCTCCTGAGAAAAGGGAGAACGGGCATGAAGAAGTTGGCGTGATGGCTTCCATGAAGTAGGAAGGGTTATTAAACGTGAGAAGAAAGGTGGGCCCGAAAGGTAGTACAGTGGATTCCTCCTGAGAAAAGGGAGAACGGGCATGAAGAAGTTGGCGTGATGGCTTCCATGAAGCAGGAAGGGGCATTTAACGTGACAGAAGAAAATATATATATATATATATATATATACACATATATATATATATCAGGAGAGTGTGAGCTAATAATAGAAGGAATTGAAAAAAGGACATCTAGACAGCTTTTTACAACAAAATTGCAAACTAGACGGTTTAGTTTAAGTAATCAAAGAACTAGTTTGTACTTTTACTGTATTAAGCTCTCTAGAATGTTGTTTTATTGTAATAAGACCTGATAATCGAAATGTGTATAGGGTTTTTAACAACTTTATGTATTAGTTAGCTATGATCGATTTTTGTGGTATTGGAATTGTGAATAGTTGTATCATAATATTGCCATTACCCACGTTATGTTGAGTTTTCTAAATGCATAGTTACTAACTATGCCTAGTGTTGCCAATCCCACACCAGTGATGCACAGTTCGTCGGCAATATAGAAATTCTATAATTGCCATCAGTTCCACCGCCAAGAAATGGGTTAATAATCGATTAGTTCCATTCTTGCGGCAATTCCTCTCCGGTTGACAGGATGAATGCGTGCCTTGAAGTAAAGGTTTTTCACATCTGGCTACAAATGTCTATTAATTCACAAATGCCTATTCACAACTACCTATTCAATAAAATAACTCATAGATCTAAATTTCTTGATTTCGTTCCAAAGATTATTTGCGCATTTACCATACATTTTCTTGATTTCGTTTCATAGATTATTTGCGCATTTGTCCTAAATTTTCTTAATTTCTTTCCAAAGATTATTTGCGCATTTACCCTAAATTTTCTTAATTTCGTTCCAAAGATTATTTGCGCATTTACCCTAAATTTTCTAGATTTCGTTCCAAAGATTATTTGCGCATTTACCCTAAATTTACAACAGTTACCATCTAGATAAAAATTTATTTTTTATTTGACCACTCAAGATAACTATTGAATAAATGATACAACAGGCGCGTATCATTTATTCAAAAATTATTAATTATTTTGACCGGGCAAAAGTGTTTTAAAATATAGTCATAATTAAAAAAATCCTTGCATTCTAGTAATTATGGGTTCCTAGGGGTTGGTTTGTCAGTAATTACTTGAACAAATAGTGCACGCTGTATATGAAGTTAATTACAGCTGTACAGACAGATTCAAAACTGTAAAACTGATTCAAGCACTAAAAAATTACTTTTTGATACTTTGGAGTCTCAAAATACTGTTTTAAGCCCAACTTTTACTTGCGATTATTTATTGTTTATTACTATTATACATTTGAAATTCTACTGCAATTTTTAATTTCTTTTAAAGTTGAGGTTAAAGTTAAAACCAATACTACAAATTACGTTGCCACTTAAAATGTTCAACTGAAATTTAAAAATAAGGGACGGGTTATAATAAAACAAAGAGAATTGAAAAGTTGCAATTTAATTAAAATTTATGTTTAACATATATTCAAACATAAACATAACCAGTTGGGAATTTGTATTTTTTAAAATTGTATTCATTCAATTCTACTAGTTCACACTTTCCTTATATATATATATATATATATATATATATATATATATATATATATATATATATATATATAATATTTGAAAAAACTGTATTAACATCAATTCTCATCCACTACAAGTAAAAAAAAAATGTATTTGAAATTATATATATATATATATATATATATATATAACTTCAAATACATTTTTTTTTTTTACTTGTAGTGAATGAGAATTGACGTTAATACAGTTTTTTTCAAATATTCATTCATTAATTACATTTTAAAAAGTTGGGGTCTAAGTAGGTTTCTTCGAAGTGAATAACTTTAAGTTTTAAATCCAGAACTCCGGCACAGAGCCAACTTTCCCACAGCTAGAACAATATTCTCAAAGATATACACATTTTTTTGTTTCCTTCCCCATTTGGTTGTCTTCGAAACTTCCACTGTAAAACCTTAAATAGTTCCCACGGTTATCATACAATATCGTAAATAATCCTGTAGGATTAAAAATAAATTAAAAGAATAATTTAAACAATCAAACTGGATTATCGGTTATCGAACCTTTCTTCAGAAACAGAAAATGCGAAAGGAAAGCGAAAAGAAACTACAACACAATGCAAGCGATGAAAAAAGAATACGCATAAATAGTAAGAATTTAATAATATTGTCCAACGCCATACACACGTAGAAAAGAAAATGGAAAATTGCAAAGAAATTCGTTTTCTATTTTGCCTTTTAATATTGTTATTATATTTTAAGTATATACACATAAATTGTAATTATAAAATAAAAAGAAACTAAAATAAAATTTATCTTTGTTGACCTAAGTAGGAATTGACATTAAAATGTTTCTTCTATATTACTTGTTTTGTTAGACGTTTTTAAATTGCCTTCTAAAACAACTCCATTGTGTAATATTGTATTATTTTTAAAAATGGATTTTATTTCTTTACAAAACCTCGATTCGAAAAGAAAATACGTAAGGATTTTTTTTAGTAATCAAGGACAGAGGTTTTTGTGATGAAATACATAATTTACTCACGTTTTAAAACCAATCCCACTGGTGCCGGGACACAACCATATGACTAACCGCTTCATACTTTTATAAAATGTGGCGCAAGTTTACACCTTATGGATTATACTAAAAAATCTTGTTTTTGTAATTCTACAGCGATCATCTATTACTACTGTCGCCTTCGACGGACAGGAAAGGTTTGTGAGTATTAAGGTAGGGACATTAAACCCCTCTTGATAGAAGATATAGGGGGAATGTATCCTTGCGTGTAGGGTCGCCTACCGGAAGTAGAGCTTTCTATCTGGGTCAGAAAGAGATATCGTCCGGCTCACTCCCTTATGTGAGGAACGATAAGGTAGGATGCATGGAAATATTAGAACCCAGAAAAAGACAATAATCCCCTGGTCATGGGAATAGGGGAAAAGTCTAGTACAACGAGGGCAGGATTGCTTACACGAGCTCCTGCTCGTCATCTGCTGTCATCCAGGGTGAGCCTAGATAATCCATGAGAGTAGGAACGTATATAAGCAAAACCTGAACATTCTCGAAGCAGAATGCCTTGAAGGAACCCTATAGGGCAAGTTAAACTAAGTATGAAGGAACTGAAGGACTGCCTCCTATATTAATAAAGAACTTATCGATTGTAAGTAACTAGTCGCTTGCGGTAAAGGATACGGTACTCGTTAGAACTGTCACCTGGTCAAATGTAAAAGTTTGACTCAACTGGTAAACTCGTATCAGCTGATATTAATTAATGAAGTAATAACAGCTGATATGGAAAAGATGCGCTCTAGCAGCAATAAGTCTTACTTCTTTTAAAAAATAACTATCCACATTATTTTAAACAAAGATTTACTATTGATCTTACAATTTTATTAAACTGTTCAAGAATAAAATGTTATTGGTATTTATCAAAAGTTACAGAATATTTTGAAATTACTTTAGAACGTTTTTAGAGATGTTTAAAAGCAAATATCTCGTGTTAAATTTTTAACGGATATAGTTGGGTTAGTAAAGAACTAAGCATAATGCATGATAACACTAAATTCTTGTCTTTAAATCACACAGATTCAAAAGCATCTGTTTTCCAACACCTTTACGGCCCAATCGCACAGCACACGTCCTAAAGTTTACACAACAGACGGTGATGAAATGCCGAAAAGATTTACATTTCGAAATAAAGAAACAAGAGCCTATAACAAAACTCGCTACTCTGTACGCACATTACACCCCACCAGACCAAAATTAATAATTCGCAGCAAAGTTTATTGACATCAAGTTTCAAAAGAAAAGATTAATAGAAACGTTTGGAGCCGGTGAAAAGAAGGCGTTCAATCTACTTTATGAATTCGTCAAGTGAAAATTACATTTTGTATTGACAGGAACTTGGAAATGAATAACGATGAATACGAAGAGAAAAAGGGGAGTAACAATATGCTTTGAAAGTTGTGGTAAATATTTTAGGGGACGTAACAATATGCTTCGATAGTTGTGGTAAATATTTTAGGGGACGTAACAATATGCTTCGATAGTTGTGGTAAATATTTTAGGGGACGTAACAATATGCTTCGATAGTTGTGGTAAATATTTTAGGGGACGTAACGTTATGCTTTGAGAGTTGTGGTAAATATCTTAGGGGACGTAACATTACGCTTTCATAGTTGTAATAAATATGTTAGGGGGAGAAACATTATGCTTTGATAGTCGTGGTAAATATTTTAAGGGACGTAACGTTATGCTTTGATAATTGTGGTAAATATTTTAGGGGACATAACGTTATGCATTAAGAGTTGTGGTAAATATTTTAAGGGACCTAACATTAAGCGTTGATAGTTGTAATAAATATATTAGTGAGAGAAACATTATGCTTTGAGAGTTGTGGTAAATATGTTAGGGGGAGAAACACTATCCTTTGATAGTTATAATATATTTATTAGGGGGAGCAAAAGTATGCTTTGATAGTTGCGGTAAATATGATTGAGGGAGTGACATTATGCTTTATTAGTTGTAATAAATATGTTAGAGGGAGAAACATTATGCTTTGAAAGTTGTAATAAATATATTAGGGGAAGTAAAGTTATGCTTTGATAGCTGTAATAAATATATTAGGCGGAGCAAAAGTATGCTTTGATAGTTGTGGTAAATATATTAGGGGACTAAACATTATGCTTTGATAGTTGTGGCAAATATGTTCGGGGGCGTAACTTTATGCTTTGATAGTTGTGGTAAATATATTAGGGGACTAAACATTATGCTTTGATAGTTGTGGCAAATATGTTCGGGGGCGTAACTTTATGCTTTGATAGTTGTGGTAAATATGTTCGGGGCGTAACTTTATGCTTTGATAGTTATGGTAAATATATTAGGGGACGAAACATTATGCTTTGATAGTTGTGGTAAATATGTTAGGGGGCGTAACATTATGCTTTAATAGTTGTGGTAAATATATTAGAAAGAGCAAAATTATGCTTTGATATTTGTGGTAAATATGTTAGGGGGCGTAACTTTATGCTTTGATAGTTGTAATAAATATTTTAAGGGAGAGCAAAATTATGCTTTGATATTTGCGGTAAATTTTTTAGGGGGAGTAACGTTATGTTTTGATAGTTGTAATACATATGTTAGAGGGAGGAACATTATGTTTTGAGAGTTTTGGTAAACATTTTAGGGGACGTAACGTTATGCTATGATAGTGGTAATAAATTTGTTATGGAGAGTAACATTATGCTTTGATAGTTGTGGTAAATATGTTAGGGGGGAGTAACAGTATGCTTTGATAGTTGTGGTAAATATATTAGGGGGCGTAACATTATGATTTGATAGTTGTGGTATATATAATAGAAAGAGCAAAATTCTGCTTTGAGAGTTGCGGTAAATATTTTAGGGGGAGTAACATTATGTTTTGGGAGTTGTTGTAATTATGTTAGAATGATAAAATGATTAAAGAAATTGTGATAGTTCTAGTAAACGTCATCAGCGACTTGAACCTCGACGTAACTCTGGAACGGTAAACTGTTCTAAAGAGAATTTTAAACTCGTCTTTAGAAGGACAATAACTTTCCTTTCCAACACAAAACTGTGTGCTCTTAAAACCTACAGGTTACTAATTACACAAGGTCTTACACAGAATTAAATACTCAAACAATTTGTAGTTGTTTGTTTTCATCTTGTTAGAATAGATGTTTTAAATCCAGATTGAATTTTTTTGCTGAAGTATTGCACTTTTTTGTTGTTTAAATGTTACTTCTGTTTTTATTTACATTAAAAAAGTACCTGATTGTAAAACAAAATCTTAGGAACGCAGACAAAAATATTAGATATTGGTGCTGGCACAAAAATTAAAAATTTGGAAAAAACAAAAATAACCTAGTTGTAACAAAGCTTAATGACAATCAAAATGTTTTAATAAAACAAAGCTTTATGGTGAACAATATTATAAAAGGTTTTTAATTATTAAGCTGAATAGATTTGTTAAAAGAAAAAATATAGTGTAGTAACGCGAGTTAATTGATGCATGACGTGCAAAGATGACCTCCATTATTTAGCGGAATTCAATAACATATATAAAATGGAGGTCACTCCACTATCAAACAGTTCGCTTACATAAATATAAATAAATATTTCCAAGCCGGTACTTTGTAGCTACATTGCCATGTAGTATACATTATATGTTAGTATACAACCTATTCTGTATTAGAAAGAAACATGATTTTTTGTAATGTTTTGGGTTGTGAGTCTAATTTTGTTTTTTTTTAATATTTGGAGCATCTCACGGATATTTCCCACTAACAAGGCTATTCCGGACTGCATTAAACAAGAACCACGTGTCACAGAAACGACTGCAAAAAGATTTCATCTATTCCTCGCGCTTGTTGGGATTCCATCATTCTCGATGAAACACGAATATTTTGTTTCTTACACATAATTTTAAAATAAACAATAACTTTTTTACACTTTATTACCCGTCCAATTAAAAATAGATTGTTTTACTTTCTAATGAATATTTTCTTGGCAACAAATTGACAGGTACTCACCATCAAACCTCTGAGACCTGGTCTTGAGGACTGAACTGAGAGTGATGAGTGAAGACTTGACCGTGTGATCATAATGTTGCCTCCCGTGTGTCCGCAACATGGCTTCCGCCTGTTCTGTGCAGCAGCTAGCTCCTGGAAAACATATCCTTAACGGGTCTCCTGTAACAATCCCACATTCAATTAGCAAAATGTCTCGATGAGTTATCAGAGCACTAAATAAGAACATCTAGACAAAATGTCCTGAGGAGTTATGAAAGGACTAAACCAGAACATTGAGGAGTTATAAGAGGACTAAAGCAAAAAGTGTTTTGACTAGAGACATTAGCTAAAATGTCCTGAGGAGTTATCAGAGCACTAAATAAGAACATCTAGACAAAATGTCCTGAGGAGTTATGAAGGGACTAAACCAGAACATTGAGGAGTTATAAGAGGACTAAAGCAAAAAGTGTTTTGACTAGAGACATTAGCTAAAATGTCCTGAGGAGTTATCAGAGCACTAAATAAGAACATCTAGACAAAATGTCCTGAGGAGTTATGAAAGGACTAAACCAGAACATTGAGGAGTTATAAGAGGACTAAAGCAAAAAGTGTTTTGACTAGAGACATTAGCTAAAATGTCCTGAGGAGTTATCAGAGCACTAAATAAGAACATCTAGACAAAATGTCCTGAGGAGTTATGAAAGGACTAAACCAGAACATTGAGGAGTTATAAGAGGACTAAAGCAAAAAGTGTTTTGACTAGAGACATTAGCTAAAATGTCCTGAGGAGTTATCAGAGCACTAAATAAGAACATCTAGACAAAATGTCCTGAGGAGTTATGAAAGGACTAAACCAGAACATTGAGGAGTTATAAGAGGACTAAAGCAAAAAGTGTTTTGACTAGAGACATTAGCTAAAATGTCCTGAGGAGTTATCAGAGCACTAAATAAGAACATCTAGACAAAATGTCCTGAGGAGTTATGAAAGGACTAAACCAGAACATTGAGGAGTTATAAGAGGACTAAAGCAAAAAGTGTTTTGACTAGAGACATTAGCTAAAATGTCCTGAGGAGTTATCAGAGCACTAAATAAGAACATCTAGACAAAATGTCCTGAGGAGTTATGAAAGGACTAAACCAGAACATTGAGGAGTTATAAGAGGACTAAAGCAAAAAGTGTTTTGACTAGAGACATTAGCTAAAATGTCCTGAGGAGTTATCAGAGCACTAAATAAGAACATCTAGACAAAATGTCCTGAGGAGTTATGAAAGGACTAAACCAGAACATTGAGGAGTTATAAGAGGACTAAAGCAAAATGTGTTTTGACTAGAGACATTAGCAAAATGTCTCGAGGAGTTATCAGAGCACTAAATAAGAACATCTAGACAAAATGTCCTGAGGAGTTATGAAAGGACTAAACCAGAACATTGAGGAGTTATAAGAGGACTAAAGCAAAAAGTGTTTTGACTAGAGACATTAGCTAAAATGTCCTGAGGAGTTATCAGAGCACTAAATAAGAACATCTAGACAAAATGTCCTGAGGAGTTATGAAAGGACTAAACCAGAACTTTGAGGAGTTATAAGAGGACTAAAGCAAAAAGTGTTTTGACTAGAGACATTAGCTAAAATGTCCTGAGGAGTTATCAGAGCACTAAATAAGAACATCTAGACAAAATGTCCTGAGGAGTTATGAAGGGATTAAACCAGAACATTGAAGCGTTATAAAAGGACTAAAGCAAAAAGTCTTTTAACTAGAGACATTAGCTAAAATGTCCTGAGGAGTTATCAGAGCACTAAATAAGAACATCTAGACAAAATGTCCTGAGGAGTTATGAAGGGATTAAACCAGAACATTGAAGCGTTATAAAAGGACTAAAGCAAAAAGTCTTTTAACTAGAGACATTAGCTAAAATGTCCTGAGGAGTTATCAGAGCACTAAATAAGAGCATCTGGACAAAATGTCCTGAGGAGTTATGAAAGGACTAAACCAGAACATTGAAGCGTTATAAAAGGACTAAAGCAAAAAGTCTTTTAACTAGAGACATTAGCTAAAATGTCCTGAGGAGTTATCAGAGCACTAAATAAGAACATCTAGACAAAATGTCCTGAGGAGTTATGAAGGGATTAAACCAGAACATTGAAGCGTTATAAAAGGACTAAAGCAAAAAGTCTTTTAACTAGAGACATTAGCTAAAATGTCTCGAGGAGTTATCAGAGCACTAAATAAGAACATCTAGACAAAATGTCCTGAGGAGTTATGAAGGGATTAAACCAGAACATTGAAGCGTTATAAAAGGACTAAAGCAAAAAGTCTTTTAACTAGAGACATTAGCTAAAATGTCCTGAGGAGTTATCAGAGCACTAAATAAGAACATCTAGACAAAATGTCCTGAGGAGTTATGAAAGGACTAAACCAGAACATTGAAGCGTTATAAGAGGACTAAAGCAAAAAGTCTTTTAACTAGAGACATTAGCTAAAATGTCTCGAGGAGTTATCAGAGCACTAAATAAGAACATCTAGACAAAATGTCCTGAGGAGTTATGAAGGGATTAAACCAGAACATTGAAGCGTTATAAAAGGACTAAAGCAAAAAGTCTTTTAACTAGAGACATTAGCTAAAATGTCCTGAGGAGTTATCAGAGCACTAAATAAGAACATCTAGACAAAATGTCCTGAGGAGTTATGAAGAGACTAAACCAGAACATTGAAGCGTTATAAGAGGACTAAAGCAAAAAGTCTTTTAACTAGAGACATTAGCTAAAATGTCTCGATGAGTTATCAGAGCACTAAATAAGAACATCTAGACAAAATGTCCTGAGGAGTTATGAAAGGACTAAACCAGAACATTGAAGCGTTATAAGAGGACTAAAGCAAAAAGTCTTTTAACTAGAGACATTAGCTAAAATGTCCTGAGGAGTTATCAGAGCACTAAATAAGAGCATCTGGACAAAATGTCCTCAGGAGTTATCAGAGCACTAAATAAGAGCATCTGGACAAAATGTCCTGAGGAGTTATGAAAGGACTAAAATAAAAACATTGAGGGGGTTATATAAGAGGACTAAAGAAAAATATTTGGTCAAAAGGTTTGAGGATTTATCACAAAGAACTAAAAAAAAACAATTCGGATAAAAACAAAAATCATTAAAAAATTTATTGATAATTTTGTTTTTAGATCCTGAATTCCTAAAATATCTTCGGCAATGTGAAATTCTAAAAGTCACCTTACATGCCCTACGTAGCGTTTTCGAAACGTTCGAATTCAAGTGGAAAATGCGAGAAAATACGAGTAATAATTAATAATTACGTATTCTAAACTTCCAAAACTAGTTTAGTTGTGAGCAGGATAACAAAGGCCATAACATTTATACAATTTATAAGCTATAAATAACAAAATATTTACTTTCGCTAGACATTGTTGTGTGTATGCAGGCGGGGATACAAGAATTGGAACTGTACTGAGAAGAATTGAAGAGAGGGGGATATATATATATATATATATATATATATATATATATATATATATATATATATATATATTAAAACAACATAGGTTATTCAAATACAAGAATATTTATTAATTTATATTCAAAGCTTTTCGTTGGTAAACAGTACCAACATCAACAGGAATGAAAATTACAATAATGTGATGTATATATAATGTATATATATATATATATATATATATATATATATATATATATATATATATATACTGTATATATATGATTGCTGTGAATATATATGATAACAAAATATATTCTAAGAATCCAGCTCTATTCAAAGATGGAACGCAAGGAATTGATTGTTGACTTTTCGCAACCCTTGCATGAACCCTTCCAGGCATAAATCAGTTAAGCAAACAGCAGGCCGTTGTATATCCTGTTGTGGCCTTCCGGACAATTAGTAATTATTACGATTTTATCGTGTTACAAGCTACAAGCGACAAAATATATCCTACACAAGTACAATCGCAGAAAAGATAATTACACAGCTCGACTTTCTGCAACAAGTATTCCTTCCGGTAACCATGGCTACGTAATGAACAGTACTATTTGACCTGAAGTTTAATTAGATGCATAATATAAAATACAAAGGAGTAATTAAATTCAGCCTTGCATCTACGTGTTATTTGATTTGCATAACCTTAATGTACATAAGTTACTATTGTTACTTCCCTAAGTGCTACTGGGTCTTACATTATGACGCAGAACAGTTTGTATAGTATAATCAAGCACTGTAAAATTTGTACAGCTACATGCACCTCATAGCTCTTTTAAATAGCGCCATGTTTCTTCTAAATAACCTTTTTAGAAACATGCTCACCGTATTAAAAGTCATCATATTTAAAAGTACAATTGTTTAGGAAAAGCCTGTTTTTATTTACTTCATCAAACATGAAAAACCTACTTTATTACATTTAAATACATTCGCCAGGCTTCATTCATACGACTTATATTTCTTTTAAACAAGATACTGACTGTTTCTCTTCCATATCTCTTTAAACGTTGTTTTGTTTTTGTTTAAAGACTCGCTGTGTCGTAGCACGTTTCTATGATCTCCAGTTGTATTTAAAAAAAAAACAACTGTTTATAATTCTTAAGTTTTTATTTACTTCCTCACAGACAATTTATTACGTATTTCATACTTAAAAGTAGCCTACAATTGTTTATATAACTCTTAAAAACATACACAAAACTCACAAATTAATCATTTATTTACTCATACGCGTTTCAATGACAAAATCATCATCAGTGAGTGTTACTACTACAAACTCTAACCTACGACTAGTCGTAGGTTAGAGTTTGTAGTAGTAACACTCACTGATGATGATTTTGTCATTGAAACGCGTATGAGTAAATAAATGATTAATTTGTGAGTTTTGTGTATGTTTTTATTTGTTTTTAACATAACCTCACAAGCTAAGCTCAAAGAATATTTGTTTATATAACACTTGTTTTCATTTACTTCCTTAGAGAAAAATTGTTCTTGTTATTATATTTGAAAATGCATTTGTTTATAAAACACCTGTTTTCACTTATTTTTTAAACAGGTAAAATGATACTTTTTTATTTACTCTATCTTGGATATACTCTTCCAAATATGTATTTACATTTCCTCAGTCTTTATTTTTTCCATAATAAAAGTTGAGTTTGTCACTTTTTTCTAGGCTTTGTAATAACACGATTAAAAAATTTATATTTTATTATCATCATTTATATTGTTTTTACTGATAAGAATTTTTATTCATATTCTATATTACATGTAAAAATTCAAAAACTTTGTGATATTTTCTACTTTGTACGAATCCGAAGTAATTTCTTGTTTTTCTCCGTTCCCTGGTAGTAGTAATAGGGTTTTATCGAATTAATTATGATGTCAGATTTGCGATACGTATTTTACGTCTTTATTTGCCACCATTGCATATTTTTAGCTTGTATCAGAGCGTATGCTCACTAGCAATTACCACAAACTTACTTCTTGTTCCAAGACTGGCATCGTGAAGATGAAGAAGGGCTTTATTTGCCACCATTGCGTGTTTTTAGCTTGTATCAGAGCGTATGCTCACTAGCAATTACCACAAACTTACTTCTTGTTCCAAGACTGGCATCGTGAAGATGAAGAAGGGCTTTATTTGCCACCATTGCGTGTTTTTACCTTGTATCAGAGCGTATGCTCACTAGCAATTACCACAAACTTACTTCTTGTTCCAAGACTGGCATCGTGAAGATGAAGAAGGGCTTTATTTGCCACCATTGCGTGTTTTTAGCTTGTATCAGAGCGTATGCTCACTAGCAATTACCACAAACTTAGTTCTTGTTCCAAGACTGGCATCGTGAAGATGAAGAAGGGCTTTATTTGCCACCATTGCGTGTTTTTACCTTGTATCAGAGCGTATGCTCACTAGCAATTACCACAAACTTACTTCTTGTTCCAAGACTGGCATCGTGAAGATGAAGAAGGGCTTTATTTGCCACCATTGCGTGTTTTTAGCTTGTATCAGAGCGTATGCTCACTAGCAATTACCACAAACTTACTTCTTGTTCCAAGACTGGCATCGTGAAGATGAAGAAGGGCTTTATTTGCCACCATTGCGTGTTTTTAGCTTGTATCAGAGCGTATGCTCACTAGCAATTACCACAAACTTACTTCTTGTTCTAAGACTGGAATCGTGAAGATGAAGAAGGGCTTTATTTGCCACCATTGCGTGTTTTTAGCTTGTATCAGAGCGTATGCTCACTAGCAATTACCACAAACTTACTTCTTGTTCTAAGACTGGCATCGTGAAGATGAAGAAGGGCTTTATTTGCCACCATTGCGTGTTTTTAGCTTGTATCAGAGCGTATGCTCACTAGCAATTACCACAAACTTACTTCTTGTTCCAAGACTGGCATCGTGAAGATGAAGAAGGGCTTTATTTGCCACCATTGCGTGTTTTTAGCTTGTATCAGAGCGTATGCTCACTAGCAATTACCACAAACTTACTTCTTGTTCCAAGACTGGCATCGTGAAGATGAAGAAGGGCTTTATTTGCCACCATTGCGTGTTTTTAGCTTGTATCAGAGCGTATGCTCACTAGCAATTACCACAAACTTACTTCTTGTTCTAAGACTGGCATCGTGAAGATGAAGAAGGGCTTTATTTGCCACCATTGCGTGTTTTTAGCTTGTATCAGAGCGTATGCTCACTAGCAATTACCACAAACTTACTTCTTGTTCCAAGACTGGCATCGTGAAGATGAAGAAGGGCTTTATTTGCCACCATTGCGTGTTTTTAGCTTGTATCAGAGCGTATGCTCACTAGCAATTACCACAAACTTACTTCTTGTTCCAAGACTGGCATCGTGAAGATGAAGAAGGGCTTTATTTGCCACCATTGCGTGTTTTTAGCTTGTATCAGAGCGTATGCTCACTAGCAATTACCACAAACTTACTTCTTGTTCCAAGACTGGCATCGTGAAGATGAAGAAGGGCTTTATTTGCCACCATTGCGTGTTTTAAGCTTGTATCAGAGCGTATGCTCACTAGCAATTACCACAAACTTACTTCTTGTTCCAAGACTGGCATCGTGAAGATGAAGAAGGGCTTTATTTGCCACCATTGCGTGTTTTTACCTTGTATCAGAGCGTATGCTCACTAGCAATTACCACAAACTTACTTCTTGTTCCAAGACTGGCATCGTGAAGATGAAGAAGGGCTTTATTTGCCACCATTGCGTGTTTTTAGCTTGTATCAGAGCGTATGCTCACTAGCAATTACCACAAACTTACTTCTTGTTCCAAGACTGGCATCGTGAAGATGAAGAAGGGCTTTATTTGCCACCATTGCGTGTTTTTAGCTTGTATCAGAGCGTATGCTCACTAGCAATTACCACAAACTTACTTCTTGTTCCAAGACTGGCATCGTGAAGATGAAGAAGGGCTTTATTTGCCACCATTGCGTGTTTTTACCTTGTATCAGAGCGTATGCTCACTAGCAATTACCACAAACTTACTTCTTGTTCCAAGACTGGCATCGTGAAGATGAAGAAGGGCTTTATTTGCCACCATTGCGTGTTTTTAGCTTGTATCAGAGCGTATGCTCACTAGCAATTACCACAAACTTACTTCTTGTTCTAAGACTGGCATCGTGAAGATGAAGAAGGGCTTTATTTGCCACCATTGCATATTTTTAGCTTGTATCAGAGCGTATGCTCACTAGCAATTACCACAAACTTACTTCTTGTTCCAAGACTGGCATCGTGAAGATGAAGAAGGGCTTTATTTGCCACCATTGCGTGTTTTTAGCTTGTATCAGAGCGTATGCTCACTAGCAATTACCACAAACTTACTTCTTGTTCCAAGACTGGCATCGTGAAGATGAAGAAGGACTTAATTTGTGATTAATTTTCCAGACATTCAATTCTTAGTTCTAGATTAACTTGATAAAAAGATGTTGACCATATGAAAAGGACAGAACTGAACTAGTTATACATGCCAGACATTGTAACAGAATTTCGAAACAATATGTTTACAATAAAGACTGCAATTGTATTATTGTTCCGACGTAAATACATTCTTGTAATTACTGTCATTAAAATTATAAATTTTTTTTTATTATACAATCTAAGTCTCCCTAAAAAAAACAAATAAATAAATAAATATATATATATATATATATATATATATATATATTGACAAAATATTAAAATGTATAAATAATATACACAAAAATATAAAATTTACTCATGAATTTGAATCAAAAAATAAACTAAATTATTTAGATATTACAATTACTAGAAATAATGAATCATTTGAATATAATATATATAGAAAACCAACGCAGACAAATCAAATAATACCTAATTATTCAAATCATCCATACAACCAAAAAATGGCAGCACTTTATAATTTACTACATAGAATGCACAAAATACCAATAAACTTAAATGATCAAATAAAAGAGAAAAATATAATATATCAAATTGGTTTAGAAAATGGATATAAAAGAAAAACTATAGATAAATTAAAAAATAACATAATAAGAAAACAGAAACTCGAAAATAACTTTGTACCTAATAAGAGAGAAAATATTTTGACAACTTTTACATTCACTGGTAACGAAATAAATAAAATTACAAGATTATTAAAAAAACAAATTTACAAATTACATATAAAACTGATAATAAAATTAAAAATTTAATAAACAATAACAAAAATCAAAATAATATGCACGAAAGAAATGGAGTATATAATATAAAATGTCAAACTTGTAATAAATTATATGTAGGA
>JBAIZL010000005.1:107352123-107384623 GCA_036971475.1 Prosapia bicincta | reverse complement strand
TAACTCACTTTTATTCTTCGATCCAATAACCAGTAAAACTTGAGTCCTAATAGTAAGGGAGAGTAAGCTGGCCTGAGTGGAGAGACAGTTATCAAAGGAAGGCTTCACACTATTGTTTACTGTTTAAATTCGGTCTAAATTTTATTTAATTAGTTGAGTATTTAACAATAAAACAAGACCGAATCTCCCCATTCAAATATCAAGTGAAGGACTGCGCTTTCCACGATCAGGGCTCAGGCAGCATCTACTATGCAGCCGTTAAATATGTGTGACAGTAAGAATATGTAGGAACAGTAGAAAATTTTGTGTACAGCAATCCGTATTTTCGACAAAAATTCTAAATAAGTACATTTAAGTTCAAAAGTACAGTATGTAGATAAAAGCCCATTATTTTACAATCGCTAATCCTGTATTTTGAATAGAGTAGTGAATTATTTTAGGGCTCATTTCCCTAAACACGTAGTACCGTGCATTTCTACTCTTAGCTATTTTTGTTATTTTGTTGTCATCCCTGACCTGTCTAAAGAGGGAGAAGGTATACATTACTCGCTTGAACAGTGAGCTCCATTAATGGGATTTAGCACAGCGAGAACTTACTTTGTTAGGGCTTCAACAAATACACGACATGGTAAATGTACTTAACTTGCTTGATGCCATCAGAAAGCTATTGAGTATATGGCTTCTGAAGTCAAAACCTGTGGTACATAAGTAAGTTATACAGATCTGCACAGATTGTAGCATTATTCAATTATTTGAAGATGAAGCAAGATTTCACTTAAAATAAATGTCCGTTTGTGGCAGCGAAGATAAGAAAAAGATATCAGAAAAGTTCAAACAAGACTGTGTTTTTTTTTATTGAAACGCCAATATCTTTGCGAAATATCTATAAAGGCGAGACTTATTTGAAAGTTTATAGTCTACGTATTAATTTCAGAGTTTTATTGAAAAACCATATTTTATCACTGAATTTGTAACTTGGTTCAAATAAATGATAACTACTCACCATATTTTACTATTGACAAATGAGTAAACTCAACAAAGGACAAAATGTGTTGGATGTAACTGATAAACGTGGATAGCAAAACTATCATATAATAGCATCAAATTGTTAAAGTACTCCAAAGCCGGGGTCACTCACCAAAACTTCAAGAAATTTAATTAAAACACAGGTGGTAGTAAAATTTCGTCGTAACTTTTTTTACAATTTCATACCAGAGTCGTTTGTTTTTTTTTATTTCAAAGAGTAGTGACGTTTATACTTATTTAAAAATTGTACCATTCCGCCACAATGATTTTTTTACGGTAGAAGTCAGCGAACAACTGAAACACGCGAAGTACTTGTTGGGCAAAACCCTCCTGTAGTGCACCAACGCCTTTAGTAAGGCAGACATTATCATCACCCCTCATTCCCTTTTGTTTTTAATGTTCACATTTTATTATACCCTGTAAGAATTATGTTATGCTATCCCAACTTTACATTGCTTTAGGCATCGTAACGTCTATAAATGAATAAGTATTCTGAAATTCGTATTACACAAGCTTGAGGCTAAGATATGGTTCAAAAAAGGTTTAGCGGGTTGCATAGCCGGAGAGCGTGGCGGTCTCACTGAAGGCGCAAGGCATACATTCTTTGCCGTTGCAAATTAACATTTCAGCCCAAACTTGAATGGTTATGCAGAAAAAATAAAAAAGTTTTTTTTCTGGCTCTGAACAAAGTGCGCAAGATAACTTTCTTTGTTTTGCAAGTATTTATATAACATAATTTCACTTAACTGATCTTTTGAGTCTTTAGTAAAATATTATTTTTAACAAACCAAGCAATTGTTATTAATGGGTTTTCGTTTTATATGATGATTAAGCAGGTAGGTAAAAACCTGTACAATACAATACTTTTGTATATCAATATGTACAAAATAACACTTATGTATAACAACCTGTACAATATAACGTTTGTATAACAACCGGTACAATATAACACTTTTGTATAACAACCTGTACAATATAACACTTATGTATAACAACCTGTATAATATAACACGTTTGTATAACAACCGGTACAATATAACACTTGTGTATAATAACTTGTACAATATAAAACTTTTGTATAACAACCTGTACAAAATAACACTTGTGTATAAAAACCTGTACAATATAACACTTTTCTATAACAACCTGTATAATATAATACTTTTGTAAATCAATATATAAGAAACAACACTTTTATATAATAACTTGTACAATATAACACTTTTGTATAACAAACTACACATTATAACACTTTCGTATAACAGCCTGTACAATAAAGCCTAATACTTTTGTATATCAATATGTACAACATAACACTTTTGTGTAACAACCTGTACAATATTATACTTTTGTACATCAATATGTACAAAATAAAACTTTTGTATAACAACCTGTACAATATAACAATTTTTAAAATCAATATGTACAAAATAACACTTTTGTATAGCAACCTGTACAATATAACACTTTTGTATAACAAATTCTACAGCAAAAATCTTTGTACATAATTATGTACAACATAACACTTTTCTAAATCAATTTTTAGAATGTAAACACTTTTGTAAATCAATCTTTACAATGTAACACTTTTATACTTGATGAAAGTCTGTACAATATAAAACTTCTATATGCCAATCTGTACAATATAACACTTTTAACACCACTATGTACAATAAACACTTTAAACGACAATCTGTGCCATATAACACTTTTATGCATAAATATGTACAATATACAAATGTTATACAACAAAGAATAGAATATAACATTTGTATACAACCATCAGTTCAATATAACACTTGTATACAACAATAGATAAAAAAAATATATCTCTTTTATAGTAGAGCCTGTACAATATATAACATTCTTAAACGACATTTTATTCAATATAAAAATCAATTATCCTATAATTTTCGCAGTCCAGGCGGTCTACCAATTACTTGGGAGATGAGGCTCCATAGCAAACATGGAAGCAAATGTTGCAGAAGTAATTGCTAGAGACACAGCGGAGGCGTGGATGGGTCGACCTCGCGCGTTCAATAACCCACTAGAAAGTGTAATTTTTTTCTCGCCTTCTCAACACTTTCTTCGAGTAGAACTTAACCCCGAGAGTGCTTTGATATTTTTCAAACCGGAGACAAAAGTTAAATTGTTACACGCCGGTCGCCTAGCAACGGTACAACAAAAGCAGCCCGCCATTGTCTTCTGGCGTAATAAAAGCGCTACATATTTTATAACAATTCACAGGTTGTGTAGGGTTCCTATGAAAAGATGGTGGTTACAACAATTTGTGTTGAACGAGAAAATCTGTTGTAGTTACAAGATGAATGGTGCAATGTAGCTTCTCTTGAGACTGTTCTATTTTAAAGTCGTTGCTAACAAAGCTTTGAAGCTTTCCATCTGATAATAATGATTGCAACTACCCCTGTCCATTCTGCAAATAGGAATGCGTGTATGTATTAATTATATGAAAAAAATGCCTTTGTGTAAAATATGGATTAGAAAGAATTCTAATCAAGATATCAGACTCTATTCTTAAACCTTTGACCTCTCTTCAATATATTGTTCTTCGTAATTTTGCGGAAAAGTGTTTCACAACAATATATAGTCCTGCGTGTCGCGCCTAAGTCAATGTTATTGCGTAAAATTTTGCCGCATTGTTATTTTGTCGTTACATTAGCGCAACTAAAAACCATATATTTGAATTCTCGCTATGCAAGAAAACAAGAACCTATTAGTGCCTTCTTAATAAGATTCTATATAGTGTTCGTTCGAAAAACATCGCGGTGATGTTGCAACAGGTAAGTCAGGGTTAATATATATTTCTCACAAGTTGTGCTTATTTTCCACTTATAATTTTAGGATCTGTTTATAACTATATGTACTTTTTATATCCTACAGCAATAAAAATACAAATAAATAAATAAAAAACCGCATGTTTTTAAGAATGAAAATACTTTTCTTATCGTGAAATATAAACATTATAAAATGACATTTTATCTTATTGGTGCTTTAATTAACTAAATAACAATACCAATTTCAACGAAAATTTATGTAACGCTGTAAAATTTTCAAATAAAGCCCTGTAAGAAGGTCAATTTGAGATGAACATTTTTGGGTACAACACATGTTGAAAACCTGAACCGTGTTATCTTTTTCTTTACTAAACAGCCAAAGGCCGAAAAAAATTAAACTTAGCCCTATATTTGGAAAACGTGGACAACGTGATATATATATATATATATATATATATACCTACAGGTTTTAGTTTAATTTTGTTATATTATTTCAAAAATAAATGGAGCTACTAAGTGCCGTATGATACGACCCTTAATTATTATTTAGTTTTCTCAGAATTACCTCTATATTTCAATATAAAGTAAAATATAACGATTTCCATTTTTTTTAGACCAAAATTTGCAAATGATACCATATAGCAACTCGATAACATCCTTAGCAGAAGGGCTAGAATTTGCTAATTTGCTAATTTACTGCCCGGCCAATTAAAAAAAAAAATTTTTTTATCGTGGGACTATTTTTCAATTCCTTTTATTAGTTCACACTCTCCCTATAGGTTACTGTAGACTATATATATATATATACATACACGAGTGATTCGACAATGGTCAAGTGACCGAAAGGTACCTCATCATACAAGGTAAAATTATTGCACTTAGTGGTGAAAAAAATTATTTACAAGTAATAATAATAACTTCATAAAGTCAGTACAACGGAAAAATAATGGATAACATGATATATATATATATATATATATATATATATATATATATATATATATATATATATATATATATATAAAGAACAGAAGTCAAAATACAAATACAAGAATTATAATTGAATTTACAATTCAAAGCTTTTCGTTGGCTAACAGTACCAACATCATCAGGAATATTAAACATATGTTTAATATTCCTGATGATGTTGGTACCGTTAGCCAACGAAAAGCTTTGAATTATAAATTCAGTTATAATTCTTGTATTTGTATTTTGACTTATGTTCTTTATTAATACACAAAAATACATATTGCGATATATATATATATATATTTCTAATTTAACATATACTTTAGGCCAATAGCTTACATTATTGTAATCCTGATGATGTTGGTACTATTTACCAACGAAAAGCTTTGAATATAAATTAATAAATATTATTGTATTTGAATAACCTATGTTGTTTTAATTTATTAAACAAGAAAACGTATTATATATATATATATATATATATATATATGAAGTTGATTTATTATTAGGCCTATTGTAAATACTTTTATCCATCACTAAGTGCAATAATTTTACCTTGTTGTGATGAGGCACCTTTCGGTCTGAGTGATTCGACAATGGTCAAGTGACCGAAAGGTGCCTCATCACAATAAGGTAAAATTATTGCACTTAGTGGTGGATAAAAGTATTTACAATAGTAATATATCAACTTCATAAAGTCAGTGCAACGGAAAAATAATGAACAACGTAAAATACCAATATATATATATATATATATATATATATAAAGGTGATACGTTTTCTTGGAATATAGTTAATAATTGAAAATATTTTAAATACAAGAAGATTTAATTAAAATTAAATTAAATTATTAGGATAATTATAATTTAAAACTATTCGTGTACTGTATTTGGAATACTTTTATTTCTAAAATTAGATTATTTATTTTATTATTTATTACTTGTTTATTAGAGATCGCCACAAAGACAGACGGCAAAGGGAACAAGAGATAATTAGGTATAATTAATAGACTTGTGTGTGGGAATCATGGTTCAAGGTCGTAGATAGATTGTCTTTATCCCGGGCAGGAATGTGGATCAGGAGGAATAGAGGAAATCACGCTGTTTTGTTGCAGTGATGCAGACAACAAACACGCATATTGCGCTATTAAAGCCCATCGTGTTCAGTAAATTATCTTACAAGTGGCCGCATAAATCAGATATGTAAGCCGTAATTAAGTGGCCTGAACATTTTCCGAGAATTGAATTTATGCGATGCAATTTCCATTGGATGCACATCGAACACCACTAAATCAGCTGATTACACAGCAGCAATATCGGCCAGATGTAACACGTGGTAGCTGCAGCTATTTCCGGAATGCCTGTAAACTGGCAACGGCTTCCGGTCGTAAACTAACCGACGCTATAGCAAACTATCTTAGATTAAACTATACAACTGTTTATGTGTGCGGCTGGGAGGAGTTGTGGATAGTGTAACGGTTAATTAAGGCCTCACAGAGGCGAAAGTTAGCGGATTAATGGAAATGCTTTGGTTTCCAAACACGAATTTGTTTAGACCATATACATGCAAATATGTTCCGCTATTTCATTTCAAATCAATTACATATTTTGTTTAAATAATTTTCTTACAGATACAACAGCCCAGGCAATTTATAACTCCCATAAATATTCTATTAACGTAATATTAGTTGAATATTATATTTCTAATATTGTATTAAGATATAAAAATATTAGTAAAATACAAAACAAAAAAGCTTGAGCGTACGCATAGATTTCTGTAAAATTATAAGGAGAAACTGTAATTGAGAAAACACAAAACAATCAATATCTTTGCAGTGCAATGCCATTATTGGTGAATATTCATGCTTGTATGATGCATTGTAATTACAGTTTGTGTTTTGAATTTATAAATATTTTGAAATCTATTAAAATGCACTATTAAAAATATTCTATTACTCGCGTAATTAAGTGAGGGCAATAGGTCATCTTATGAGCATATGAAACTGTAATGGACACGTGTATCTATATCCCTCTAGGGAGAACTATTATACAATTTAATATTTTTAACGTATTCTAAAATTTGTTTTTTTTACTGTGTAAATAATTATTACGTGCTTTGTCTTGAATTAGAAAATCGTCACATAATTCAACTTTTTATTGGCCCAATACTGCTTTCATCATCCACTTTCAAGCTATGTTTACAGTTGCTAAGACGTCAGGTTGAGGGATGAAATTCGTTTGCAAAATTTGCGCCATACAAGAAAGCGAACAAAATGTAAAAAGTGTTATAATTGATAGATCTACAATTATATTTCAAAAGAAAACTTTTGGCTGCTTATTTAAAATATAAAATGTTACAAAATAGTTTTCCGTAAACCACAGCAAGAGTTTCATTAGACAGTTTAGACCAAATAGTAATTAAATTCCATATTTCTCCTGCGCAATAGGCACGGGTTGGTTTATAATTCGTTAAATAAATTATGTCCCTAAAGCATTGAAAATAACTATATGCGGGATACAAAGGCTGTCTGATAGATCTACAATTATATTTCAAAAGAAAACTTTTGGCTGCTTATTTAAAATATAAAATGTTACAAAATAGTTTTCCGTAAACCATAGCAAGAGTTTCATTAGACAGTTTAGACCAAATAGTAATTAAATTCCATATTTCTCCTGCGCAATAGGCACGGGTTGGTTTATAATTCGTTAAATAAATTATGTCCCTAAAGCATTGAAAATAACTATATACGGGATACAAAGGCTGTCCACGGCTAAAATCGCCTTTCTCCTCTCAACAACACAAACATACATAAAATATATATTTCAAAACAACCTGCACTATTTAGACCCTCGCAAGCACCAAGCTATTGTATTAGAAGATTTCATACACCAGTTTTCCTCTTCATTTAGAGGTTATGCTTGAACAATTTCCAAATGTAAATTTCATACACATTCAAATATATTTAATTCAGCTAAATACAACTGCCGGCAACAAATATATTTATTAATTAATAAATATATTAATATAGATATTCATGAATTTTTTTTATAAAATTTGGAAATTTATTTTAAATATGGTTAAAATATATTATTGTATTTTTATGCACGAAGAGGATCATTTAGTTTTAACAACACTGATAGTTCATATGGCCTTGTAAAGAAATGTTTGGCTTCACCACAAACATTTTCGATAACATCATTTTACCCTTATAATGTATAAGGTTATTGAACCGTTGTTGCGCTATGTATTTTGCTAATAATAGCTTTCGTAAAACGTATTATAATACAGGCTTCAGGTAAGTCGTATTAAAAGATATTTATGAGGCTATAATGCGTTACGTATCGTTAAAACGTTCTGTATCTGTAAAGTTCTGAAGGTTATAATATTACATTGTATTTAACGCATAGATATTCTCTTTTAAAACCACTAGTAATCTTAAACATTGTTAAAAGAATGGATTAATTATATTACATTACAGATAAAAGTTCAAGATTCGACAAAATTAATTAATTTCAAATTAATTCAATTAATTAATATTTGTGGACTAACATGCGCACTAACACGCGGACTAACATGCCCTCAAACATGCGGACTAACATGTGGACTAAATGCGCACCAACATGCGCGCTACCGCATCATCCTGCCCACTAACATGCCCAATACCTTGTACACCAACACGCACACTAATTGTCGGCATTCTTGCAGAATAAAATGCCTTCGTGAGAAATGTTTACCCGGATCATCAGCTGCAAAACATAAGGCAAAGTGCTTTCGAATGGCTGCATCAAACGCGCCCTAACAGTTAGTATAAACACTAACATGCATACTAACACTCACACTAATACACGATATTCTTGCAGAATACAACGCCTGAGTGAGCAATATTTACCCGACTCATCGGCTGCTTAAAACATAAGGCAAAGTGCTCTCGAATGGCTGCATCAAGCTCACCCCACTCCCTGCAGAAATCAAATCACAAGCGAACCCACGTAGAGTGTAATGGAAAAATGTAAGTGGATGCCGCTCGCTTCACACGATTCGCTTATTGAACGGTTTCCACCCCCTGTCGGTAAGTTTGCTTTTTAGCGTATGGTAATTTTACACTGGTTGGTTGGGCCGGAAGCCCGAGTTATATGTAAACATAAAAATCATACGAATAAAAACATGGCTACGAATAAAACTACTTGAAACTGTTCAGAAATATTAGGCAGCCTATTCCAACGGAACAGTAACACAGACGGTGACATTATTCTACCAAAAACATACTCACGCAACAATGAAAACAGAAAGCACAATTATAAATAGTTTTACTAAAGAATTTTTGTAATAAATACACCTACATTCTAGCTATGCTAACCAAAATCAGAAGTGACTTAATACTCTCTGACTTCTTCGTTAGTTAATTAATAAACTTAAAAATTTTTCGAAGACATTTTAATTTATTTTATAACTAAACTATAATAATCTTTAATACCAAAACAACATTACGAGATAAAAGTGTTTTCAATAAATTTGTATAAAAGTAGAAATCAGAGTAGAAAAAAACCGCCAGTCAGACTTAAGCAAAGAGAGAGAGAAAGGTTGGTTAAACAAGAGACAGAGAGAGAGAGAGAGAGAGAGAGAGAGAGAGAGAGAGAGAGAGAGAGATTGAACAGTGGTGGGAGAAATATTGATGAGAGAGCGAGAAATGACAATGTGGGTCAGAGATGTGGAAGAGGGAAAGAGATAAATATGGGGAGAGAAATGACCAGTGTGATAAGAAGGGTGAGGGAGGAAGACAACAGAGACATTTAAATACACTATCTAAGAGGGGTGAGAAAGAAAGACAGAGATATTCAAATACACTATCGCATTCAATGGAAGATTGAAATCAATTGTTTAAGCCTAATATTTTTGTAGGTTTTCACGTCTTAATTTCATCACCACCCCTAAATTTCACTATTCATATCACTCCATCAATTGGAGTTTACTCTAGGCATCAGCTAAATGAATTCCAACCGTTCACGACAGCTTCGCTTCTTTTTAAAAAGTTTGCATTTCACACAGCTATTCACTGGTATTTGTATTTATGACAATTCCACTTTCATCCCATTTTATTCAATCTAATAAGCTGGTTAACAGGGGAAAAATGCTGCCAATATGACAAACGATAGTGTCTAACTTATGTAGCGTATATCTGTTGTCAAATTTATTTTGGTTTATTTAAAAAATGAATTATCACTACGGCATCACTTCTTTTTAAAAAGTAATTTTGCATTTCACACAGCTATTCACTGGTATTTGTATTTATGGCAATACCACTTTCATCCTATTTTATTTAATCTAATAAGCTGGTTAACAGCGAAAACACTGTTGCCAATAAGACAAACTATAGTGTCTAACTTATAGAGTTTATCTGTTGTCAAATTTATTTCGGTTTATTTAGAAATGAAGGCGTTATTAGTGGCGACTGTAACTAAACGCAAGTGTTTCGAAAGAGACCTTCGCATTATGCGACAGTTGACGGCAGAAATTGGCGTCAAAAAATGGGGAAAAATCAGCTGTGAACGAAAAACACCCATCAATCACAACTTTCATCGTGTGGCCCTAATGAAGTGGAAATAAATAAATAATAAAGGCGAACACCTCGCTAAACCATGGCGTGCACGACCGACGTACCCTGCTGCCGTCACGCATGGGTCGCCAATTGATTTTTTCACCCCTCAACATTCTCTATATGAATCCTCTCATTATCCAAAGACTGGATGTGCTAATGGTTAGGGGATGCTAAATTTTCGCCTGAAGGGGAAATAACAAAGGTAGGATTTATCTACGGGGTGGGCTCTTGTTTTGGTTTAATTTTCTTTAAAATAAAGTTTCGTGGTGAGAAAAAATTAAACAAAAACTTCTACGGCACAACATTTAACAATTAATATATTATAAAGAATTTATCTCATTGCCCGCATATTAATATAATTGATTTATTTTTTAACTTGCAAATTAATAATTTTATGATTTATTTATGTAGATTTATAAAACACATACTGAAACATAACGTATTCGATGGCAATAAGCAATCTTTATAAGTGTTTGGGGGAAAGTCGATAAGTTTTTAGAGCTAGGATGCAATAACTTTAAAAATATTTGTTCTAGAATGCTATCAAAACCTCTATGTGATTTGTATTCGTTTATAAATTTATTATGTTATTAATTTGTGATATGATATGTTTGTACATTGCTATAGTGTGATAAGACGTAGCCCTTTTTTTTGAAAATTTCTAGATTTCGGTGTATAATTGACTGATATCTATAATGGGGTTAAGATTAGTCAATGGGACCATATAATAGTGTTTTTTTAATCTACAACCTGTTTACCTAATGTAGAATTTGTTACTGCCCGTACAGTTATGTTTTGTGTTCACCTGGTGATTGAAGTTTATTTGTTTTGTCTGTGTTGTGTTGTTTGTTTATTTTAAATACTATCATTAATGCTGTGTTTTACAGTTTTTGAGCATTCTTAAGTTTTGTTTATGTATGTAACTGTGATGAATATCTTTTTTTTTCTATTGTGTTGTTTTTATTCGTTTTATTGTATTTTGCACAAGTGTTATCGATTATCGTGTTGGTGTATTGATTTCGGTGTGCTATATATTCCTACTTGTGTTGATTTCTTTAATGGCGTTTAGAGTAGAAATCGGTAAATCTTTTAGTCTGTGATGAAATGAAAGCTGTTCATATTGAAGTAGGTGGGTTTGAAGTGAAGTGGAAGAGTGTCCGCATTGTTGGATAGAAGGTGTGTTTTTGTGTAGAGCTTTTGATTTCTAAGTCTGGTATAGCGTAAAGAGAAACAACATTCTTCTGGTCTGCTGATTCTATATTGAAATTCTACGAGGAGGGAATAAAGGAACAGTAAAAACTGTTTTTGTGTTTTCAGAAGCTCAAAAGAGTAAATTAACAACACCCTAAAAGAGAACTGATTTACAATATAACTGTAACTAGTCATAGTATCTTCTCTGAGAACATGTGCTTTTACAGATACTTCAAATGATGCCTCGTGGAGAAAAAATACTCTCAGAGTTAAAATCTTGGGATGGAATTATTTAATTAACTGAAACTAAGCTTAGTTTAAACATCCACGTAAAAAAGAACTGTGAAGAAATCCATGGAAGAGCGAGATGGATTTCCAGAAAGTTTTGGCATGCTTAGACGACGAACAAAAGAGTTTACAAAGCATTCGTGCTCTACACAGTATAAGGTCAGTTACTGCATTCAACCTAAAAGAGAACCCACTTTTCAGAATTTACTAATAATTGCATTAACACTGTCACATCGGAATAAATTAAATTTTAGGCAGCGTTTGATGTTTGACAGAATTTAAGTTCTTGTTTTTTCTTACGATAAAGGCGACGACCCAACTGTCAGCTCGACCTTGGCTTTAGGAATTTTTATTTTGAAATGCTTTGAATTTAACCAATCTATCGCATTACTAACAGACAAGACCATTGATGAATGGAAACAAAAATAAAATCACCATGAACAACAGAAATAAAATTGCAAATGTGTAAAGTCCTAAAATTGGGGCACAATGTAGCGCTGTATAAGGTTTACTTAATTTCTTTCGCAAAACAATGGTTTCCGTGTATGCAATTTTTAACCCGTGAGGCGTAGAACGTACGTTATTCCTGCGTTTGAATTTCAGGAAAACTACTCCGATACACGCCCTCTCTGTTATCTTCCAAAGGATTCATCCAATTACCCTCTGTAGCATTAGTGTTTTATTTATTGTTCAACTGTCAGTTTTCTAGATATGACGGTCTTTTACACGGTGCGTGACCTGTGGCGAACATATAATAATACTATGTAATTTAATAATTTATTGTGAAATAGTTTGCATTATTCATTTGAATCATGGCTGAAATGAGTCAAAATTTCTTAAACTGCTAGAAAGCATAAAAACCCAAAAACCCGCGTGAAGTCTGATAAAAGATATTTATTGAAGAATCCGCTTTCGTGTATTGAAAAGGATACACTTTCGAAACAATCCAGAGATAAAATGGATCTATATGAAAATGACGAAGCATGTAAATATTTTGGGGGAAATAATAAAAGTAGGTGGAAAGTACAAGATATACCTCGCAGTAAACGAGTCCCTGGTGGATGACATTTAGTGAAATCAACTCAATTCTGAGAATATAGACGACTTTTATAGTCGATATTCTAGATGAAAATTTAATATTTAATTACTAACAGATATTCAAAGTCTGCCTGAATTATACCGAGGGCCGGATGGTTTTTGTAAAATTGTTTGTTTAAAAATGATATTTGCATCCATTAACTCTTTCACATTATAAGATACGTTAACTCCAGACATAATACCATTTATATTCTTATTTTTCGATTCCTTCCATTAGTTCCACTCTCATTATATATATCTTGTTCAAATTTTCGTTAATAAAATATATTTTGTTCATCCACACTAAATACTAATAGAGTTTTAAATATTAATTTATTTATTAAACTTAAAATGAATTAATTTTAGAACATATGATTTCATAAAACAGCTGATTTTAAATATCATAGGTTATGTGGTAGAACAGCTGTTTTAACGCATGGGTTATGTTACATTTATTTATTGAAAGGAAATAAAATAAATTTTTCTATGTTGACCTAAATATGAATTGCCTTTAAACATTTTTTTTTTTTGTTTATATTACTTGTTCGTCAGAAATTAAAAAGTACTTATACGTATTTTATATGTCTAGAAAATATTTTAATGCTTTTTGTAAAATTACAACCTATAAACGTTATTACATTCTTCAAAATAGGTTAATTTTAGGCAAATCATAATGATATTTTTTTCTCGTTAGATGTGTATAAAATGTATTAGAAATGAAGGTTTAAATATTAGAAATGTCTTATTTCTAATGAGACGACTGTGCCCGTCTCGTAACAATTTGTAACAACAAATTTGTTACGCGATCATTGCCGGGTGAAATAATACGGTGAATAAGACTTGTCGCCTGGAATGGATTTCACAGCGAGAAAACGTCTAGTGAAAGACGAGACTATTGAAAAAAAACTTTTGAAAAAACACTTGCAATGAGTTGTTTTGCTTCTGCAGGAACAGATGTTCTGACACTTTTCTTTCTTTATTTTTTACACTTCAAAACAAAAATGAGTATAAAAAAATAATATGTATATTAATCAATCTCATGTGTTGAGTTGACTTATTTAAATTTTCTTAACGAAATTCCAAAAATTTTTGGTTACGATTTTTCCAGGTGTTTTTTACTCGAGGATTAACAATGATGCCAAAAAAGTTTAAATGTGATACTATAGTCTACATGTAAAAACACTAAAATTCGCAATAACAAAATCTTTCATGTTGTTAGACATGTTTCGGTAGCAAGCTGGCATCATCAGTGACGAAAATACATTAAACGAGTATATAAACAGTTCGTCTCTGATGATGGCAGAAAAGTTGCTGAAACATGACAATAAAGACTTTTTTGTAGCGGGAATTGACATTTAGTGACTTTATAATGTACACTGCACTAAACAGATCCTATAAGCCAAGCTCAATACAAATTACACATTTTAAACATTAAAAAACATTCGTAGAATGAAGATTATTTCAGCCACCCGATAACAGTGCAGCTGATTATTGTCCCGCAGTTCTCCCCCAGAACAAAATTAATAATCTGTCCCACCGAAGAGACTTGAAACCACATTGTGACCCGCATGTCTTCTTCCAACGTACAGCCCATATCTGTCTGCGGTAGGTTGGCAACGATTCTATCGGAATATCGGATCTCATCTCGCCACTGATTATTAGAATTACCGACAATATAAAGTTAGTTGCCTTGTTGCTAGTCGTAGCGCCGTCAGTTGTCCGGCCCAATTGTCGTTCGGAATGCAACCACGCGTCTAAAGTCGACATTATGCTTCCTCAACTGCTAGTCTTTATCCAATGGCTAATAATTGTACAACAACTGTACTTGTTTCAACAGTTGAGGAGACCTCTTGATAAGAATAGAAAATGATAATTTCCAATACCTACCTTAATATAACGACGCAATATTGTAAGTTAACATACGATCAGGCTGAGATATACATCAAATTTGATAATTTCCTTATAGAATGCAAGCATCAAGCAAAATATAATATGAAGACCACAATTATAGAACATAATATTTGACACTATAATAGAATTGAAGAAAACTGTTGATACACAACATTGTTTATACGCTTATTTAGTTCCTAAAAATTGAAAATAATGTAATACTAAAAATGTATCAAAAGAAAGTAGCCTCCTTCAATCTCGTGGAATACTTTATGCAATACATAAATAAAAATCGTAATAGCATTGTTAATAATTAAAGCACAGAATCCAATAATTAACCCTTTATTAATACAAATACTGACTTTATAAATACTACTAACGTTTTCTACTTTAAATTTATAATGTAAGAATATTATTAATTGTAGTTTAAAATGAAAGAGAAACGTTTTTACCGTCTTGAGTAATCCAAGCCACGCCCACTTACAAACAGAAGTCTATTATTACCCAAAATATTTGCAGCAATTATATTTTCTTTTAGGGTTCTTGAAAATCTATTCATTGAATTAGGTATAATATGGTAACAGTGTGGAGACGTTCAATATTTGTAATACACACAGAACATAGTTTAAAATCATCGTAAATGTTAATCTGTTGTGGATCATTCTGTGAGGCTTTGGAGATCAGTAAATGTTCAAGAAATATTAATACTCCCGACGTTCTGAAAATTATATCTTAGTCTTTGATGATCCGGTGTAATCCTGCACTTTTTTTTAAATCTCCTGTACTATTATAGAGTTTGATAAAAGTTAGGTTATTTCAAAACCATAGTTCGAAAGGGTTAGATTAGAGTTTGATAAAAGTTAGGTTACTTCAAAACCATAGTTCGAAAGGGTTAGATTAGAGTTTGATAAAAGTTAGGTTATTTCAAAACCATAGTTCGAAAGGGTTAGATTAGAGTTTGATAAAAGTTAGGTTATTTCAAAACCATAGTTCGAAAGGGTTAGATTAGAGTTTGATAAAAGTTAGGTTATTTCAAAACCATGGTTCGAAAGGGTTAGATTAGAGTTTGATAAAAGTTAGGTTACTTCAAAACCATAGTTCGAAAGGGTTAGATTAGAGTTTGATAAAAGTTAGGTTATTTCAAAACCATGGTTCGAAAGGGTTAGATTAGAGTTTGATAAAAGTTAGGTTATTTCACAACAATAGTTCGAAAGGATTAGATTAGAGTTTGATAAAAGTTAGGTTATTTCACAACAATAGTTCGAAAGGATTAGATTAGAGTTAGATAAAAGTTAGGTTATTTCAAAACCATAGATCGAAAGGGTTAGATTAGAGTTTGATAAAAGTTAGGTTATTTCACAACAATAGTTCGAAAGGATTAGATTAGAGTTAGATAAAAGTTAGGTTATTTCAAAACCATAGATCGAAAGGGTTAGATTAGAGTTTGATAAAAGTTAGGTTATTTCACAACAATAGTTCGAAAGGATTAGATTAGAGTTTGATAAAAGTTAGGTTATTTCACAACAATAGTTCGAAAGGGTTAGATTAGAGTTTGATAAAAGTTAGGTTATTTCACAACAATAGTTCGAAAGGATTAGATTAGAGTTAGATAAAAGTTAGGTTATTTCACAACAATAGTTCGAAAGGGTTAGATTAGAGTTTGATAAAAGTTAGGTTATTTCACAACAATAGTTCGAAAGGATTAGATTAGAGTTTGATAAAAGTTAGGTTATTTCACAACAATAGTTCGAAAGGATTAGATTAGAGTTTGATAAAAGTTAGGTTATTTCACAACAATAGTTCGAAAGGATTAGATTAGAGTTTGATAAAAGTTAGGTTATTTCACAACAATAGTTCGAAAGGATTAGATTAGAGTTTGATAAAAGTTAGGTTATTTCACAACAATAGATCGAAAGGGTTAGATTAGAGTTTGATAAAAGTTAGGTTATTTCACAACAATAGATCGAAAGGGTTAGATTAGAGTTTGATAAAAGTTAGGTTATTTCACAACAATAGTTCGAAAGGATTAGATTAGAGTTTGATAAAAGTTAGGTTATTTCACAACAATAGTTCGAAAGGATTAGATTAGAGTTTGATAAAAGTTAGGTTATTTCAAAACCAAAGTTCGAAAGGATTAGATTAGAGTTAGATAAAAGTTAGGTTATTTCAAAACCATAGATCGAAAGGGTTAGATTAGAGTTTGATAAAAGTTAGGTTATTTCAAAACCATAGTTCGAAAGGATTAGATTAGAGTTTGATAAAAGTTAGGTTATTTCACAACAGTTCGAAAGGATTAGATTAGAGTTTGATAAAAGTTAGGTTATTTCAAAACCATAGTTCGAAAGGATTAGATTAGAGTTAGATAAAAGTTAGGTTATTTCAAAACCATAGATCGAAAGGGTTAGATTAGAGTTTGATAAAAGTTAGGTTACTTCAAAACCATAGTTCAAAAGGATTAGATTAGAGTTTGATAAAAGTGAGGTTATTTCACAACAATAGTTCGAAAGGATTAGATTAGAGTTTGATAAAAGTTAGGTTATTTCACAACAATAGTTCGAAAGGATTAGATTAGAGTTTGATAAAAGTTAGGTTATTTCAAAACCATAGATCGAAAGGGTTAGATTAGAGTTTGATAAAAGTTAGGTTATTTCAAAACCATAGTTCGAAAGGATTAGATTAGAGTTTGATAAAAGTTAGGTTATTTCACAACAGTTCGAAAGGATTAGATTAGAGTTTGATAAAAGTTAGGTTATTTCAAAACCATAGTTCGAAAGGATTAGATTAGAGTTAGATAAAAGTTAGGTTATTTCAAAACCATAGATCGAAAGGGTTAGATTAGAGTTTGATAAAAGTTAGGTTACTTCAAAACCATAGTTCAAAAGGATTAGATTAGAGTTTGATAAAAGTGAAGTTATTTCAAAACCATAGTTCGAAAGGATTAGATTAGACCTCATAGACATGCGTTTTAAAACAATGTTTAAATCACAGTTTATTCCAAAAGAAAATTTCCGCCTTCTAGTTTTCCCATCCAGAAATAAGTACTTTAAAATCATCACAGCCGCAGTATTGTTTCGTGTCGATCTGGAATAATGGGAATAAGGTTGACCGTAGGTAAAGGGTTAAAGATAAACTTTTGGATTTAGAAGTATATACTCAGCTCAGACGATAATGTCGAACTGCTAAACCATTTCATTTACTAATAGTGTATAATATAAGTATGCAATTTTTCATTTGCAGTAGGTGAGACCTTCTTCTCGCGGTGCTATTCTCTTACAAACCATGGCAGGGGATAATTACTTCCCCTTTCTCAAGTCTTATTCCCTGTGGGAAATATGTGCGTGTACGGTATGTGTACGCAATCCTAGCCATGAGATATACATGGAAAAATACACAATGTAAATATATGTGATCCCGCTCAAGTATTATTCCAATACTTGAACATGTTCCAGCTGGCACAGGACAAAGATCAATGCAAGACTTCTGCTTCATTTAAACCTTGAAATTTATTCCTTGATAAATTTATTACAAGGGCGAAATTGAATTTTTAGATCATAAAATGTTTTAGGGCAAGAGATAGAATGGAAAACAGATCAAGAAATAATTATGATAATGAAAGAAATACTAAAATCATGTCACTAGTGGGACTGAAGACTCGAGTGTAACTAACTTAATTAACGGATATGTGACATAAATCGTATATGTCATTCACAAGTAAACATAACCGTATAGGCCTACAAGTCTCTGATAATTTAAGATTCTTTAAATATTTTTATATATTCTAATGTCTTATAGAAAAAGTATCAATATGCAACTTTACAAAAGCTATTTAAATTCTAAAATTTATATTTCCAATTTAATATACTTATAATTGTTTAAATTTTATTTTTAATTTTTTTTACTAAATAGGATCTAATAAATATAACATAAGCCGCTAACCAATCAGTATTGTGTATTAGATAATTATATTTACCGTTAACGTGTAATACAATAATATAATTTCAAGAGTGTGCACTTTAACTTGCAGGTAATATACAAAACAGAAAATAACATAACATAAGAGTTATAAAATATACGATATTTATGAGTATTTAGAACATTTCATTATGAAAATGATTTAAACATAACCTCCAAATAAGCTCTAAGGGAAGACAAAACAGTTGTTAGCTTTAACATACCGCCAATTTTTGCTTTCTAAAACCTTCGGGACAAGTAACACAACCTAAGAGTAACAAAATATACGATATTTATGAGTATTTAGAACATTTCATTATGAAAATAATTTAAACATAACCTCCAATTAAGCTCTAAAAGAAGACAAAACAGTTGCTAGCTTTAACATACCGCCAATTTTTGCTTTCTGAAACCTTCGGGACAAGTAACACAACCTAAGAGTAACAAAATATACGATATTATGAATACTTAGAACATTTCATTTTGAAAATGATTTAAACATAACCTCCAAATAGGCTTTAAGAGAAGACAACACAGGTTTAGATTTAACATACCGTGCAATCGGAAATCTTCAAGATAATTCGGATACCTCTGGATTGCCATGCATTCCCTTTTCTATGTTTTATGCTCCCACATCAGAAGTACACTTAAAATATATTCCCATATGTATTCCGTATAAACGTATCCAGATTAAGTAGTTTGGCTAAAACGTTCCTGAACATTATGTATTTCTAATACATGAAACATGATTACCTAAATGGAACATAATAATCTAAAAAATACAGGGAAAATTTAGCAAAACACGAATCAATCGCACTGAATGCAAAGTAGTAATTAAAGGAAATTGTTGAAATCATCATAAGCCCTGGCTTATCGCTCGCCCGAGCTGTAATGGTGTAATGTTAAATGTTGCGTTACGAAAAAGGGCTTTTCAAAAAAAAAAAAAAAAAAAGGCTGGTAACCAAACCTTGGTATAACAAGTAATATAAATAAAAACTTAAGTAAATTCCTATAAATATGTATATACGTATGACAAACAGAATAGCAAAATAGACAATATGTAGCAAAATAGAAAGCAAATTTCCTTACATTTTTTTATTTTTCTATACATACAGTATATGGTGTTGGACTGTTATTTTTGTTTGTTACTATTTAATCGTTTTTTTTATTCGTTTCTAATTTATGAAGCTGATGGTGGTCTATAATTTACCATTATATCTATTTATTATAATGGTTTATTACAAAGAACCTTTCTATTATAATTTCATATACATCTTCAAAACATTTATAGCTATAGGAAAATTGGCTTAGTAAAAAAATGCTGGATTTCAAACATGTAGTAATTCAGTTCGAATCCTTCTGCTAGATCAACTTTTTTTAAGTTTAATTATTAAATAAATATTTGAAAAACTTTATTATTATCAAATGTCATCCATTACAGGTTTAAAAAAATGCGTTTGAACTAATAAAAACGTATTTTATTAACGACTGTAAATTTGTACAAGATATATATCAGGAGAGTGTGAGCTGATAGAAGGGATTTAAAACAATAAACTCCATCAAATTAATCTATCTCTTGAAAGACGAAAAGTCCATGATAGAACTTCAATTTGATGCTGTTTTCAAAGCCCACTTCATCCAAAAAGGTTTAAACATATTTGGAACAATTAAAAACATCTCTCAAACACAGAAGGCTACTATGAAATCAGTTAAAAATATACCTAAACAAAGAATTGTATAAATGATGACCATGGTTTCGACGTCATTGACCTAGGTGACTACATTGTATAGCTTATGCAAAACTGAACGCAAAACTCTGCACGTGTACATTTTAGTACGAATTATTCTTTTGACCGGACAAGTTATGTATTTCAGAGGAAGATCTATGAATGATTTATGGAGACGGTTGGAAGCAGGTCACCTTTAACGTTACAAAATAACCGATGTTTGTTAAACTGTCGATAGCTCTACTGAAAGAATCACCTATTTGTCTTGAGATTGTTTACAAGTTTAATAAACAAGGATTATAAAAAGTCAACTACTTAAATCAACAAAGAAAAATTTTATTTTAGTTTCTTTTTATTTTATAATTACAATAATTATAAATATGTATATACATATGTCTGAATAACAATATTAAGTGGTAAAATAGAAAGCTAATTTCGTTGCAATTTTCCATATTTCTTTCTATATCGGTGGTGGAATTCCTAAATAAAAAAAGGGATATGTGTTAACTAGGGACTCTAAGAATGCCCATGTAAAATTTCAGCTAATTGGATGCAAGTAGTTTTTACGTGATTGAAATTTGTAAAACTTCGCGCAATCTTTTACACACACACACACACACACACACACACACACACACACACACACACACACACACACACACACACACACACACACACACACACACACACACACACACACACACACACACACACACACACACACACACACACACACACACACACACACACACACACACACACACACACACACTCAAACACACACACACACACACACACACACACACACACACACACACTCAAACACACACACACACACACACACACACACACACACACACACACACACACACACACACACACACTCAAACACACACACTCAAACACACACACACACACACTCAAACACACACACACACACACACACACACACACACACACACACACACACACACACACTCAAACACACACACACACACACACACAACTATATTAGATTAGTATCCAACTTATATTAGATAGTATAGATAATAGACTGCAGTGTCTTAAGTAATCATTTACTGTACTATGTACCAGCGGCAAAGGTTTGGCCAACCACGACGTAACAAGAGCAAATATTCCCTCCTGCATCTGATAGATACAGTACTGCCACGCTGCCAGGCTTCAGTAACTGCTCACGATACGCTTTTAAACAACTATATCCCTCCTGTCACAACAATCCCGCATCTACTTTGTGCAGATTAAATTACATAATACTTTAAAAAAATTATTTTCATTCATTTCAACTCCGCACCATATAGTTGCCTATAAGATATAGCTGCACTCTTAACATACCCACACTGACATATGGTGCTAAACTTGTCCCAGATGTTCTTGGTCATTCAAAGCAAACATTGTAAGATGTATGAACCTTCGCACTGACTAGCAAAATGCTGTTACACGAAGATGATCATCCAAGATGAATTTCGCACAGATTTATCAATTGCCTAGGCTGATTAGATATAGGCTTTTGCTTTCCTATATTTAAAATTTTACCTCAGAAAAATCATAAAACATACGTGGAAACTTTGGACTTCCCACGAAAAGGGCCTGCATGATGTTACAAAAGAATTAAAATTTTGAATGTTAGCAGACACTTAAAAATTTTCCATCTAATTTTTATTTTAACAAATACAGTTAAAGTTGGTGAGATAAAGTCGGTGAAGCAAACGAGACCAATCTGATTCTTCATTAGTATTAGGACGATCCACGGTAGGCATGTAGAAGAACCGGCGTCGATCAGGTACGCCCCTTACAAAGGTATGCCTGATCATTGCACGTTCTATACATGCTGGGTGATTCATGAAGGAACGGAAATACTTTGCGCGATGACCTGTTCGTATGACTTATTGTGTCTTACTTTCCGATGTGGATTCTTCTCACGAAGTATTTCCGTTCCTTAGTGAATCGCTGTGTATACGGCTAGAGAGAGTAATATCGTGTAAGTACTTCCTCAAAATGCAAATTTTGTTTGTGAATTACTGATGAAGAATATCACATACATTACTTGAAAAACAAAGTAAATAAAAACATTTTTTTAACGAAAATTCCTTCTGTGGTCAAGAAAGAAAATTTGCTTATTTCCAGTATGTTTGGTCATTTCCAGTATGTTTTTATTATTTTATTCGGTTCATTCATTTTTAACCCTACAGCATTATTAATGATATTTTTTAGTATCCATGGCAAGAGTTTAAGGTTGTACAACGGAGGTTTCGACGTTAACCAGAGGGGGGTGCCAAATTTGTATTGTAAATTACTGATGAAGAATATCATATACATTACTTAAAAACAAAGTAAATAAAAAACATTTTTTTAAAGAAAATACGTACTTAGGTCAAGAAAAAAAATTGCTTATTTCCAGTATGTTTGCTCATTTCCAGTATGTTTGGTCATTGTTTGCTCATTTCCAGTATGTTTTTAAAATTGTATTCGATTCATTCATTTTTAACCCTACCGCACTATTAATGATATTTTGTAGTAACCATGGCAACAGTTTAAGGTTGTACAACGGAGGTTTCGACGACAACCAGATGGGGAAAATATCATTTATTTCTTTCAAAAATTCTTTCTCCTTCGTATTGGAAAGTAGGCGCAAAGCCAAGGCGCGTTAGTCATTGAACGTCAAGATTCATAATTCAGAATCCCGATAGACCCCTATAGTTTTATAATTTAATTATTGAATAAATATTTGAAAAAAAACTTTATTAATATCAACTGTCATCCAATACAATTTAAATAAAATGTATTTGAACTTGATTGGATGAATAAAACGTATTTTATTAACGATTAAAAATTTGTACAAAATATTCCAGGAGAGTGTGACCCAATAGAAGGAATTTTTACAATAAATATTTCAAAACAAATTTCTGTTATAGCAGAGTTATCTCAAATAAAATTCAAACTAATTTATGCAATTATCACATTGCAGGGGCATTTTTACCACTGTCCTTCTAATTGATATGAAACTTAGTCTCTAACTAATATATGAGACGAAAACTTTTCAAATACAATCAGACTCTTTAAATCTAGCTTACATAGCTTATCTTTATAGATACTGATAAAACCAATAAATAAGTAAAATAAAAAAACATGTTTTAAAGTCAATTCCTACTGAGGTCCACAAAGAAAAATTTTATTTAGATACTTTTTATTTTATAATTACAATCAATATAAATATGTATTTTTTTCCTGGCGAAAAACCAATTGTGGTTATCATCGCCAAACAAAATCTGATACGGAACGCAATATTTTAAGTAAAACCAAATAAATTTAAATCAACAAAAATTACAAAACAAAAAACAACAATAAATAACAAAAAACAACAATAAATCTATAACAATAAATTTTTTTTTTAACTATAAATAACAAAATAACAACAAAGAACAATATAACAGTGAATAAATGATAACAATATGTAAAACAATAATAGGTAACAATTTACCAATAAATAAATCTCAATAACAATAACAAGAACATAAAATAAATTAAATTTAAATAAATAAAAGAAACACAGAGAATTATATGTATAAACAAAATAAAAAATATATTTTAAGTATAAAATTTTAAAAAAAAATATTTTCAAGTGGTGCAAGAAAGCGATGACTCGGTCAATATCCGAGGCATCGTCCCTTAGCACCACCTTTAAACTGCCTTTTAAATTAAAAAGGGCAGCCAATTTCTTTACGATTTTCCTTTTATATATATATATATATATATATATATATATATATATATATATATATATATATATATATATATATATATACACAGTACATAATGCTGGACTTTTATTTTTGCTTGTTGCTACTTATTCGCTTTCTTTTTTACGTTTCTAATTTATGAAGCTGATAGTGTTATATAACAACCTTTCTCTTATGATTTCATGTACATTTTTTAGTAATTGATTTCTAGCTATGAAAAAGTTGGCGGGATTTCAAACATGAAGATCCTCAATTCGAATCCGACCGGCGGATCAATTTTTTTTCAAATTTAACTAATGAATAAATATTTGAAAAAACTGTATTAACATCAATTGTCATTCAATATAGGTTTTAAAATATTTATTTGAACTTGATTGGATGAATAAAAACGTATTTTATTAACGATTGAAAGTTTGTACAAGATATATATCAGGAAAGTGTGAGCGGGTAGGAATTGAACAAAATTTCAGTTTTTAGGCTTTGGAAGTTTATTATATCACTTTATTATATTTACAACAGCAGTTTACTTACACTTAGTTTCCTATAACCGTATTATAGTATTTCTGTAAATTATCACCTATTTGAGAAAATAGAAAACATAAATTGGAAAGTAATTGTGCTACTTAAAGGAAGAGAACTTTTTTTGCAGCGCCAGGGTCCAACAACAAGATTCCGAGGTATACTTTGCATTAAAATATCATTCAGAGAAGCTGTAAATTAACTATATTTTTTTTAGTTTTTCCATTGGAACTGTCGTGACAAAATACCGGTTCCCAGTCAGGAATTTTTAGTCCCTAATTAGCATCTCGTCCACTGGTTGGAACAAACACACACGTTCTCATATTGTTGACAAGTGTCGTGTTAACTATTCACAGTACGAAATATCGTTAGTATTAGAAAATAGAACCGTCAAATTACATTCCCAGTAGCACAGGTCTTTAAACGTTTAATATTCCATTCGGGAAATACACAGTACAATTGTACACTTCTGCCATCTTTGCCACACACCGTTGTTCATTACCATAATGAATCTAATTACTGAAATACAACACGTAAGAAATTTACATGTTAGTACACATTAGGTACGGCGACTTGAAACACATGCCGCTGCAGACGGGTTTCGTTCACATGCTATTTATCACCATTCCGAAGAAAACAGTCCGAACTATTAAAAAAACCCGATTGGATAATAAATCATTAAAATCCACTCCCACGCTAATCTATATCCTTGTGTCCTTGTGTTCTATCTCGCTCCCACTCGCAGGCGTCCGCGCATCTGTCTTTGTCTCACTCCTACGCTTGGCGAGAGATATGTCTAAATAACAAAGTCCGGACAATTAGGGTGCCTATTGTTCATTAAAACTTGATGCTTTCTATTGTTACGGCTAACTGTGGGCTCCATCAATCTTTATTACTTTAATGGCTCGTGTTGCTCTATAATATAGTTGTGACGAGTAGTTTATCATAGTGCACGTCGTGTTACGTACTCGTGTGCTGTGGCATGGATATGGATATACGAGAATGTATTCAAAAATTGTAACAATATACAACTATATAAAAAAATTGTGATGTATTAGAAATATTTTTAATGAGATCTCTGGTTGATAGTGACATCTGTCGGAAGAGTTTAAAAACAAATAAATAAAGTAGGGATGCGCCCACCCTGATACGCAGTAGGTAGGAAGGTTGCTTGCAACCATAGTTTTAACTCTCTTTTAGCCAAAATGTGAAAGGCAACGGACTTATCCGAGAGCGAGGAAATTTTCTTTAGTTTTCAAAATTTAATGTAATATTCATTTTCTTAAATATGTTATAATCATGGTGTAGAAGACAACGTACGTAGCCAAGTACAAAGATGGGACGCTGAAGGTATTTCGTGAGACTTTTCCACTAGAAGGATGCGAGGCTACGACATGTGAATACAGCTAAGTGGACGATTTCAAACTTTAGAGATTTATTACAAAATTTAAAATGTTAGACAGTTTAACTCAAATTAATGAACCTAGAACTTTTCAACAAGTATACAAATGTAATTTATGCATCATTTGGTGCACTTGTGTTTGCCTTGAATTGTAAGATTTTATTATAAAAAAAAGCAAGTAAACTCGAGTACAGATCCACTTTCAGCCATTGATTGATTTATTGATTGATTCATTGATTGATTGCTATACGTAAAAATTCACAAGTCAAATATTAAATGTTCAATAATCTGTAACTGAAGCAACGTCAAGAAATTTGTATCATGATTATAATTTATGTTATTTTTTTGTTAAATAAAATGAGTGTAATTTGCTTTAATTGAATTCAAAAGAGTAGTTATTTAACCAGCACACAATTCCATGCATTACAAGTTAATAAGCCTTAAAAATTAATTTAATGAGACTGCTAGTTTAAATGATTTAACTTTGTATTTTAAAATATTTTAATGTAACGTAGTTTTCTACCTTCAAGTTTTGAAGAGCGTTACAGACAGACGGTTATTATTACGCCTGAACTGTAAGCTAGAACTTAAAACTAAAACTTAAAACTAATTCTAAACTTAAAACTAAATAAACACACAGAAACGTTACAATATATATATATATATATATATATATATATATATATATATATATATATATATATATATATATATATACTTGAGTACTTGATTTTAAACAAGAAGTCATTAAGTTCAAATCCAAACTAAAGACATCAATCAACTTTTTAAAATTTAGTTAATGAAAAAATATTTGAAAATCTATTACTATCAAATATCATCCTACAGGTAAAAAAAAGTATTTGAACTTGAGTAGATGATTAAAAAAGTATTTTATTAACGATTGAAAATTTGAACAAGATGTATATAAGGAGAGTGTGAACTAATAATAGAAATTGAAAAATACCTTAATAATCCCTTTTACTGAGAATAAGGAAAAAATACGATCATGTGGGCTGTTTAGGTCTACTTATTACACACTTCTGTAAAACAAGGGGACTCTCTAGGAGAGTACATGGAATAAGGTAGACTACAGAAATACTATAATTCTCTCTTTTACTGGCAATAAATAAACAATTGGTCTCCTAGCGTTTGTGTTAGGTGAAGCAGATGTCTACCCACTAGTTTAGTGGTGTCTCATATAACATTAAATGACAATGTAAACACGTATTACATCCAAAGTTGCCACTCCATCCTTTTAACTCTACACTTGCTATTCACGTTCTACACCGCCAACAAACACACCTCCATCATGACTATGCTATTTATCTAACCAAATTTCTAAAGGCCACCTCCCAACTCTGATGATACAATACAAATATTTTGAGGAGAACGTGTTTTGAAATATGCGGCGCAACAAAAATAGGAGCCTTTTATCATTCTAACGGATACATTTTGTCGCGACACAAAGCGAGAGATTTATGCCGTCAACATGCGCAGGGCCCCTAAAATGGCTCCGAGTGGGTGAGTGACGCATAATTACGTTTTTTGTTAAGCACAACCTTGCAAATACACATTCAAATTCTACATTCTCCAAGCTCTAGGGAATTCGGTAGCCTGGACAGGTCAGGGATCTTACAAAAATGATGCGCAAATAATATAAAGTTTGTTAAATGAAAAATAAGCACGCTTATTTAACAATTGTTTGTAAGATACCGCAAGTGATTCAGGGTTAACCAGAAGCGCTGTATACTCTCATGGGTGGAACGTTTTACAACAAATTTGAGGGCAAGTTTGTTTTTTTTGCAATGAGGCGGCTAATATCGCTACCATATCCTATATCGTGAAAACACTCCGACTTGCAGCCAACATTATATCTAATATTCACGTGAAGCAACTCGCAATAAATAGGAGCTATTAAAACGTGGCAAGATCGTTATCGAGACGTCATCAATGCGGCAAAAACAAATATACCTGGAGATGTAGAGTCGTTCGGAATACGGACAAATAATAAAACCCGGTGCTGACGCCACAAAATTAAACGTTTTGGAAAAAACTGAAATAACTTCACAATACACACAACTAAAAATCAAGGTTTCTTTATACAACCGAGCACTACATTGTACTAAATTCCACTACACCTAGAAAGGCTGCTGCTAAAATACATTTGGTTATTATAAATAAGATTTACTAACAAAAACTAACTTGCCGACAAGTAGCTTCCTTTGTCGTATAAGTTATTGGTCGTCGCACGGTTCAAGAACACCGTGTTTCACTTTACCTCACGAACTATTTACCTTGTGCATTATTACATTATTTTAAAAAAAACGAACCACCAGAATTATTTATAACTAAATGATAACATCGCTATATAGTAATGTAACATTGTGCTATTTTTTATAAGAAATTCTAGATTTTTTTAAAAATGTTTGTTATGATGGAAAGTAGGGTTAAATGTGTTTTTTTTTAATGTTTTATTCTTCGGACGTCAGGTTTTATTTCTTTTTCTATGGACACTCTTTATCGCGAAGTACAGTGCGGACCACGTAACCGTGCACTTGGTCATGAAAGATAGCACAAGATTCTTCGTATACTACCACTTCTTAAAACATGTTACATATTCAGAATCTTCTATACATCAACAGCTTCTGCCTCAGGTATGTCTACATATATTTCAAGATTATTTGTAATTTCATACGGAAGTTAATTTATCATTGAATTTACCAAATATCAACCGTTTCATGCAAGTCAGTGTTTTGACTTGTTTATCATGTTTGTAGGAAAGTATTTATACTGACCCTTCCGTCTTGCCTACTGCGATCTCTCAAGGCCAAGTCCACGGTTACGTGGTCCGCACACGCTAGTCTCGCCAAGTCACAGAGTAGTTAGCTTCTACAAATACTTCCACTTTATAATAAGTTCTCATATAAATTTATTTTGGTAACTTTTTAAAATTTTTGAAAAAGCATTTCCCTAAAAAAACAAAAAAACTTACTGCCCTGCAGATACTATTATAAAAAAAAAAACGAGAAGATATTATATATGCTTAGAATATTATTTTTTTTAATGCAAGGATTGATGCACTAGCGCACGATCGCACTCGTACGAATAGGCGGTGTGTATGTAGTGACATTTAGAATCTATCCGACCTTCATAGTTTTTCAGTGTAGTCTAAATAATTTTTCAACGAACAACAAATTTATTTGAATATAATTTAAGTATTCTTACAACTTGAGATATCAATTTACTGTTTTCACCCGTACATAATAAGTAATGGATGTGAAAAAGTAATACGTACGTTTTCCCTCAGTATCTTAATTCCTGTCAGCTGTTGTTAGTTAAATCAGTGACGTAGTAGCAAGAATATATACTTACTCGATAAATTATAAATCATGTGTTCTTGAACTTTAAATAATTTATTAACTAATTTCCTCTCGTTCTACTACCCACGAGCTTTAAACCAAACTAGAAATATATGGCAAAGGGACGAGTATGGCAAATTTTAAGGTAACGAGAAAGTCACTGCAATGAAGGCAATCTGGTTGAATTCAAAATATTCGCTTCGCCCTTCCCAATAAATTACCCATTTTAATTTTTCATTAAACGAGAGTGCGGCGCAAGAAGATCGGAAGACACCTCGTACGGATCATCCCTGATCAAACACGCGCTAGCTCGTTCCCCTTGTTATAACCCCTCCATATTTACAATACGGAGGGGTAAGAATGCGCCCTTTGAAATTTTATAATTTACTTAATAGAAAAATGATGGCCACGGGCAACGTTCCAATGAGATGGAACAAAGAGGGTTGCTTTTATTGCCTTATCAATCGAAACAAGAAGAATGTAGATTCAACTGAAATGTTTAAAATGTAAACTTATAGATCAGGAAAACCCACTGTATGAATTACGACCAGTAATGTAAATCAATGGAAGTGTTTATTTTAATAAACACGTTAGCTGCCAGAAACCTGCTTCGGTTGGTGTCAAAGGAAATTCTTGTTATTCAGTTTAAAGTACACTTATTTTAAACATTTATATGTTTAAAACATTATTGTGGGGCACCTTTAAAGGCTGTGTTGTTTCCACCTTACTTAACCAAAAAGAAAGATATAAGTCTCATCCTTACTTCATGCAGTTCGAAGAGTGTTTCACTTCCCTTTTAAATGATTTTTGTTCAAGCAACAAAAATAAAATTCTAACAATAAGTGAACCTAACGAAACATGCTCTACAATTATAGTAAAATTAGAAACGTACTTAGTAACTCAACGACAAAGAGAGTAGTTACTCAAGCAAAGAATGATGATATTAATGAGATCAGGGGATATAGAGACGATAAGAGGAAAACCTGTCTCCACTTTTCACTTTCTTTTTAATGATTTTTTAAAGTAGAGAAGCAAAAATAAAATGTTAACAAGGAGCATACTTCAACAAACATGTTCTAGAACTATAGTAGAATTAAAATTAAACAAGTATTTTGTACTCTAGGTCGAAGAGACTTCGCTTTCACCCAAGTAAGGAATAATGGTATTGGTGAAATTCGGGATAACAGGGTAAAATGGGGAAACATTGAAAGACAGTGTTGCCATGTTTCTCGGTGCACTTGATACTGAGTAATCATCAATTTCAGCTTTCTAGCCTGAGAGGTACGAACGGGACGAAGTGACAACCACGCTCCCACGCTGCGTGCTTCCAGATACTGTACTTTTACAATTTAGTACGATTACAGACATGTTTGAAGTCATTTTATCAATTACCTTAAACATTTATGTGTAAGAAATTCTAAAATAACGTTTTAATGTAATATTTTTATAAGAATTTGTCACCTGGCGATGTGGAAAAATTACAACCAATGCTTACTACAAAGCATTTAAAAAAATAATAATTGAAGACAAAAATAGAAAAAGAACTACTAACAACACGAACAATTTAAATATATAGCGTAAATTAGGTTAAACAGAAATTAATGCTAAATGTAACTCTAAAAGCGAAAAATGAAACCACAGTTAAAACTGACAGAGAAAAACAACAACTTATAAAACAAATAATTCTATTAAGCCTGGTGGGGACACGTTTAATAGGTCAAATCAATCAGTACCATAGTTAATAAGTCTCGATTATTCATGGCACGGGTTTTTTTTACCACGCCACAACCATTCGAGCAGCAGAATTAATAGCGCTAGAACTGCGATTTTGTCAACACCAGTTGTAAGCACACGAGTTAATGGTTCTCAAACTCCTTTACAAGAAGCTTCTTAGGCTGATGCTTTATAAACACAAGCATTTCTTACAAAATAACACTCTTCACGATCCTCTACTTTGTTAATGCCACTCCGTGTTAAATGTAGGGCGACTGGCAACTATTCGCGGCGGATAGGCGTGTGGCCGTGATACGGTCTGTTTCTGCCATTGATTGCCCAACATGTTTTAAAAGCAGATTGTTTTATCGATCGATCGTGATTGTATCGAGACAATCAAGTTTTATATCCCGTTGCGTATCAAGCACTAGTAACTGACTGTTTTCAACAGAATAGTTTTTAAATTATATTTCCTTACTCCGGATATAAATATTGTCACCAACATAGAGGAATGACCTTTTAATGCGCAGAGTCATTTGTTTACGTCTCTTATCACAACTTCAGCACCATGCTATAAAGATAGGCAGGTGTGGAATATATTTTGTTGAATTTGTGTTTCTGTTTTTATATTGTTCGTTTTTGTTGGGATATTTCCAGGGCTATTCGATTATTTAATAACGATTTTTCTTTTTAATTAAAATCACGTTTCCCTTACATTTGACCTTGGAACGTGGAGAAGTGACGTCACAAATGTAAATAACATTAAAATAGTTCCGAATAAGTCACTGACATTAGAAGCTTAATTCTTTGTAGTTAATTCTTCAGAGTATGTATGGCAATATTTGTTCACATTTTTTAATTCATAAGTTTTACCAATTATTCAGCATACACAATTATTTAGTAAGGGCTTACAGTCTACAGAGTAAGCATCAAATCTGGAGCACAATAATTGCAATGGAAGTTACGTGTCTTTAAATGGAACTCTACGCAGAAGGGTTATTCAGAAAGTAAAAACCATGTCTCATGAAAAAAACAACAGACTTTTTTTATCAACAGATTTTTCTCTATTTTTCTAGCTAGTTTTTAATTATTGTTTAAGGTTTACCACAAAGTTCTATAATATTTTTAATGTCGTCATGTTAGTCGCCTGCGACAATGAGGGCTCAATCTGTCAAACTAAAACTTTTCGGAGACAGTTTAGTGCAAAGTTCTACATAGATTCGGGGATTTTAATGCCTA
>JBAIZL010000005.1:107304623-107342123 GCA_036971475.1 Prosapia bicincta | reverse complement strand
GGTATTCCACGCCACCAGTAGGCTAACCAAAGTGTATTCCATTCTAGCAGTAGACTCACCAACGTTATGCCACTCTCCCAGTAGGCTCATTAACTGGTATTCTACGCCACCAGTAGGCTAACCAAAGTGTATTCCATTCTAGCAGTAGACTCACCAACGTTATACCACTCTCCCAGTAGGCTCATTAACTGGTATTCCACGCCACCAGTAGGCTAACCAAAGTGTATTCCATTCTAGCAGTAGACTCACCAACGTTATGCCACTCTCCCGGTAGGCTCATTAACTGGTATTCCATGCCACCAGTAGGCCAACCAAAGTGTATTCCATTCTAGCAGTAGACTCACCAACGTTATGCCACTCTCCCTGTGGGCTCATTAACTGGTATTCCATGCCACCAGTAGGCCAACCAAAGTGTATTCCATTCTATTCCATTGATGTTGGAAAGGTATATTCTTTGCAGATATTTCATCCCACTCTTCACGCGATACTTACTGTTGCTTATACTATGCTTCGATTATTCGTAGAAAGACTTCAATAGCTTGATACATATGAGCTGTCAATCCTGAACTGCGATAATCGATTCCTAATCCGCATCCTCACGTTAGACGGGTGCGGCTCGCGGGAGTCCGATCATCGCGAAGACTGCAGGGTCTTTACACTTACCAAAAAATCGTTCAAGCAGGTAGAATTGTTACTCGTGTGAGCGGAGTCGGCTCCAATTGGGCCAATCTATGGTTGCCAAAGAAAATAATATTTGTTAAAAACGTTTTGGATTTTTTTATTACTTGCTTGATAACTGTAAACAACTTCAAAATGACGGGCAATAGAAAGCTCACGCCACAACACAAATGTTACTGCTCATTTCTACATTTTTAAAAATTAACTACAGAAAGGTTATTGACAATAAAAGTCATACAGCAGGAATGTGACAGTATTGTTGCTTCATAGATTTATAGACGCTTTTAAGGTTATGTTGACAGGTGACCCTGTTAAAACTCCCCCGCCTGACTACCTGTGCCTGTCCACTCTTGTCCTGTCATGACACCCTTGGAGTTTTATGTCTTGAAACAAAGCGAAAATAGATAGGCGGTCCTTATGAGCAGACCCGCTTCCAGGTAGCTGCTAAAGTTTTCAGTCTCTATATTTTTTCTAAACTACCAACTAATTTCGCTCTTTCCCCTACACAAAGTATTCGGTTCTGTTACTTTTCTAATGATGTTTCTCTATGTTATATTTAAAATAACCCGGGTCGTATATTAGTGTCGTATATTGTAAAATATCTCTCCTTTTTAAATTTGGTTTAAATATTTAAAGAAATATTTTGAAATTTTTATACAAATAAAACGAATGTATAATTGATTTGTTTCTTGGAACATTTCTTACATAAACCTTTTACACTCTTTCAATTAGTTCATTTAATTGATTATATTTGTCGACGGAATGAAGATCCTTAATAAAGATGAGATTAAATGGTTTATGTATTCCCATCGAAGATACATGACTATGCAATAATTTCAACCTAATTGGACTTGAAGAAATGAACAAAAGAAATATATCACAGGATTTGACTCATTGAGGGCAGTGATTTAACTAAAACGCCTGTAAGAAACCGCTTAAAGTCACCTAAATTTCTCTCATCTAATCAACCCCTTACGTTGTCCAATGTAAATCTGGAGGAAGCTTTATTTCGATTTTAATTTTATTCAATCTCACTAAAACACCGCCCAATAAATACTCGACCTGCCGAAACACGAGATGATTCACCGTCGGCTCGCCATCGGTCTGCGAAGGTTAGCCGATCCCTATGTTTGACATTTTGTAAAGACCCTTTGTCATGTTTAGAAACGCACGTCCCCGGCCCACCCTTAAACCAACGGTTTGAACACAATGTTTGTTGTTAAACCAAAACCAAACAACATCTGCAACTGAACGGTTTCCTGGCACTAAATGTTTAAATACTTTTTAGCTTAAATAATTTATGGAAAAGGATTATTACATTGCAACGTCAAATATTTTAAAGTTGGTAATTAAAATAAATTAAAAGAATTAAGAAAATATTTTTTCATAAACAATATGATTTTTATACGAATATGCTAAAAAAAAGGCTAGAAATGTTTATTTAGAAATGGTAGTGGTAACAGTTTTTATTCAAAGTAAGAATACAATGTTACAAAACCTACACTTCTCTATCCTAAACCTTCTACATTTGCTCTAATCAATGTAGAGTTTTGTTATAGAATTACACTATAAAAACAAATTAACAGTTTCCTTTTTAATGCATCTCAATTGTATTTATAAAACCAAGATTGTTACTATGTTTGCCTTCTGTGTTTAAACATTTTTACTTTCTGCGTTTACTACTTAACGTAATTGCAAACTCCTTAGCTTCGGTGTCGGACAAAGCCGATGACACGCGACTGCTATAGTCAGGCAGAGTGGGACAATTGAGCGAACAAAGAACTGCATTCCGTGACGGCAAATCTGTCGCGCTTTTTTAATATACACTAAAAACCTTTTACCTTTCAACTTAAAATTTAGAACACTTGATTTAGTAATAAATTTTCATGTGTAGATAGACATATTTGTATGATTGGAAAAAAAAATTAATATCAAAATGTTGCTACACAAGCTGCGGTCGCATCAGATATCCTCGGAAAACTTGAACAAGATAGAAAAATTTTTGTTATTCAAGTAATGAACACCATATTTAAGTGCTAATCCTAAAGGATTGCTTAACTTGCGACTGAAAGTCGGGAAAGAACAAGTTGAATCATGAAATCATCTGTGGAAACTAATCCGCTTTTAACCTTAACTGGCGAAAATATTTAGTCTTTTTTGTATTCTGTGAGCCTTCGCCTCATGTGTTTGTTGTTACACCTCCAGAACTCTGGTTATTAAATAGACAATCACTTCCCTACGCGATAACATTTATATAGATATACAGGTAGTGGGAACGGACCACGTAACCGTGCACTTGGCCTTGAGAGATCGCAGTAGGCGAGAAGGGAGGTAGAGGGTTAGTATAAATACTTTCCTACAAACATGATAAGGGCTGTTAAAACACTGACTATCAATATTTGATAAATACGATGATAAATTAGCTTCGGTATGAAATAAACACTCTTTAAATATGCGGAGACAAATCTGATCCAGAATCTGTTGCGTATAGAGCGTTCTGAATATGTAACATGTCTTAAGAAGTGGTAGTACAAGAGAAATCTTGCAGTGCCAAGTGCACGGTTACGTGGTCCGCACTGTACTATATCTGTTTCCCAACACTCTAATACACATACTAATAAAAAACGTGAAATAACCAAAACGGTCGACCTCATAGAACCTCAAGAGGTGCCACAGGTCACGTATATCAAGACCCAGATGCAAATACTGTAGACAAATTAAAACTTTATTTAAAAAAACTATGATGCTGGCCCATTTTGCATCATAGTAATTATACCCGCAAGACCGGCTAATTAACAATCTATAAATGTTAACACCGCACAATTCCAGAAATTCCAAAATGGTCGCCTCTTCTCGGATTGTTTCTCACAAGTAAGGTCATAAATCAGGCGGTGCAGGTAATTTACATAGCCGTGACTCACAATGGGACGGCGGGACGAGGACCGGCGGACCAGTGAACCAGTACGAACAAGTCGGGTCCAGTCCAATCACCGGACAAGAATGCGACCGAATTCAATTCGGAAACTAAAAATAAACTTCATTACACGCTCAGATTCGTTCACAGAGGATAATTCGCTTTTGCTTTGTCCGGCCATGAACGTTTCCAAGCAGCAAGCTATCACTATGTCGTTACATTCTGCACAGGTGTTTCATCGAATCTGATACTGAATGAAAGGAAGAGATGTTGGTTGTTTGCACCATATTTAGTCCTCCCCTCTCTCAACCCCCACCCTCATCCCTTTGTTGCAATCAAACTCATTCATCCTTCCAACGCGCTTTCCAAAATGCCAGTACAATACTCCCTTGTAAAAAACTATCATGAATTTAAATTTTATTTTTCACTGTTATCATTTTTTCACAATGACGTAGAGAAGCGAATAATGCAGAACCTTAATGCTTTTCGCCTTAGATTCTGAGATTGTAATGTAAATTTTTTTTGTATAGTAACGAGACAAATGATTTTTTTTTTTTAAATACTAGGAGAAAATTTAACCTACTTCCCAAAATTTCAGGCATATTGTAAACAATATAAATGTTTAAAAGTAAATTCCTACTCAAATGAACAAAAATACTTTTATTTCAGCTTCTTTTTATTTTATAATTACAACTAATATAAATATGTAGATACATATGTCAGAATAAAATATCAAGTGTTAGAATAGAAAGCAAATTTCCTTGCAATTTTTCATTCTGTTTTATATGGCTTTGGACTATTATTTTTGTTTGTTACTATTTATACGCTTTCTTTGTGTTGTAGTTTCTTTTCACTTTACTTTCGCATTGCATTTGTGGCGCAAGTTTCGATACCGTTTGTTTATATTATTCTTTTCATTCATTTTTAATCCTAGATCATTATTTATGATATTGTGTGGTAACTATGGCAACAATTTCAGGTCGTGCAATGGAGATTTTGACGACAACCAGACGGGAGCAAAAAAATTCATATTGCCTACATCTTTGTGAAGTGCATTTCTAGCTATGGGAAAGTCGGCTCAGTGCCAAAGCGCTAGTCTTCGAACATGATGATACTAAGTTCGAATTCGGCCTAAAACCCTAATTTTTATAATTTAATTATTGAATAAATATTTAAAAACCTGTAATAACATCAATTGTCATTCACTACAGGTTAAAAGAAATGTATTTGAACATAATTGGATGAATAAAAATGTATTTTATTGACGATTGAAAATTTGTACAAGATAAATATCAGTAGAGTGTGGGCTAATAGAAGAAATATTTTTAAAAAATACAATTTTATTCCCACACAATAGACTTGGGCGTCAATGATCCGAACATGGAAAATAGGCAAAAATCAAATATTATCTGTATAGCGGAGCACACGATGTAAAGTAACTTGGAGAATATTTCCTAAGCTATGTGTTAATAATTATTCTTGTTATCCTTTTGGCAGTATATAATATACTGTATTACCTGTACTATATAAGTATATTTTAAAGTTAATGTAGTCTATACATTTACAATATAGTACGTACATTATTAAAGGCTTACACATGTCATTATACATAGGTCTATGTAGTTATATAATAGAATGTCTCGTCTCTTAGCGTTTTTTTTAAATTTATTATGGATATATATGTATATTATTTAGAATGTAATAATACAATAAGCCTACTTTTTATCTAATAACTAATTGGTTGTTGAATTACGGTAATAGGATGTAAAGTCTTGTACATACAGTTCAATAGTCTATACTCTATGTCTTCTAAAACTAAACCGTAGCTTTATATTTAATGTAAAATATATGTTTGATTATCCGAACCACTCCGGTCCTAACTAGTTCGTATAATCGATTCTATTTTATACTTAAAAATTACGAGCGACTTACGTAAAATATGAAAAGTAAAAAACATCTGGAATGAATAACACAAGATGTGAATAAGTTAAAGCACAATTTCTTTTGCATACGGTCCATTGCTTATTGCACTGGAAATATTTGTAACAAGAAAGACTTCTCTGTATACGCATTGTTGCAACAATCAGACGGGTGACTTGCGCAATGGCGTATCCGGCTGCAAAGCCGTGTGCCAAATAAATTTCCTGTCACTCAATAAATATGCCAGCTGCATCTTTTATACGCAATTTGCCATCGGATCAATTCTCCGAACGTTTATGCGATACAATAAAAATAAAAATGTCTTCATTTCAATAATATTATGTCTTGAGATTTCAAACACGAATAGTTCTTAAGAAAACAATCGGTTTGTTTTAGTTGAATAACATTTTCATACATTTTAAAACTATTTTTTTTTATCACTTATCAGCCCACACTCTCCTGATATATATCTTGTACAAATTTTCAATCGTCAATAAAATACGTTTTTATTCATCCAATCATGTTCAACGTTTAGCGCTTTGGCACTTGGCCAACTTTCCCATAGCTAGAAATGTAGTTCTAAAAAAGTATATGAATTTTTCTTAAGCCCCATCTGGTTATCGTCGAAAGTTTCATTTTACAACCTTAAATTGTTGCCATGGTTACCACACAATATCATAAATTATGCTCTAGGATAAAAATGAATGTAAAGATAAAAATAAACAAACTGGATTAACGATATCGAATCTTGTTTCACGAACAAAGCGAAAGGAAAGCGAAAAGAAACTACAACACAATGCAAGGGACGAAAGAAAAGAAAAGATATAAATAGTAAACAATAAAAATAATAGTTTAACATCATTCATAGAAAGGAAATGGAAAATTGTAAGGAAACTAGCTTTCTATTTTGTCACTTAATATTGTTATTATAACATGTATGTACATATTTATATTAGTTGTAATTATAAAATAAAAAGAAACTAAAATAAAATTTGTCTTTGTTGATTTAATTGGGAATTGACTTTAAAAAATTATAATACTTGTTTTGTGTGTAGTTTTAAAGGCGTTTAACCGTACGGGGATAGGTATAAATTGTGAATTTAGGTAGAATATAAAACCTCTTTCTAGGGGATTTATGAGAGATTATGTGTTCAGAATCGAATATCTGCTTGTGACTTTCTATGGTTCTTTAAGGTGTCACTCGTTACACCTTCTTGCAAGAAAGAGGATAGAGAACAATTAATGGAATAAGGCATCTCTAAGGATCAGCTGTCATTATATAGGGTCATTCAAATAAAACTCATGATTTTCATGTGTCCGTTATTTCAGTAGGAATACGCAGAAAGGTATAATTTGCGTATCAAGGGGGTCTTAGTAAGGGAGTCTCTCGACTCCTATCTCCCTTATCAAAGAACACATTTGTTAGTGTTACTGTTGGGAGCTCTACCTTCCAGGTAATGAGACCACTACCCCCCCCCACGAATCCAACCTCAAACTCGTGACTTCCGTCCGGGTGACTAACGTCAGGCCCGAGACGGGGGGGGGGGGTTTGGTGTCACGACCCGTGGTGCCAGAATGCAGGAGTCTTTCGACCCTACTGTAAGGCCTGGACTGGTCACCGGTCCGCCGCTGGGACGAGACGAACTCATCCAGTGACAGCAGTTCGGACGCTCTTCCACAAATACTCGGGACCAGTAGAACCTTCCAAACGACTATGTTTCAGTACCTCCATACCCCGTCTGATAAATTCGGTCCAGATAGTGTAATCGGACCTTTATCCATTTTCGGTTGGCCTTACCTAAGGACCAGAACCCCAGACGGAGGGCTTGGTCCTAGGGAGGCATGACGTACCCCTTTGGACTTTGAAAGCCTTTCAACAGGACAGTGCCACTTGTCATACGTCACGTGAACCTGTAGCGCTGACCGGATGTTTCAAGACCGCATAATTTCCAGGAATTTGTGGCCGCCAAGATCACCTGACTTGTCCACACCAGACGTCTTCCTGTGGGGCTAACTAGAGGGAAGAGTCTACGCTACCCGCCCTCTCAATTTTGACGATGTGATGGACAATATTACACGCGAAATCAACAGGGATGATAACGTAATGCTCCAGCGAACTGCCAAAATCTGGAACGACGTTCAGCTGTGCCTAGAAGCGAACGGACGACATTTGGAACAAAACCTTTAACGACCAAGTAATCTCCCAGATATTCTGTACGTATAAGACGTCAAGTTACTTGTATTTTTCTTCTTAAAATAAACATAAAACGAAAATGATTTTCATATATAATGATCCCCTGGCAAAATTATAATTTTGTGGGTTAAAATCGTTTGATGTAGATCTGCTCTCAAACGGAATGAACTTGTCAACCTATTCAGTAGAGCTATTCTCATTTAGAGCAAATAATGAAGATTTGTTTTGTGTCCTCAAATGATGAAGATTTGTTTTGTGTCCTCAAATGATGAAGATTTGTTTTGTGTCCTCAAAGGATGAAGATTTTATTAAAGCCAAAATAGAATAGGTCATTCAATTACATCATTTTAATATTACAGTTTAATTTATTGATCTTTTGATTGGATAAAGCACTGCTTTGCATGTTGTAAAATGGTATAAATATTATCCGTATTATAAAAGTAGGGTTATTAAAAAAATCCCAGTTCTCCATCTCATAAAAAACGATAAGTCACCATAAAAACAAACAAATGTATATTTTAAATAGCGAACCCATAGTAAACATAAGTCTAGAATGAGTTAGATTTATTCAAGAGTTTTCAATTTAAAGCTAAATGCCAAATTACGTGTGCGTGCGCGTCCACCCATATTATTATTTATAAGAAAGGCCAAAGTGTATAATTTGTGCTTAGTCGATGGCGGAAGCACTTCATTGCTGAGTTTACTTGGGTCAACAACCAAGAGCAACGTCAAACGCGTGTCCACGGCCTGACTGACCGGCACGTTCGGTGTCGCTACAACACGTTCTTCTGCTGATATTTCACTGCTCGCTTCCGGCGTATCAGAACAATGGCTGAGCCTGTAGAACAAATCGATGCATATTTACGAACTAAAATTAATTATAGACAATCCAATAATCCGAAATCTTCGATTATCCGGACTATCTATTATGTAATATTGAGTGTTTGGCTACTGGGGCGTGTATAGTTATGTTTCTAAGTAAATCCTAGAAGATAAAAGGAGGAGCTAGGATAATATTTAAAAATAAATATTGGGACTGTCAACTTAACCTTGGCCTCTCGGCCATCTGGCTCCTCGCTTCTCAGTAGAGACATGATGATGTTTTTTCGTCTTCAATCAGGTCAGGACAACCAATTTAAAGATGGCGGAATACTTTTATTTCTTTATTTAAAAAACAATCGCTCCATAAAAATCCAAGAATATCTCACTGACAATCTACTTAAACCCATTTGAGTCGATTCATCTATTTTTATTGTCGAATAAAAATTAGAAAGGTATTTTGAAATTATGAACGCGAGAGTGTGGTTATTTCGAAAGTTTGCTGAGCAGTTTTACCCTGTTCAGATCTCTCACGGAAGAAAAGCAAGCGTCAGCAGATGGAATGAAGCACAACCCTGCCAATCTCTCATTTTACGGAAGCCACCGCTCCACGTTAGGAGGGAGAGGTGACGAATCCGGATAACACGGAGACTGTCAAAGTATCATTCTGATTTTAATCCTACCTATAGTGTTCCATGGTATTTTCGTACTTCATCTTAACTCGACTTAGATCATAAACGAGAGCAAACAAATCTTAAACAAGATTCAACACCAGTTATTTTACAATCTCTACAAAGACAAGTCCAATTTGAGTTTTATGTAAAAAAAGGGGGGTTCTACTTTAGAGCAGGCTGTACCACGGTTTAAAAAAATGTAAACTGTTGGTATAGAGTGTTAACGAATTTCCGTTACATAAGTTTGCAGGTAGAAAGAAGAATTTAGAACTTTGAAGTCTAGATATGACCAGAAAATCAACTTTAAAAAAAAAATTTGTTTTCTATTAAATTTAAATATGGATACCATTTGTGCGATCTCTATGAGAAACTGTTTTAAAACTTTAAAAATTGAAAATATGAAATCGTAAATTAATTATAATTTCTGAGATAACTTTGCTACACGTTTATCAGAAAACACTTGAGCCAAAAATTGCTGACGATAAAAATTAAGCGATTCTCCAGCCACAGATAAGCTTCTGACTTCAATTAAGTTGTAGAGTATATTATCTCGCTAAACCCGGATTAGGCAGACTATCACAGATACGCTTCGCCGAATATTCAGAGACCTCTGTATCGATTCAAACAGCTTATGTAGCATTAAATAGCACGTTTATAACAGTTTTGTGTAGAAATGATAATCTACGTAACAATGGAGAGGTTATGTCGATGTAATCAAGTAAGCAGTCTTTATGAACAAACTATGACAGAGTGGCCAACATTACAACAAAAATCAGTTCACTATAACTGACAGTTCTGTGTTTGTAACATACGTTGTAGTAATCAGGATAATAGATGTACACACACACACACACACACACACACACACACACACACACACACACACACACACACACACACACACACACACACACACACACACACACACACACACACAAACACACAAACACACACACACACACACACACACACACACACACACACACACCGACAATTGCAGATACTAAAACATAAAGGAAAGCACACTGACTATCTGTGCAAAAAATCAAATTCCAAGGCAAATAATACGGCAGAACAGAGAGCATTCACACCGCACGTACAGAAATTGTATTCAAAGCTTAGGTCCGTTCACGAACAAAGCTGGGTTCTAGCGCCTGCAAAAATCTCCTAACCAAAGTCCTTGCATTCACAGACAAAGCTTGTCGGAACTTGCAATCACTTGCAACACGTTCCAACAGGCGCGGCGGACAGGAATGTCCGAAACATTATTTCCAGCACTTAATAGCCAAAAGGACGCCTACTTGTGCTAATGGATTTTAAATATTTAAGTTTTTAATTTTGTTCTATTGCTTATTTGCATTACAATAGAAGCAAACAAATGATTTCTCGCGTATTTTTTTGAAGATATAGCAGTTTGGGAGGTAAGCGTGTTTAGCTCCTTTCTACTATCAAGTATGCGAAAATCCAAACTTTGTCGGTTTTCATGGAAGAAATGATTTATGGTATTCGTGTAACCTTCTTTCAATTTCAATTGCATTTAGATTTACTTATCCAGAAAACGCTTTTAATTGGAAATATAACACCTCAAAGACTTTTGATCTTTGCTATCGGGAAGAACTACATGTTAAACCCGGTTGATAGAGCGTTCAGCGCCACAACTCAAAGAAGCCCATTTGTTCTCCTGGATCCGTTCTAGCAGTCGAAACATTATTGATTATCCAAATTCGTCGAAGAGTCCAAAGATTTCCAGGTGAATATAGAATTACCACGAGTAAAACCACCAAAACCACGTAAAACCATCAAATAGCGGGTCGTCAAAGAGAACCACAGGAGAGGAACTCTTGAGGAAGGAGATACGTAAATAGCCGAGGCAGTGGAGGAGGCGTATCAACGATGACATAATTTGAAGGATAATCGGGTTTGAAGAATTCTCTAACAAAAAATCCTAGTTTAATAATAGAAGCTAAGCTGTTCACAAGTTAGGTCGCATCTATTTTTCTATACACACCTATTGTATCACCACACTGAACAAGGAAGTCGTGTTTCGCTACACGCATGAACTGTTTACCTCGTATTTTAAAACACACACACACACACACACACACACACACACACACACACACACACACACACACACACACACACACACACACACACACACACACACACACACACACACACACACACACACACACTACACAAATACACACACTACACAAATACACACACACACTCATACACACAAACACACACATAAATACATACACCCCCCCCACACACACACAAACCTTAGCAGCTATATTACAGCATAGGTATACCATAATGTTTGTGTTTTAAAACAGTGGTTTTAATTTAAAGTTTTGTAGCTCAGCAACAAATTTTTTACTTTTCTTGTGTACCTGTAAACTCTCTGCATCATCATGTATAATTGTATTTTTTATTTTGATGACGTTTGGATAAGCGATAATTTCCATTTCAGTATATTTCCCTCTACTTATTACATGCAGACGCAACAGCGGCCAGGCCTTTAGACCACTACAGTTTCCGGATAAGCTAATGCACACTGTTACAACACACAGTTCCCAGGCCATTAAGCTTACACCGTTAAAGCTAATGATGCAACACTGACTACACCACTACCGAACTTTCTGCTCTTCCTACGCGAGCAGCCGCTACGGAGCCTGGTGCCCGCCGTAAGCGGTTCCTTAATATGCCCTCATAACTCTGCTTCCTGAGTTACGACGGTCCTCTCTATCCCACGCGCCTCGAACTCGGCAAAAATTTATGCGAAGAACATACGACCTCCTTTACAAAATAAATTCATAATAATGCTTTTGTAATATTGAATTCTGAAATTAAAATGAAATTTACCCTCTTTTTATTTTTCTTATTTACATTCATTATTACTATTATTACTTTATAGAAAAAAAGGTTTCTTAAAAAACATATAATGAAAACAACCGCTCGTATAAAATAGAACGACGAAAACTACACTACAGTGTATGGCAAGGCTGCGTTTAGCCCCTTCATATGTTGTACATATATGTATGATTATACTGAATATATTTGGTTTTATAGAACGTGTTTATAAGAATTATGACCAACAATATCGGATCCAAAAAGCGATTTGAACAAAAAATTGTATAACATGAGGACATTAATAATAAATAGAACATCTGTTTAAACAGTGACACATTTACACACTGCGAAAGTTAGTGGAAGACGCTACTGGACGCTGAAAGAAGACTCTCTTGAGCGCTGAAAGAAGACTCTTTTAAGTGCTGAAAGAAGACGCTCTTAGACGTTGAAAGAAGACTCTCTTAGGCGCTGAAAGAAGACTCTCTTAGACGCTGAAAGAAGACTCTCTTAGACGCTGAAAGAAGACTCTCTTACACGCTGAAAGAAGACGCTCTTAGGCGCTGAAAGAAGACTCTTTTAGGTGCTGAAAGAAGACGCTCTTAGACGCTGAAAGAAGACGCTCTTAGACGCTGAAATAAGACGCTCTTAGGCGCTGAAAGAAGACTCTCTTAGGCGCTGAAAGAAGACTCCCTTAGACGCTGAAAGAAGACGCTCTTAGGCGCTGAAAGAAGACGCTCTTAGGCGCTGAAAGAAGACTCTCTTAGGCGCTGAAAGAAGACGCTCTTAGGCGCTGAAGCAAGACATAACGAAGGGATGTTTCCAGTCGAGATATGGTTGTTTAGAAGAATGTTAAAATTAATTTGGCCTGATCATGCACCCTACAACCGTGTACTTGAAATGTTGAATAAGAAGTTAGATTGTGGATACCAGGAAAAGGATGAGGCTTGAGTACATTATGCGGAACGAGCATCTTATTCTCCAGCTTGTGCTACAGGAGGAAATTGAAGGCAAGATTCGATCAGAAGAGGACGTGTCTCGTGGTTAATAAATCCCAATGTTGGATTTCCAAAATATTTCTAGAACACCACAATTCTATGTGTGTGTGTGGGGGGGGGGTGCGTGCGTGAGTGCGTGGGCACGCGCGTTATAGAAGAGTACAAGTACTGGTTTTGCTCTATTGTTGGTTGTTTATGATTTGCCGGATGAACTTAATTTGCTTTAATATTGTAAAAAACTTATGTTTTTCAAATTTTACTTATAAAGATAACTTATATCTGTAGTGCTATACTCTCTGGACAAAACTGCCTTCAATAGCATTTTTTAATAAAAACAATTTGAAAAATGAATTTAAAAATATTAAAATAAAAAGACACTCTGAACAATCAAAGTTTAAGGCTAGAATTTTTCCAAAAAATCCCTAGATATTAATCGCAGATGCCGGGTTACTTCAGGTAGGCTACCTTACCCACGCGAGGGATATAGCGCATCCGATACTAGGAGTACAATGTTTTATCCTGCCTTGTACCTATCTATCTTTTGCCACCCACTCACAACCCTCACGAAAAATTTGTTTAACATTCACCTTTTAAACACAAACACTGTGCTTTAAATAAAAATAAATGCATAAAATAGCAATTAAATGTTAATAATTTTTACAGTTAATCAAATTTTTATATTTAAAAATAAGCATAGGAAACACAAGTCACATGCTTTAAAATCTCTTCACAATGATTTTGTAGGAGATATTGTTGTTTTTATTGGAAGACTTGAATCGAACAATGCACTTTTCTGACAGGGAAATATCGCGATTTCTATTCATTATCGAGGATTCAAACTTCGAGTGCTTTGTATCAACACGTGAATGATTCTGAAGCACAGATCCTCATATCAGCTGATTTTCCGTAATTGACTTAAAGGCTATCATAGGCTATAGGCTATCATTTCATGTAACAGCTGTTTTTCTTTTCATTTAGAGGTTATATATGCCAATTTTGCAATTTCGCACAATTCATATAATTTATTCGATTAAGTTATAGTGCGTACACTAGGGCGTTACACTAACAGTACATATTTTGGTAATTAGATTAATTTATTATTTTAAGGAAATTGGTACATAATGAAAACGTGATTTAATTTAAATGTTTAATGAGTTTTTACGGGTTTTATTAAAGTGATAATTTCTTTACGCACGTTAAACAAAACATGAGATTAAATCATCGCTTTCGCATCACGCTATTTCTGAAACGCATATCTTACAGCCTATAGTCTACTTTACAACATATGATTTAATGCAACAGCTGATTTTTAGGTAGATTGTTATTAAATAGTTTTGATCAATTAATAAATATATTAATTTATTAAACATTTTGATAAATCTCAATTCAAATAATTCAATATAACAATAATAATAAGTTATGTATTTTAATCCAATTTAAAATGAAAAAAAAAAACATTTTTAGGCTTGTCTTATACTTTATAAGAATTGATTCGAATTGAATTTGTTAAGAAAATTGTATTCAGTAAGCAGCTAATAATAGTTTTTAGTTACACAAATAATTTTTTATTATATAGGCCTCACTCTTTAATCAGATACATTCCTTAAATAAAGATGTAAAAATTGAGTGAAAATTTTGAGATGCTATAGATCTATGTTATCACTTCTGTCGGGATTCCTCCGAGTGCTATATCGATTTTATTTTTAATCAATAATTATGTTGCGATTAAAGGTAATGCGATACGACTAGTAATGATACAAAAAGCTAAAAATTCACTTACCGGGGATTCTATTGTGCATGACGATAGGCATAAAATTAGGTTTTTATTAAACTTATTACCTCGGCGAACTTACAATTTAGGTAAATCTGAGGGACAGAACACTAGACGTTGCTCGTAAGTATCTGACGAGACGCTAACACTATTTAGACTGGGAAGTACGAGAGAGCATAAAACTATCTTAGGTTTCGGATCTTAGGTGGTTCAGTTGTTACTACAGGGCTACGAAGGATCGGTTTAGAGAAAGTTTACATTAAATTTTTACTGCTCTTGCATTAACAGACAAAAAATTTACACCCCGTTGGATATATGCTATTTGGATTATTTAATTTATTGAAATACTGTTGTTTATATTACAAATCTATACTCACATTTGGCGAAGAAAGTCTAGTTTCTAACTTTTCGATGAATTAACTCAAATTATAAGTAAGGGAAGCTGTTAGATAGTATAAAAAAAGTAAATTATTTACTAAAAAGGTTATTACTAAACTTTTATTTATTGTCATTATCATAAACAATATTCAAGCTCGCTTGTGAGTTGGGGTTATAAACAAGAAATATATACAACTCACAATTATAAAACTTTAATTCCAAACGCGTTTCAATGACAATAGAATGAGAATGATCATCAATGATTCTGTCACAAACATGTAAGTTTATGGAACTTTATTAGAAATATTTTTCAGCTCTTTGGTTAAAGTTTTATGTTTGAGATAGAATCACTGATGATGATGACATAATGTCACTGGAACTTTATTAAAAATATTTTTCAGCTCTTTGGTTAAAGTTTTATGTTTGAGACAGAATCACTGATGAAGATGACATAATGTCACTGGAACTTTATTAAAAATATTTTTCAGCTCTTTGGTTAAAGTTTAATGTTTGAGATGGAATCACTGATGATGATGACATAATTTCACTGAAACGCGTTTGAGATCAAAGTTTTATAATTGTAAGTTGTATTTCTTTGTCTATTGTCATTGTTGGTAATTATTATATTTTTTGCACTATTGGCAATATTTTACTGCACTTATTTTTACTCCATATTTTCATCAATTGAATAATCATTATGTAAGTAAATTCTACGAAAGAATGTGTTAATAGGAATAAGAATTCAATATATTTATACCTTTTCTTGGGGAAACCCCATTCAGTTCATCATCGTCATTCTAAATATATTTATTGTGGTGATGGTAGGTACTCGATGGGAATTCATTTCATATAATATACATTAATTTGTGGGTCATTTATCTTAAACCTGTCTGACATTCATTTAACTACTTAAATCTTTGCAGTACAATAAATAGGTGTAATTTTATTTTAAATAAGTACTCGTACATCTGTTCACACATATCGAGTACTAAGAACAAAGATATATTTTAACTAGTTTTCGTATTTTTCATAGTTTTCTGTAGGTCTATTAATTTTATATTGTACTACTACTATTATTATTACTAATTGTTGTAGCACTTTCTACAGAATACGAACCGATTTCAGTGTTTTACATTAAATACGACTAAAATCCATCCAATATATTTAGGGTCAGAATACTGAAAATGTCAGTCAATCGGTATTTTTATTTCTCGTTCCCGCGTAGTCGAGTTTAGCAAAACAAATTATACCGGGTGATTCCAAAAGTCATCAGAGATATGATACAAATTATAAAAACCTCCGTTCACGCCCCAAAAATTAAAAACATTTTGGAGAATACAAATTCCCCCTACCCATCACACGTAAAACGTTACTAATTCCACGTTTTGGTTTTATTATTATTTATTTTTTGACGTAATAACTGCAAAATGCCTCGAAATGTAATTAAATTTACTGTTGACTCCCGAAAATTACAAATTAAAAAAAATCAACTTTAACAAAGCACTACGTTTGACCCGGCACACAAACCTGATAAAATTATAAAACAAACAAACAAATCTTAATTTTTGGCAATAATAGGTCACAGAATTACTCAAAAGGACAAAACAAACACTTACAGACCCGATTGCACGCACTAAAAAGGAAATATAACATTGAAAATTTACACACGCCTTTTATTTCTAACGCCTAAAAGGATAGAAAGTAACCACGCAAAGCAGTGTCGAATTGAAATGTTGGTTATTTTTTTTCAAAATTTGTAATTTGTTGAGAGTTACAAGCTTAATTACATTTCGAGGCATTTTGCGAGTTACTACATCAAAAAAATAAACGTTGAATTTGTAACGCTTTAGGCGTGCCACGGAGGGAGGGAGGAATTGCTATTTTTCACATTTTTAATTTCTAGGCATGAGCCTAAGTTTTTATATTTTTTTTCGTATTCCCGTTGACTTTCTGCATCGTCCGGTACAATTGTTTTTGCTAAAATCGATTACGTGGGAACGGGAAATAAATACCAATAATTCTAAACGAGAGTTATGGCAGGTGAAATATAATTAATTCATTCAGACCTCTTTGTCAAGTACACGTAACAAATAGTGATACACATGAAATGCCATTGGCGATAGATTGACGCACGGAGTTATTAGACAGTTTGGTTCAGGTATGTGCAATTGATTGCTGACAAGGCCTCATTGACTGGATTGGTGAGCACTAGTCTATGGTGATTTGCTGCGGCCGCGCGGTGATTATTGATGAGCGATGCCCGTGCTCTGCAGTTTAATGCCAGTCCATTGAAATCTGTATTAGCGACCAGTGTCTTGTTCTACGTTACGCCTGCTGACGTTTTCATAATAAATATGAAAAGATGTGTGATAAACTTAAATTCAGGACGGGTGTCCTGAGAGGGAAAACGATTTCTTCTCCTTTTTCAAGTCATTAACACATTTGTACAATAGATACGAAAACCTAACAAACCAAGTTAAAGTAAGCACACAAAAATAACAGGACCTAAAACAAACAAAAATTAGTCAACGCAATAAGGGAAAAATAACAACAAAAATTGGTCAACGAAATACGAAAAATATAACAAAAATTTGTGGACGAAATAAGGAGAATATAACAACAAACATTTGTGGACGAAATAAGGGAAATATAACATCAAAAATGGGTCAACGAAATAAGGGCAATATGACAACAAAAATTCATGAACAAAATAAAGAAAATATAACAAAAATTTGCCAACAAAATAAAAGAAATATAATGTCAAAAATTGGTCAACAAAATAAGGAAAAATAAGACAAAAAATTGGGAAATAAGAAAATCCAAGTTAAAATCTGTAATTGTTTTCATTTTGTAGTTCGCAGGCGATATATAGAAGATAATATGTGCAGTCATTAACTTATTCTCTGTTGGGGTCGTATATGCGTTGCAAGAAGAATATCGAAGAATAAATGGAACTGCGAAGGACCAAGGAAAGGTCAAAATGATCCCCAACTACTGGGAGGGGGGGATTAAGGTGTCGCGTGAAAAAATCAAGAACAAATTATAAAACTAAATTTTTTTTGTGGTTTCATGGCGATCGCCCAGTTTGACTAAACGTTTACAAACGATTGACTTCAAGTAGGATTAAGGTAAAAAGCATAAACCCTAGGTTAAAGGAGACAGAGTACTCCATGGGATCACGTGAGCAGCATGGAGTACCTGATGTGCACCTACTCTCTATCGAAGCCGTAAAGACGTGTCTACCCCTTACAATCCCTTTTGGAAGGACAAGGTAGGTTAGGTTCTATGAAGGATCTTGGAAAGGAGTTAGTTACTGGAAACGAATTATGGCACCGTGTGGGGTAATCCTCGCCATTATTATTAGCACATACTCATTTAACTGTTCTAGAGAAGATTTGAATAGGCTTATTATAATATTTAATAACTATGTATGTGTTTGTGCTTCGAGAAAATAGGTAATTTGTTAGAAAATACATGAATATAGTTTAACATTCACCGATTTATTAAATACAACTGCTAGTGTAACAAACGGTGCTTGACCACCGAAAACATAAACAAAAAACTAAACATAATTAAATATTTAGCATACACAAATGGATACAACACCACAATAATAGACAAACTATGGTACAAAACACAAAAAAAACACTAAAATTAACATGAAAGATAGGGAAAACAAATACATCACAAGTTTGAATTGTGGGTGAAATAGTTTTGTTTGGTGATGATTTGGAGGATGTTTATGATATCGGTAACGTGGGTTTTAAAACTTCTATTCACAACCAGATGTCCTACCCATGGGAAGTCCTATCAGTAGTGTTCTAAGCGAAATTTTTCTACAACACATAGAAAACTCCAAGATACTCATAAACAATACGCACGCACACAAAATTATTTACTGGCACAGATACGTCGATGATATCATAACACTATACAGAGGCAATCCGTCAATGCGAAAAACTCATCTACACTAATAAAATACACCAAAAACTCCACTTCACTTCAGAAATTGAAACCAACCGATCCCTAAACTTCCTCGACCTAACCATAACAAAAAGCCACACACAAAAACACAGCTTCAACATTTACAGGAAACCCATAACGACAGACATACTTATCCACAACACCTCAAACCACCCTATCCAACACAAACACGCTGCTTTCAGATCCATACTCCATAGACTTAAAGAAGTCCCAATTACCACAGAAAACATAAACAAAGAACTAGACACAATTAAATATTTAGCATACACAAATGGACACAACGCCACAATAATAGACAAACTATGGTGCAAAATACAAAAAAAGCACTAAAATTAACACTACATACAGGGAAAACAAATACATCACATTACCATACATAAACAAAACAACAAACAAAATAGTCCGCAAATTTAAAAAAATGGGATACAAAATAGCATACAAAACTAATAACAATCTACAATACAAAATACAATACAACACCAATAACAAAGATAAACTACAAGCAACAGTATACGAACTGAACTGCAAAGAATGTAACAAATTCTACATTGAACAAACAGGTCGCAGCTTTAAACAAAGAGTCGAGGAACACAAACAGAACATCAACTCGACAGGATAAAGATCGCCACGTAGCGATCGAAAACGTTCTGTCTCAGTATGTTTTAATAAATTTACTAAATTTAAAGTTCGGATAGTCATAAACTATTATTCAAGTGATTAATAAGATTCACCGAACGTAATGGACTACAAAATTCAAGAAAGCTTTTAAGTATTGAATTTTGATATTTAATTCCTAAGTATTATATTAAATTACGGAGTTAATATGTTGCAACTAAATAAATGTTTATTTAGTGATCACATTCAATGTTATATACATTTTCAAACACGTTGGCCTAACTTCCTTCGTAATTTTTTAAGGTTTTACATTTCACACATTATGTCAGTATTTATCATAACGTGTACTTTAAAACAGTGCGTAGCAGTCTTAACAACTTAGAATCTAATATATTCACAGAAATATTTTCCTAGTTTACAAAAAAAAAAAATGAAAATGTTTGGAAACTGCATAATTATGCACGTTACAGCTATATCATGAGAAAAAATAACTTACGACCCAATAATTTCATTCAAATTTTAGTAAGATGGAAAGTTCTGAATTATATTGCTAAGCAGCACTATTTAGAGTACGACGGACAAAATAATAAATTACGCCTATTTTTTATTTCAATAGACAATTTACACAGTTTATTTCTTTGATTTTGAGAATTATTTAGGTAGATAGGCTATAGGACGTATAAGGGACACATCTCTACAAAATATTGATTTACAGCAAAGAATTTAAGTTAATTCTTTAGAATTAAACTTAGGTGCCGTAACATATTTAAAAGCATTGAAAAGAGTTTCTATTATATTAATGTTCCCGCTCATTTGCCGTTCTTTCTCACCCGGTACAGAAAACAATCTCGATTATAATATTTATTCAGTTTGTTTGCTACGAACCACCTTTTTCTTTGTAAGTATTATTTACGTAATGTTATAAGAAGCTTTACATTTCTTTTAATTTTTCAGTTCCTTCTATTAGTTCACACTCTCCCAATATATTTCTTTTAATTTTTCAGTTCCTTCTATTAGTTCACACTCTCCCAATATATTTCTTTTAATTTTTCAGTTCCTTCTATTAGTTCACACTCTCCCAATATATTTCTTGTTACAAATTTTCAATCGTTAATAAAACACTTTTTTATTCATTCGCTCAAGTTCAAAATACACCTGTAGTGGACGATAATGGTAGTGGTGATATACTTTGTTCAAATATTAATTCATTATTTTTAGTATAAAAAAGTTGATGTCTTTAGGTTGGATTCGAACTGAATGACTAGTTTGAAATCCAGCAAGTTTGAAAAAAGTATTTGAACTTGAGTGGATGAATAAAGTTTTTTTCTATTAACGACTGAAAATTTGAACAAAACACACACACACATATTTTTTAGTATCAAAATAATGCTCGAAAATGAGGACAAATAATTAGTCCTAACTCGCATATATACCAAATAAGATTCTTGTGCAAGCACATTATATATATATATATATATATATATATATATATATATATATATATATATATATATATATCACTTGTAGTGGTGGTTTAATTGTACTAAAAAGTTTATTTAATAAAAAGTAACTGAAATAAATTTCTAAGTAGGTATTTACTTAATTTTGTTTTTAATATTACGTATTTACAAACAGTATAATAATGTATTTAACAACTGAGGTAGAAAATTTAAATACAGTCATGTGGGAGAGGTGAAACCCCAAGCTTCGCCATTCAAAACGCTCCTTACGACAGTCGGAACGCTGAAACTACTAAGACCTAAGTCGTCCACTTAAACGGGCCGGGAGGATCCTTTAAATAAAACACACAAAGAAACAACCAGACTGAGGAGGTGGGGAAACCAGTTTCAGGGGAGGGGGAATTCTCGACATTCCAGTCGGCGACACCTCAGCATCGGGGTACGTCTTAATCTGAGCCTACCTGGTGGTGAGACCGATGAATTGTTAATGTTTTCAATTAGAGGCCGTTTAGATATGGTGGGACAGTGGCGGTCGTGAATGGAGCGCTATCGAATTGCAAGCCGAGACCACAAGCTGACTGCCGACAGCTGTTTCCAACTGCCGAATTTTATACAATTGTGGAAAACATATTCAGTTGTATGTTTTCTGTTACAATATTCGTATATGTAGGTTCGGTCTTCTTTGGTGTAACCCTGATTCCCGTCAGCCGGCACGTTTTGGACACCTCCACCTGCGATTTGAGTAGAATATGGCGTGAACACAGTAACTATAAATAGCTTTTGAAGAACTCACACGAAAATAAATATATCTCATTACATATGTATGCATGTGCGTATATAAGGCGTGGGTGTGCGCGCGCGTGACATTTTAACAAGAACATTTAAAAAATAAAGATCTCAAAATTTATCATCAATTTAATATTTTTATATCGTCAGGAGCTATGCACATTGTCAACAGCTGAAACAGGCTTATTTTTATTTGGTTTTAGCTGTTAATTATGGACGGATGATATCAATTTATTAAATTGTTGACAAGCTTAGAGCCCTATAATTAGTAAATGTTCTTGTTATTAAAATATTTGCTTAGATAAATTAATATTCAACAAGAAAAACGTTAACTACAAGTCTACACACATAACACACACATAACACACACACACACACACACACACACACACACTAATACTCTCAAAAAATACAGTACATATTTGTGTACGTATGCACACTCATACACATACATACTAATGCTCACAGTATATATTTGTATACACACAATCAAATATACATTGGAATTTCTAATAAAATAATTTTTCGTACAAGGAATTTATTTATTCTCGGAAAGTATTAGAGTAGGATTAGGTTTGATCTCCTTACCTGTTCTTACCGTAATCCTCCACCCATAAATCGTCTTAAAGCAAACAAACATATTCTTCCTAATCTTAAACAAGACTCATGAGACTTATAGTATTTATCCCAACGTATTCGTACACACACACACACACACACACACACTCTCTCTCTCAGTGAAGGCAGAAAATATTCGGTAAGGGGTATGGACCCGAAGCGGAATTAGGTAGCTTTGGGCTACATACAGGAGTGTTCACAGACACTCTGAGAATCAGTAAGAAGGTTAGTTTCCTTGAAGTTAACTACATTCCTCCTGGGGTGGTGGATGAGAATTGAAGATATAAGTAAGTTCGAAATGCGAAGATCCTATGCTACTGCACTAAGGGAAGAGGGGTACAGTCTTGAGTATAGAGTCGTTACTATCTCTAGTATAATAAAAGCTACCATCGCAATATATAGGCGACAGCCACTATGCATATTCCTATCTGGAAGTTGAGAACTGTGTACATGTGTAAGGTTAAGAAAGGGGCATAAAACCCGCTAGCAGAGGATACATGGATCTTGGCAAGAGAGATACTTGAGCAATCGCGTGTTTGGGACACCTACTTTCTAACAAGGCCATAGAGAGATGTATATAAGTTTACTTTACTAGCCTGCGGCCATCCTTGGCAGGTTAGCCATTTGGCGGTGTGCTGACCAGTAGAGGCAGGGGATCTCCCTGTAGTTGTCTTCTTCTTCGTCCACAGGATTGGCTGCTAGGGCCGGATACTGGGGTAGGTGGGCTGCGTCCATCCTGGGGTATTGGCACAGCGTACAGGCCGAGTCTACGCTTAACCCGATGCTGTGCAGATGGGCTGCCAGGTAGTCGTGGCCAGTGGTGGTTATGAACGCTGCTACATAGATGTATATATATTTCACCCTAGTGAGGTGAGGTATAAGGGAGGGTGGATTGAATCAGGCAGGACTTAGGAATGGACAGATGACATCCAGGTATGGGGAATACGGAGAAATTATGGGATAGCATTGGGCGAGGTCGTTTAGCTGAATTATGACTGCTCTTAACCATAGTGAAGAGAGGTAGCCTAACTGCATAAGGTGTCGAACTATGCAAATATCAAATTAGTAATACTGGATACTTATTTAGTAATAAGACCATACTCGCTAAATCCCATTTGGGCAAGCACTTGACAACTGTAGGCTGCGCACAATAGGAACGCATTGTAGCTATGCACTACTCCGACGCATTGTGCTCCACCTGAGCACCGTTATTTAATCTATTTTAGTCATTCGTTATCGACGTTCTATTGTTGGATAACGCAAGGACTTCTGTGTCGTTGCTTTAGAATAATATAACCTCTCGAGATGAAAGAACGACGTTGTGCAACGTAAGGAGAGAGTAGGGAAGTGAGCACAGTCGTCTCTTTACACTACAAAGTTGTGTCACGCTGGAAATTGTTTACGTCGACGAGACTCAAATTAGTTCAAACACAAAGCCTCAGTTATACTGAACTACTCTGTAATTAGTTTATTTCAGCGGTTTCACACCACTGTGAGAGCTAGTGTGCAGGAGAATAAGGTCGTGTAACCGGGATGGGATTCAAATAGCAGGAAAGTAAACATTAAGAAGACCAAACCCATATGGAATGATAAAGTACAATTTAGAACCTCTCTAATTAGTCACATTCGGGACCGAGGGGTGACGAATTTCGGAAGTTGTAAAATTAACAGTAATTGTGGGTAAACATGACACATAATTAGGTATGTAATGTAACTAATGTTCTACTTACAAGATTTATGACGGCCGAAAAACTCGAACAGTAATACACGTACTCGGTAGGTGTATATGGCATCCGTTGAATTTAATATGTTATTTAAGGCAACCTTCCAATAGTATCCAGCGATTTTGTTTCCTCCACCCATTTTTCTTCACCTCCGTTGAAGTCCACCACTATTTCCAACCCACCACGAGGTTTCTTTTGACTGCCATTCAATCTGTTCCAACTCAAAATCAACATTTCTAAACGACTCCTATCATATTAAATTTGTTCGGGGTTCGGGCTGCTTACAACTTTCAACGAATTCCAACGGGAAGCCAAATCTGAGTCTATTAGCATTATTTGAAAATCAGCAATGTAATGAACTAATAATAAAACTACAGCCGTGTTTTCAAAAATGACATTTTCCAACAGTTTACTTGTGGAAAAAGCTCGACAAATTACATTTGAACATTAAATTCCAATAAAAGTATTTTAAAAATTATTTTAAAAGTACTTTTTTAAAGTGGAATCTTTCAATAACAATAATTTTTTAAACATTAAATATTATTCTTCATTTTGATGGTAGTAACTACAGTTTAAATATCCGAAGTTTCTCCTTTTGTTCGAGATTGCGGTAGCAAGTTAATATAACTTTAATAACTAAAAGGAAAGATGAACGTAGACAAACTAATCGATTTTCGTTATTTATTTTTGAGCCTGCATGTTTTTGACATTTTCCCAAAATACAGGCCTAAATGACGTTAGCTAACACACTCATTTCATTTTAGTGCAACAGGTTTATTGTTACCATAAGCGAGTAACGTTTGTCCTTGTTCATCAAGTTTACATTTTATGTTATCTTGAGATAAAAGAGCGCTATCTAGAGCAACAATGTTTTTTTACGTTCAGGTTATCATTGTTTGTGAATACCTCAAGTCCGTAGGCTTGTTTCACATTCACCTAACAACAAAAGAAAAGACTCTCAAGTAAAGGATGTTAACTGTACGTTGTGTTAATATTCTATAAAGGTATGGTTTAGTAAATGTAGGCGAGCTACGCACGTGTATATACTGGCTTGTGTACACAAACACGTGCCCTCTGCCGGAGTTCAACCAGTGACGGTCCGCACAGTTATATGATCTCTTGGGACCAAATCTACACAGTAGTAAGAAGATCTGGTTCTTTGGCTTAGTGGATGTTCAAGGAGTGCACCGTAACCGACCCCGGTTCGTCATCGCAGTAGATCACAAAATATGTTCAAGTAGTGTAATATCATCAACCTTGATTCGCCATCGCAGTAGATCACAAAGACTATTCAAGAATGGGCTGGGGACAAAACAGGAATCTGTTGAACAAAGATTTTAGTAGAATCCAATGTATGAATAAGAATTCTGAATAGGAAAAATACAAGGAGTAACAGAGTAGTAGGGTTACATAACACGAAATCCAGTGAAATTCTGTGACGCTTGGACAGCAAAGAAATACGTTCGCATACAAGTTTTTGTCGTGGTTTAAACGAAATAAGAGTACAAAAACGATAAGCAGAAACTATAATATCAGTTGGGAGAAGTACCTCAATAGCAACGACGGAAAGGGAAACAAAGAAACGACAGACGGAGACTAGTATCAGTTGGAATATGAAGAGTTTAGAATGGAACTGTAGGAAGGGAAACAGGCAGCGACAAAGACTAACATGAGTTGGGAGGAAAGCGGTAAATGTAATGACTGTAAAGAATAAGAGAACTTAAAGTTGAAGCTAATATCAGATAAATTTAAATTATCAGATACATTTCTAGAGAAAATATCTGTTTTTCGAATGGAATTATAAGAATAAAAACAGGCAACGACAAAGATTAATATGAGTTAAGAGGAAAGCTTTAAATATAACGACTGTGAAGAATAAGAGAACCTAAAGTTGGGACTAATATCAGATAAATTTAAACTATCAGATACATTTATAGAGAAAATATCTGTTTTTCGAATGGAATTATAAGAATAGAAACAGGCAGCGACAAAGACTAACATGAGTTGGGAGGAAAGCTATAAATGTAACGACTGTGAAGAATAAGAGAACCTAAAGTTGGGACTAATGTCAGATAAATATCAGATACATTTATAGAGAAAATATCTGATTTTCGAATGGGATTACAGGAATAGAAACAGGCAACGACAAAGACTAATATGAGTTGGGAGTAAAGCTATAAATGTAACGACTGTAAATAATAAGTGAACCTAAAGATGGAGACTAATATCAGATGGAATAAGAAGAGTTTCGAATGGAACAATGGGAAGGGAAACAATCAAGGCGATAAATAGGTACTGACGAACACCTACACTCATTCAGGGCGTATCCCGAATTTATCCATCGTGATAAGGCAGCCAATCCGCATGGTTGTAAACTGAGGATGGCCACCACGATGGGTGAGTGGATTGAAACTGAGATGGGGGGAGGGGGTAGTGCAATATACTGGCGTATATACTGTTTCGTTTGGTGTACTCAAATTAATTGTTAATGTCTTACTTTCTTACCTAGGTACGCCCTAAGTAAATACTGTACTTGTCATTATACAGCTCGTACTTGTCTATAACTTTCTGTAGTTATAGATCCTGTAAGGAAAATAGCCTCACACATGGTTACAATTGCGTTCTCAGTCTCCCAATCACAATAAAGCACACACACTCATCTTATTGTTTATTCTATTTAAAGCGTTTATTAAACAAAAAGTTAGCATAAATTAAAGAAGATTCGATGATTGATTGAATGATGTCATTTAGTCGAAACAAGCGAACCATTACATTGCAAACTATAAATAGATCTTCGATGATGCAATAGGCGGGATGGAACCGGAGATAAAATAAAACAAAACGGAGTGGAATAATCGAAAACCAAGGTGATGTCATTGTGCTAAAGTCGAGCCGAAATGACTGTAGCATAACTATAAAGAGGAATAAAAAGCGACAGGCTTGAAATTGTAACGATAGAATTGGACAAGAATGTGGAATTCTTCTGCTTCCCTACCACAAACTGAATTAATTGGAATCGATAAAGAAAGAACTTAACCTTTTGTAAAAGTTATCGAAACAGCAAAATATAAAGAACTTGTGAAACCTTTTACCATATTTGTTCATATAAAAAACTTTTTTTATATAAAAGTATTATTAATTAACTAAAAAATCAGTGCTTACTGATCCGTGGCAAACATGTTCCCCTTAATCTTACCAAGTAACTGATAACAGATAAATATCGCAGAGTTCGAAGAAAAAATGGGTTCGTACAGCGGCGTCACTGTAATTTCACGCATAACACAAAATCAGGCGAATAAACGCCATGGACAGAGTTTTGCAATACGAAAGAATTAACGAAAAATAGAAAATAGAATCAGGTACGGATTACGCAATGAATGTTCTTTACAGAATCTGTTCGCTTTACAAACGTTGTTCTGCAACAATATAAAATTATTTTTAAATTGGCCAGAAATATGCCTGATTTTATGTGTGTTTATGTTTTATGACCTTGTAATTCAATTTTGTTTAAACGCAAACACCTTTAATTACCCTTTATTTACCTTAATTTAGTTTTAAAGGAAAGTAAGCTTAAATATGTTGGCTTTATTTGATTTTCTTCTTTCTTTAAAAATAATAACCGGAGTGACGTAACAGCTTATAACTACAGAGTTTTACGTTCGCTTTCGGTATGTCCAATCTCTTCTATACTAATAACCTACGTCGTATAAAAGTACTACCATTTATAAGGTAGTTTCCTATATCTCTTAGCACAGTAGTTCCCAAAATATGAGGCGTGAGTATCAAGCTGGCCGTGGATCGTTTGTCTGGTACGTCGCGACAACTCTGAATGAAACAGTTAATTAAAAATATCGTGAAGTGAAATACAATTTGTGACGGTACACAATGTTGTAGTACGCAGTAAAATTGTTCATCTAGTAAAGATCTGCTGTGCTGTAAAATACTACTCTGTATTTATTTTTTACCCAGGGAATAGGTTTATTTTAATAACAAGGTAAAGACTTAAGTCTTGTGATGACTAATGTACACTACTTACGTCAGGCGTAAACCACGCCTATTGCCTATTTATACAGTTTTAAAAGAAATTGTCTGAAAATACCAAAATGTGCTTATACTGTATTAAGCAGTTAGAAAACAAAATTAGTTCATACAAATTTACTTAAAACTTTACCACTAACAAAATTATGGTAAATGTCCTGTATCGCCGCCAAGAAAATATATTCCCTAAACAGAACCATGGGTTAAAAACGTTTGGGGAACCACGGCCTTCGCGTAAGGAAATCTCATTGTTTCAGCTCTCTCGGTTCGTATACGGTTTTTCATTCGGCCTTTCACACGGCACATACAGTTTTATCTCACACCATCTTCAGGTTGTACTCGGATAGAGCACTATATAATAGCTATCGACATCAGCTTTACAAATCCCTCTAAACGAGGCGCATGCTAAATATGCATAACTCTAAGGCGAAAAGAACTACAGAGTTGGTCGGCTTTTGAAGGCTCTAATGAGGTGGGGTAAGAAAAAACAAACTATATTGATACATTATGCAAATAAAAGACTTACAAATTAATCATTCATTATATCATACGAGTTTCAAGGACAAAGTCATCATCATCATCAGTGCACATTCACTGATGATGATGACTGAAACGCGTATGCGTTAATAAATGATTAATTTGTGAGTTTTGGGTACATCTTTTATTAGTATTAACACAACCTCACAAGCTAAGCTCAAAGAATAGTTGTACACTGATATGTGTTTTTAATAAATTCCATTTTCAAGTTTAACGTTAAAAATTCAACAGCTATATAATATTTGAAATATCCAAACCTAATCATAAATTTGGACAATGTTTTTAGTATGTTTTAATGTTAATTCTGAGACCTGATTAAAGTCACAGAAAACCCTACTGCGGCTTCTCTTAGAACACTAATATCTAACTTAATAAAAGTGAACGACAGGGTTTAGTTAAACAGAATAAACCGCTGTAAATAACGATCAGAGGCGTTCTGTACGGCGAAGAATCCATTAGTTGAATGGTTTCAGGTCCTGAATGCTTGATAAAGCAAATTCATTAAACCGTCTAAGTAGCATATTACCGTTTCTTCATCGAAAAGTAAATCTAAATGCGTTCGAAAACGAGCCGAAATAGTTGTACAACTATTAATTTTAACGCTAATTACCAAACGCTGTTTCGCCGCTAATGGGATTCAAGAGGTGAAATAATTCGGAATATTTTTCAATTCCCCTTTCCCCTCTTGCCCGTTCCCAAGTGTGATCGACGTGGGAAGGGAGTCCTGGGCGACACGGGTGCCGAGGCTCGCGGCTACCACATTCCTAGGTACCAGCGGACATTTGCATTTTTATGTTCTCCTTTAAACACTTAACTGTTCCAAATGAAACAACGTACACCTCTGCCATGGGTCGGTGAGTCATTCCCCACCTTGTCTCCACTAAACGCTTAAGTCTGAACACGCGTCCGCTCATTTCCATAACGCCTAATTGAATTTCATAGTTAACAATTTGAAGGTTATGTTACTATGTGTCAAGATTTCAAGCTGTCGACAATATGGAAGCGTTACAGCACGTCTCGTGTGTGAGAAAATTATGAACAAGTAATATAAACAAAACAACTAAAATCAATTCCTATTTGGGTAAACAAAAAATTTTATTTTAGTTACCTTTTATCAAATAATTACAATAAATATAAATAAAGTAACATAACATATGCGTTAAAACAGCTGCTCTACTCCATAACCTCTAAAAAAATCAGATGTTTCATGTAATCATAAGTTATCATTTTTTTAAAGCCAAATATGACGAATAACTTTACAGCATACATTGCCCCTTTTGTGAAAAGTTTTTCCCCAATATAAAACTAAAACTAACTCATTATTAAATTTAATTAATTAATCAATATTTGAAAAAACTATTAACACCAAGTGTCCTCCACTATAAGTTTAAAAAAGTGTATTTGAACTTGAGTGAATCAAGTGTTTTATTAACGATTAAAAAATTTAAACCATATATATATATATATATATATATATATATATATATATATATATATATATAAAGAACTAAGTCAAAATACAAATACAAGAATTATAATTGAATTTACAATTCAAAGATTTTCGTTGACATCAAGTGTCCTCCACTATAAGTTTAAAAAACTGTATTTGAACTTGAGTGCATGAATAAAGTGTTTTATTAACGATTAAAAAATTTAAACCAGATATATATAAAGAACTAAGTCAAAATACAAATACAAGAATTATAATTGAATTTACAATTCAAAGCTTTTCGTTGGCTTTGACATCAAGTGTCCTCCACTATAAGTTTAAAAAACTGTATTTGAACTTGAGTGCATGAATAAAATGTTTTATTAACGATTAAAAAATTTAAACCAGATATATATATATATATATATATATATATATATATATATATATATATATATATATATAAAGAACTAAGTCAAAATACAAATACAAGAATTATAATTGAATTTACAATTCAAAGCTTTTCGTTGGCTAGAGTACCAACATCATCAGGAATATTAAACATTGTTTAAAGAATTGTTTAATATTCCTGATGATGTTGGTACTGTTAGCCAACGAAAAGCTTTGAATTGTAAATTCAATTATAATTCTTGTATTTGTATTTTGACTTAATTCTTTATTAATACACAAGAATACATATTGCGATATATATATATATATATATATATATATACACACACATACATAAACATACACACACACATAGGCGCGCGCACACGCACACGCGCGCGCGCACACACACACACACACACACACACACACTCACACACAAGTATATATACACGGAGAGTGTAAACTAATAGAAGGAATTGAAGAAACTCAACAGTTGTAAATAAACGCAATCTACATTTACAATCTTGAACTATACCGTATGAGTGAGAAAAACGTACTACAAACACCTGAACTACAAAGAGTTTTATCATCTCTAATACCAATTAAAGAGGCCAACGGGAAAAGATGAATGACCAAATGGCTTTGTATCGATAAAACAGAAAAGACTTATATTAAAATGCACAATAAAAATATTCTAGATTAAAATAACTTTGTCCCCACACCTTGTATGCGTACAACGAACAGACTACGAGATAATGTGTAAGAAATAACATTTATCAAAATAAGTAAAATATCGAACCCTCATCTTGTTTCTCCTGGCCTCTTCAAATATGTTTCGATAGTGATGCTGTCATCCTTAGTGAAAAATCAACAATAGCGGATGAAAGCTCTATACATTTCCTACTGGGGATGATGGCATTGCTATTGAAACATCTAGGTCTATGGTATTTAACGTGTTTAAACACTTTAAGAGAGTTAACTCATTAGAGTGTATTGTACAGTTAATTTACATTATTATTGAAGATCTGCTCAATTGCCTTTAAATTTGGTCATATTATATACTCGATCCCTCAACCTTTTCAAAATTTTATTTTAGCATTTAGTATCTCCGCCTTGAAATTTCGTCCGTCACCAACATACATCTTCCCTGTAATTTTTCCAATTATAGTCAATTAGCTTCAAGTCATTTACAATTTACTCAATTAACCCGTCTTTAACATCACTGACCAATAACCTATTGTTATTCTTAATTAATAATTCCCCAAAGTTATTTTGTCTTGTGCCTCTTGGTATTTGTTTTATTCGGCCTCCAATTGTCAAATCTTCATTTTTTTCAAAATGGCGTAATAGAGCATCTGAGGGTCGCTCTTCTGACTTTATACTATTTTGGACAAAATTCAAAAACATTAAATTTACGAGATGAAATATTTCTGTATTAAGTTTGGCAATGTTTTCGATAAATATGTTTAACTAGAGTTTCGCAATACTGTCGTCTTTAAAAAGTAGAATCTGCTGCAGTTCCGAACCCTCGATAGTCAGTCTTTATATATATACACCAGAAAAAAAACTTTTCATAGACAAGAAAAAAGGCAAGGTGGAGGAAGAAGGAAGCAGAATCGAAGTTTGTTCACAAAAATACAATTGTTATGGAACATATTAAAGACGATTTCAGATCCAACGCAAACACTGCTTGTTTTATTTAAAACATTAAATTTGAAATTTATTGATATTTTGGAAATTTCACACTGGGAGAGGAAATTTGAAGCTTCAACAATTCTATTACAGGCAAATTGAGTAAGCTATGGCTGGCTAGATGGCGTTAAATTAATATCAACATATTACAAGTCATGAAAACTGAAAAGCAGAAGATATTCGCTCAACTCCGTTCCCTAAACACACAACACTTCAGATTGGCATTTTCCCGCACTCTCCGTGAGGTATAATGTTATCAACATAGATAAATGAAGAGGAAAGCTCCACTTCCCATTCCAAAGAAAACAAGACTATAAAAAAGATTTCTTTAGAGTTCCTCGTGTGGGGGTGGGGTGTTCTAGTAGCCAAAGTTATTCTTCAAATCACCCAGCACTGCAAATTATTATTACTTTAAAAATTTTATTGTGTAATTTTATTCCCAATTTTCATTCTATACCATACTTTATTGATCAAACAAGCCAAGATCAGAACTGTTATTGTTATCTTAAAATTAGTAGACAATCTCGGTGGAACGGTCTATCAGCGACTATTGCTTAATACGTAACAGTGGCCGATACAAACGACATTGCTTAATACGTAACAGTGGCCGATACAAACGACGCTGTTGTCGAAACGCGTTTGACCGAGAATAAGGTAGAATACTATCTCTGTCCCTCATTCTTAAGCCCATTCTCTTCTACCTTCTGCTGCACCGCACAATCCTCCGCCCTGACTCTCCTTATCTCCCCAGGGCCATTCTTCGCTCTCTTCTGCCTCACTTTAAAATCCTCCACTCTGGCCCTCCTTACTCACCCTATTTCCCCGAACTCATTCTCCTCTTCCTTCTGTCGCAAGGCACAATCCTCCTCCCTGACCCTCCTTACTCACCCTATCTCCCCAAGCTCATTCTCCTCTACCTTCTTCTTCTTTACCGCACAATCCTCCACCCTGACTCGCCCTACTCCCCCTATCTTCCCAAGCTCATTCTCCTCTACCTTCTCCTGCACCCCACAATCCTCCGCCCTGACTCGGCCTACTCACCCTATCTCCCCAAGCTCATTCTCCTCTACTTTCTCCTGCACCGCACAATCCTGCGCCCTGACTCGCCCTACTCCCCTGTCTTCCCAAGCTCATTCTCCTCTACCTTCTCCTGCACCGCACAATCCTCCGCCCTGACTAGACCTACTCACCCTATCTCCCCAAGCTCATTCTCCTCTACCTTCTTCTTCTTTACCGCACAATCCTCCACCCTGACTCGCCCTACTCCCCCTATCTTCCCAAGCTCATTCTCCTCTACCTTCTCCTGCACCCCACAATCCTCCGCCCTGACTCGGCCTACTCACCCTATCTCCCCAAGCTCATTCTCCTCTACTTTCTCCTGCACCGCACAATCCTGCGCCCTGACTCGCCCTACTCCCCTGTCTTCCCAAGCTCATTCTCCTCTACCTTCTCCTGCACCGCACAATCCTCCGCCCTGACTAGACCTACTCACCCTATCTCCCCAAGCTCATTCTCCTCTACCTTCTCCTGCAACGCACAATCCTCCTCCCTGACTCGTCCTAATCCGTATCTTCCCAAGCCTATTCTTCGCTTCCCTCTGCCTCACTGTAAAATCCTCCACCCTGAACCTCCTTACTCACGCTATCTTCCTAAGCTCATTATCCTCTCCCTTCTGCCGCACCACACAATCCTCCACCCTAATCCTCCTTCCCCTTAACCCTATCTCCCCAATCTCATTTCCGTCTCCCCTCTACCGCACCTTACAATCTTCCGCCCTCTACTCACCCCACCGCCCACTAGTTCGTAACTAAATTATTTTCGACTGACGACCTAGTAATGGATCTCTTGTGTCAACTGAAAACTTTTCGTTGAAATTAGAGAACTACACTTCTACAAAACAAAAGTCAATTTACACAAAACCTACACAAAGAGATCCGGCTGACCTATTGTGGGTAGATAAAAGAGATTAAATAAACGAATTAAAAGTAAAACTGACGGGGCATTATTGGCTATGCCCAAGCCTAAACTCTGTTTGTCCTCTGTTTGGAGAAGCGCCATTGTAGTCAATTGAATGGCTGTGTTGCTTTTAATTGTGGCTTTTAAATCATTTTTGTGTAGTGGGACTTTAATCAGCTTAATTTAAAAACAATGAAGCGTACTGAAAATGGCCTTGAATGCGGGCAGAAATAGCAATCGTCGAACAAACAAAATAAGTCACGAGTCACAAATATGTAATGACATTACTTTTATGTGCCATACATAATAAGTATCCATTAAGATTATAGATTTGTTCCAATCTATTAACAAATCTATTTTGCTATTCTGTTTACAGCTGTTGTTATTGTGAAGTTTATTAATTTATTCATCTATAACTGTAAATTTTAATTATAAATTTATCCATCTTATAATTACGCGCGCGCTCTCTCTCTCTTTCTCTCTCGTGCGTGTACGTATTTTTCGAGACTATGGCAAATGATTTTCTCCCTTAAAAAAAGTAACAGTATTATTTCTAAAGTTAAGTACCAAAAATGATTTAGTCTCAAATGGGGGAGGGGGGGGGGCTCAAAAGTAAGACCATTTTACTTTTTATATTTTTTTTTATCAATCTCAATTTCAAATATGGTTACTAATATACACTTACATGCATAACATACATAATTATTTAAACACTTGGCTGTAAATAGCGCTTACTTTTTGTCTAAATGAGGACAGTCGTTTCGGAAGTGTGTTCGTTATAAAAAATTCGGACTGTAACTGACCACACTGTCAGTTTCGGTTCAGTTAATATAGAGATCCGAGTTAATAATGGACACATTTATTTACCGTCCTCATTTAAACAAAAAGTAAGTGGTACTATTGCTAAGTATTCAATATTAATATTGTACATGTTAGAATTTCTTCTCAGTTTGAGAGTAAAAAAGCTTTTGCTACTGCAGCGAATATTCGCATGGACTTATGAAATTTCAAGCCGCTTAATTTGCACCTTCCATTAATTCGAAGGACTAAGCGAACACTCGAGTAGAATGAATTTATTTGTAAATCAACATCATTAACCCTGGGTCAGCCATTCTTTTGACATTAACAATTTTTTAAAGCCGGCATGCAATAAACATTTTTTGCCAGGCTATCTTGTATATAGAAATTACCGTGTCATTAAGGTACCCCACAGCGTGTCACACCTAGGACATGCGAATGGACCAACCTTACTGTGCGCGCGGATTGCAATTACTACCAGTTCGCAAAACATTTGCTTTCTCCTATTGTCGCAATACTGGACAGAGTTCCCGCTCTGTAATGTGCTACTGGAAGCGAGTGTTCCTATTAGAACTTTAACAAACTGTGGTGAAACCTCTCCGGCGCATAAATATATTTGATAAATAACATAGCCATTGTTTTTAAATTTTCATTTACACCTACATTAGGTATCTTTAAAACTGACCAATTTAACTTGGATTTTGTAGTAGGTCGGTGTTCATTGGTAAACTTTTCCGCTCCTTGTCATATCCCTTCAGGTGAACTTTGACCTTGTGAATAGGTCGTCATTGCTTTTCTAGTCATGATTATTCATCTTTTATACGGTAAGACAATGTTTCAGGGACATATCCACGATCCTTGGAGAGTCAAGACCCGACTATATGCTTAGGTATTGCACCGACTGGACAATTTGTCTGCATTGCGATCTTGCTATGAGTTAGACATGTGCGAAGTCTACAGGGGCTTCAATTTACTCACACAGATTTAAGATAAATGTGAGAGTTGAGGAACTATGCTATATACAGAAAGGGATAGCTTTCAAATTACCAAAATTCAACTAACCAAACGCGTAACTTGGTTAGTTGAATGTTGAGCGTTGAGGAACTATGCTATATACAGAAAGGGATAGCTTTCAAATTACCAAAATTCAACTAACCAAACGCGTAACTTGGTTAGTTGAATGTTGAGAGTTGAGGAACTATGCTATATACAGAAAGGGATAGCTTTCAAATTACCAAAATTCAACTAACCAAACGCGTAACTTGGTTAGTTGAATGTTGAGCGTTGAGGAACTATGCTATATACAGAAAGGGATAGCTTTCAAATTACCAAAATTCAACTAACCAAACGCGTAACTTGGTTAGTTGAATGTTGAGCGTTGAGGAACTATGCTATATACAGAAAGGGATAGCTTTCAAATTACCAAAATTCAACTAACCAAACGCGTAACTTGGTTAGTTGAATGTTGAGCGTTGAGGAACTATGCTATATACAGAAAGGGATAGCTTTCAAATTACCAAAATTCAACTAACCAAACGCGTAACTTGGTTAGTTGAATGTTGAGCGTTGAGGAACTATGCTATATACAGAAAGGGATAGCTTTCAAATTACCAAAATTCAACTAACCAAACGCGTAACGTGGTTAGTTGAATGTTGAGCGTTGAGGAACTATGCTATATACAGAAAGGGATAGCTTTCAAATTACCAAAATTCAACTAACCAAACGCGTAACTTGGTTAGTTGAATGTTGAGCGTTGAGGAACTATGCTATATACAGAAAGGGATAGCTTTCGAATTACCAAAATTCAACTAACCAAACGCGTAACTTGGTTAGTTGAATGTTGAGCGTTGAGGAACTATGCTATATACAGAAAGGGATAGCTTTCAAATTACCAAAATTCAACTAACCAAACGCGTAACTTGGTTAGTTGAATGTTGAGCGTTGAGGAACTATGCTATATACAGAAAGGGATAGCTTTCAAATTACCAAAATTCAACTAACCAAACGCGTAACTTGGTTAGTTGAATGTTGAGCGTTGAGGAACTATGCTATATACAGAAAGGGATAGCTTTCAAATTACCAAAATTCAACTAACCAAACGCGTAACTTGGTTAGTTGAATGTTGAGCGTTGAGGAACTATGCTATATACAGAAAGGGATAGCTTTCAAATTACCAAAATCCAACTAACCAAACGCGTAACTTGGTTAGTTGAATGTTGCGTACTTTTTGGTTACTTGAATTTTGTACATTTGAATGAGTCCAATAG